>JACCIB010000280.1:0-205309 GCA_018906965.1 Philotrypesis tridentata
TAGTCACCCTATAACCCTATCACGCACGAGTCTATACGCAAGCCACATTTTTCCCTCGACAAACGCCGAACAATCTACAGCTATTCCAATTTTATCTGTCGCCTTAATTGCGTGTTCTTTCAAATAATCGACAATTTCGCGAAAAGCTTTATCTATCCATTCGTCAGGATCGACACCGCGAGGGACCTGTTCGAGTTTAAAATGTGTTACGCGTTCTAACATCTTCATAACGTCATTTTTGTATTTCGTGTACTCGTCTACAATGCGAGAGGCTTTCCTCTCGTTACTAACTGCGCCATCTGAAAATAATAAAAGTAAAAAATTCATTTATAAAAATTTATTTATTAGAAAAAAGAAAATGACATTACAAATAATTATACAAATAATTATACAAAATTTATTTCTTATAACCAAACGGATAGGAGCGTGTCGCAGATTTGAACCATCTTTTTCGCAATACAATCGAACATTTTTTTTGTTTATCTACAGATACAATTTCGTGAATTGCCGTTCATCGTAGTACATTATTTGATACAGTTAATGTGTTATTTGTATTATTTACATTTTTTAAATTATATTTTTCGACCATTTTAACAACACTATTAAAATTAATGACTACGCTATTTTGATAGTTTTGTCTGAAACCTTTGACTTTACACGTGTCGTGAACAGTGCCGTCCGCTTTTCGAACGAGATATGCGTAAAATTTCGGACCACCCGAAACAAAACATTCTATATAAGCTCCCGGCCCGTACTCTTCCAACTCATTCGTGAGCTGCCCGAGATGCGGCCCCGTCGGGGGTTCATATTCGTACGATCCATCGCATTTAGTAGTATATATAATAGAATCGGTGTCATAGTATAATACACGCTTTTCCAATTTAAATAGATATGAATACAAGGTTAATCGTGCCTGTGCGGTTGTATATGCAGCGACGACGACATTTGTACACGGCGAATTTGACTCTACCTCGTCTATGTATTTCCAATTCACATACAAAACATCTTTATTAGCCTGCTCGATAGCCTCGATAACAATGTCGGGATCGGTCATAAATTTCGAGAGTTCTTCACGGGTTCGAACTACCTGGGTCTGGGAGAGATTTCCTCTCTGTCCGAACTTTTCCCAAAGCGTGTTTAAGCATAGCTTGGCTACAGCTGGCAGCCCCGGATTTTTCTGTATTTTTTCTACGTCTAATTTAACGCCTTCTTCATGCTCATAGCTCTCGATATATGCTTTTTTCTCTGCATCAGACACGACATTCGCGGGGAAACCCGAACTCTCTTGTTTAATTTTTAAAAATGTATTTATGTACCCGGTGAATAAACCGCCAGTGTCTGTATTGCGGTTATACTGCGTGACCGAATATTGCCAGATAACACTTATATTCTTCAATACATAGCCGTGCTCCAACGCTTTTTTTATTTCAAGAGCAACCCACGTACCGCTCAAAATTCTATCTTTTTCGTTTTCGTGGCAACACTCGCCTTATCTCGACTCTACGCAGCACGAGTGGCAGAGGGGGAAGAGCAGACGGTTGTGCATGCGGTACGGTAACACCGGGTGGTACAGGTCGCGCGGTGGCAGAATCTCGCACTGTACGAGCCCTTCGACGTTCTGACTAAACGTTTCGAAATTTTCGCCTGTAAGCTCGTAGCACATGCTACCTATGTATATCTTCGGATGTCCGACAGGATACACACCCGTCTTGCAGATGTACGGATACAGAGAACAAACGTCGAGATAGCGTATTTACTCTCCAGGAGCTACTTTGTAAAGAGTGGCGACGTTACCAGTTCGTCCCCCGTAAAAAGCGGCGCGCGGATTCAACGACACGTTTTTCTGTGCGAGAGGATGTTGCTTGATTAATTTTTGAAAATCCAGGTTTTTGACTATGTTTTTTTGAAATTCGCATTCCCACATCTCAATAAGCGTGTATCCGTACGATTTTATACGCCGCGACATTATAACTGTATTTTCGTAACGCTGTTCAAATGTTGATTTATCAACAAGAGGTTGCGAACGCTCATTTTTAAAACAGGCTGGACAACCGTGCCAGTAGCATCCGTGAAACTGATAAACGACACCTTTCGCGTTATCTACAGACAAAAAACCGTCGACGATTGAACCCTCGATTAAACGGTATTCTCGACTACGGTCGGCGTGTACGATATTGCGACCGAGCCGATGCTCTTCCCACAAAAGCCACTCTATACATTTTTGGGAGTGGTTGCCGGTTCGTAAATATCCTTGCGCAGGTACAAGACCTATTGTGTCTCGCTCTAGGAAATTTTTTCTATAGACCCGAGAGCAGGCACTTGCGAGTGTCACACTTTCGGCAAACGGGTCGACATTTGCTACATCTAGAAAAATTTGTCGAAATCGCATGCAACCTTGTCGCAAGATGACTACGTCTTGCTGGCAATATTCAAGCAGTTCTTTTTTTAAATCAAATTCAAATTCATTCGCGACCGATGAGTACCACTCGTAAAAATTTTCACGCTCTTAACATTGCGCAGGCGGATACGCGCCTTTATAATTTTCGTTTTCTACGGTATTAAAACGATGTGGAAAATATCCTTTCTTAACGCCCTCGGCGAGGCCAAAAGTTTTCGGAAAAGATGCAAGTTTTGCTGGTATATAATTTAACGAGTCAATAAAAATAGTTTTTCCGATCTGCATACGTATTATGTTCCGCCCGTTTAAAATAACTTCGGGGTCTTTACCGTTATCTACTAAATGTTTCAAAATAAATTGGCCATCGAAGGCTTTGGCATTATGAGCTATACAAATAAACGCGTTGAAGCCGATTTTCTTTTCTCGAATCGCGAAATCGAGAAAGAATCCGACGCAGTTTGTACCTGTATACACATGCTCGCGCACTCCGCAAAATGCACACAGATTCGACGATTCGTCCGAAAACCAGACGTCGCAGCATACTTGCGCAACACACAAAATTGGTTTTAAAATTTTTACTGCGCTTTCATTTTGTTTTTCTTCGCGTGTCTCGAAATCATAAAAAATAAAACAGTTCTCGGGGTGAGTTTTTGTTTTTTGTTTGAGTGTCACGGTTTGCATCATACACAAATCATTTGACGAGTGAATTCCGCGACAAGTTTTACAATAAAATTTACCACATTCGTGTTTTTTTTTAAATTATTAACGATGCGATGACAAGTTTTACAAACAAAATAACTCGAACATAACGATCTACTTAAATTTCGCTTTGCAAGATTTTTTTTACTTCGAACTGCAGAACCTATTTGACGGTGATATTTGTAACATACATCGTTGTAAAAACGACGCCCGCAATTGTTGCAATTAATATTTTTATTTTCAGAAACACTGCATCTCGGCGTACCAAAACATGCGTCACATATGGCTTCGCAGGCGTGTTGGTTTATGTTCTTGTACGAAAAATTACAACGTTTGCAAAAAAATAATCCACTACGCACAGCTAATAAATTTAATATTAGATCGAAATGTTCGCGTTCGCGATATGCCATTACGTTAATAACTTTTTCGTACGGCCCAAATTGCGTACCGTCGAAAAATAGTGGTGTATCTTTGTTACCGAAAGTTTCGTAAACGTAAATGCGAATTGCTATTTTCTGTATTTGAAAAAATGTTTGAAACTTTTCGAGTTCGCGGAGCCCGCATCCACGATCTGGCGCGATTTCAATCCGCGATTTTACCATTAATCGCGACGCGCAATATTTTTGATGCGCAAGTTTTTCTTTTATGTCGCGCCATTCCTTAGCCCATTCGGGTGTCGCGTCATTTCGAATAAATACTTCACCGCAAGCCAACGCGCGAGGCAGACACAAATTGTCGTTGTTTTTTATAGACAAAATACTTCGTTTTTCTAGAATTTTTTCCACGTCAGTTTTACTACCTTTCCCCTCAAAATCATCGAACCACTGCGTTTCGAAATTATCGACGCACCCGATACTGTTCACAGCTTTGTCGCACAGACTCACACCGCATCGCAACACAATACATTTAAAGACCTACCATCTAGCTCTGACTGCGAGTGCTGCGGGGTAGTTGACATACTTCGGCCCGTTCAGACTTGAACGATGGGGCCCTCCTGCTGCGCCGAGTCCTGACTGCCGTAGCTGCAGCCGTCAGCGCAAATTTCACTATGCACGTCTGCCTGCACAACCACCGGCTCTGACACAGTTTTTTCACGATTCGTATTGTTTTGACACTCGTCACCGTTAAAACTTCTTCTCCTTTTCGTGGGATTTTCAAGAGTGTCCTCCTTGCCCTTCTCTAGCGCTACAGTATCTGTAATCAATAAAAACAAAAATTAGTTTAAGAATTTTACAATGAAATGTTTTTTAAATTAAAATTACTGACAATTAACCCTCGGCCGGCCTCCGAAACGCCTCAAACGTTCTGTACACATCATCCCCCGATGGTGGGAATGACTTTGGATCGTTATAAAATTCTTTAACGATCCATTCAAATACACGCTTTGCTGTCGTCCGAGGAGCCGGTAGCCAAGGTGCAATAATCATATCCTCACATGCTACGATTAAAAGACGTAGATATAAGAAAATGATGTAGGAAAAAGATAAAAATTGATTGCTCACCTCGATAGGCAGCGAGAGACACTTCTCGGCATTTTTTCATATGGTCCGAGGGTACGGTATTCTGCTGTGTACCCAAATTCACCGCTAGCTGCGCCCGTCGTCGGTCCATTCTCCGCGTGTCATCGGCACTAATTTCGTCGTCGGGGCTCGTAACATTTTGAATCATCGACATGATTTCAACGATCTGAGTCCTGGCTTCGCTCATAATGCTGAGCACAAATTCGCGTGTTTCTTCGCGAACTACGTCCAGAGCGTGGAGACGTCCTATAAAAACATGAATTTATTTTTTAAATCTATATTATAAATGTGTAAAAAATACTTTAAAAAATTTGAAACTTACGCAATTCGTAAAACCGTTGCATAAGCGGTTGTGAATAATTATCTATGCCGATCCTGTCGTCAGCAGTGAGACATCGACCCGTAAGATAAATCGCTAGGTTACATTGGTT
Organism: Philotrypesis tridentata; assembly: GCA_018906965.1. Lineage (NCBI taxonomy): Eukaryota > Metazoa > Arthropoda > Insecta > Hymenoptera > Pteromalidae > Philotrypesis > Philotrypesis tridentata. Next base: position 5,049 of record JACCIB010000280.1, read on the forward strand.
GATGCATACATCGTGCATCGTAAACACATCCTTCAAATCGCTGAATGCAAGTATGTAAAAATACTCAAACACGGTATTGGCAGGTCAAAAAATCTCGACCACCACTCGGGGCTGCAGCGCTGCCGTAAACGTTCGTATCGTACGCATGCTAGCGCGGCGCAGGTCACTACAACGTGTTGAAAGTCGGCGACTATCTTTCTTGCCTCGGGAGTTGGCATTTCTGTATAGGATACACAATTACAAGCAAGCACTAGACACAAGAAATATCACGGCCAACGAAGTGTTCGCTCGGCGTTTGAAGAAAAGACTAAACACTAGGATTGGACCGACCGGAGCTTTTATAATGCTAGGCGATGCAGTTTCTCTTTTCGGGGGCTCGACTTCCACATATGCATGGTTCGAGAAAAGCTTTTACGGAGGAGTGTTAGTAAGAAACGATCGACGAATCGATTAGTCGTCGTGCCTCTCTGAAAAACTTTTAGAGAAAAGTAGTAAAATAGCGATATACACATAGTACGTATTTAGGGAATATTTTTCCGTTAACGCACGCGCACACATATGGTCAGCTAGTCAACAGCATCGACGTGCGTGCGTGCATAAGAGGTGCGAGGGTGTAGGTGACATCTTTTTTAAAAACAGATGCGCGCTATAAGTATCTATTAATTGGGACGGGTCCTCTCAGTGTTCAGCTAGCTCTAGAACCGATCACATCGAATAGTATATATTGTACTCGTACAGTAACGTTTTACCGAGACAATGGCTCAGGCAATGCTGGTGAAAAGAAACAATATCGGTTTTCCCAATGGAGGCGAAAAAACAAAGCTTATCATGATGGAGGCGCCGAAGGAACGTAAAGCATCGCCCATGCACGTGCTGTCAACCGTGTATTCGTTAAATAGTTCGGACACGAAAAAAATTTGTGTTGGTTTATTCTACAACGACGATGCAGACGTCTTCACTCCAACGATTCGGCTTATCAACAACCAATCTTCATACGGCCAGACCTTTAGTTCATCCGCATGGACAGTGCTGATAAATAACCTCGAAAAAATAACGCAGTATTTCGACTCGGATTCTCCCGTCTATCCCTCCGATATATCGTTGGATAATGAGACGCTACTGCGCTTCACTACGTCTTACGGCGTAAAGTCAATTTACTTTGCAAAAAGTAACACCGATTTTGAGGATAAAAATAAGAAAAATTTCTCACCGGCTGTGGTGTTACAAAAAATCACCTTTCAAGGATTGAAGAGTGCAATTGTATGTGTGGACGAGCGCTATCGCCGCTTAGAGCGTATCGGAGCATTGGCCAACAAGTGTAAAGAGTTTATTTCAAAAGAACTTTCGTTTTTTGTTAAAAAGTCGGATATCTTTGCCAACAATAGCGACGTTATTATTAAAACAATAATAAAAAAAAATTCGCGAGATATTCACGAAACTGTATTAAACTATTTTGATGCATCAAAAGACTCTTTTTTAAATTACTACTACGATATTTTGTATCTTGAATTAACTACCATGCATATAAAAATTGTACAAAATTGTCTTCTTAAATTATGTGAAAAATTGTGAATGTAAAATTTTCTTTGAATAAAAACGAAATTTATCCTAAAGTGTAAAGCGCATTTATTTTCGTAGAGTTATTTATCCCCTCATCCTTAATGGAGCGCTACCTATTTTCACTCGGCAGAAGGCCACAGCTGCGAGGGAGCCGAGAGCTATGCGGAGACCGTCACAAATGACTCATTTTTCCGAACCGGCGCTAGACCGGAGGGTGGACGCTTTTGTACAGCAGCAAAGTTCGAACGGTAACCTGTATACCTGTATCCGAGGGCATTGACAGCTATTTCAGACTGCTGCTGGTTTAAAAGAAATGTCACCGTTGCAGCCAACACCGCTTCGAGTACCAGGGCCAGTCATGTGTTTTTCGAATTACATTAGCTTTCTCTTTGTCATGTACAAAAAGCACGCCGCCGCCTACCGGTCGTGTTAATGCTCCAATGGCAAATATTTTTTATTTAACAGAACAATTAGGATTTCAATCATCAAATAGAAAATAAGTCTTCTTTATAAAAAATTCATCAGAAAATAAATGAATTGGTATGGGTGGGAATAAAGGAGTTGTTCTTGGACGGGAAAATAATATTTGAGTTTTTCAAAAAATTACATATATTCACACATTAATAAAAATATACAATATTTTTAGGGATACAAATGTTTAAGAATTGCCATCGCGCTACATGTTTTTAAATTATCGGGATTGTTACATAAATACTATCTATTACGAGGTTCTTTAAAAATTAAACACCCGTTTCTTTTAATCATGATTAGGTTTGAAAAAATTTCTATAGCGTATACAATATCATTATTTTTAATATAATAACTTTCGTATTCGAATAACCTGCTTAAATAAAAATTTTTCTCGTTGTCTGCTATCCCGTTGAACATGGCGTTTAGCAAATCGTTCTCTCTAAAGAACGAATTTTTTGCATTACGGTACAGCGCCCACATGTGATACTGAAAAAATAATAATTATTTAGATAAATATTTAGATAAATAACATATTAAAAATATATGTGAGGATTCTTACCGGGATTTGACCGGCGAAAAACGCTTTCGTTATTTTACGGGGGTATTCAAGATTATCTCTTTTTATTGCCCAGCTATTCTGAAACTAAAAATTTTATTTTTAACTTATAAATTGTCTTTTATAATAGGGCGTATAAGTAAAAAATATACTTACTTTGTCATATATTTCGCGGTCTGTAGAGCGTATTCCTTCCGGCGCTGGTCCCCGGCTAAATAACTCCAATAAATAATAATAATAATAATAATAACGGCTAAATAGCTGCAATGGCTGGGAGTGATTCCCAGACCTCCTCGCGCAAGCGGGCCATCTCCTCCTCGGTAAAATGCTCTCCCGACATTTTTTTTGAAATAATGAAAAATTTTTCTCGGAGATTGAAAAACTTGCGTTCGAAACGACGGACACTTTGAGACTGCCGGAGATTCAACAAGTCTGTATTTCGAAGGTCTAGGAAGACACAGCCTCTGGTTCGAGATGCTATATAGCTATATAGCCAAACCCTCAGCACACTGCTGTATAGATATAGTCGTAGTAGGCTATACTGGTATAGCAAACACGACGTGGGCCGTACAACACGGATGGCAAGACCCCTTCGCGTGGAGGCTACCTGCAACGGGAAAAAGAGCCGACTCTAGGCGCGGGGGAGGGGGGGGGGCCCTTGCAGCGCTCGGTACAGGTGAAAAAGGCGCCGACGTTTTCCGACACATCCGATAGTTTTCCGAAAGTTTTTTAGAGAAAGTTATCTGCACAAGATGACGGCGGAGGCGGCTTTGGTTTTTATGACGGTGGACCTCTGGAGAGGACGAAAATTTGCCAGCGCGTAATTTTCTGCCGTATTCTCGTCAGAGACGCATCGCCCTCTTAAAGAATATAGAAAAAGAAAGCTAGACAGCATGTACGGATTTAGAAGACCAAAACGAACAATCGTGATTGTAAGTTTTTTAATTAAGAATATATATATATTATATTTTATTATTATTATAATTATATTATTTCGTCGTCTTTCAGTTTGAAAATTGGGTTTGTCGGCAGACCGCCCGCCGGATCGCGAGGGAGCGAAACAACCGTCTGCGAGACGGTATAAACCAGCCAGCCATCGACGCCTGGGGGTTGGATGAGCTGCTGCGTTACACGCGGGCCAGCTATACTAATAAGAATAATATGGAAGTGATAATGGAGGTGTTTAGTGAGGTGTATTTTAAAAACAGTTATATTGTGACCATAGGGCGGGTCCAGCCCTCGCGCGAGCCATCCCACAGATGGCCGATTTCTGTATTGCCGTCTATATTTTTTATTTTATGGATATGTATATATGTATACATAATTTTTTTGTAATTTCTTGATCAATATAATTTAATTATTCCAAAAGGGTTTTTTTCATTGTGTTTAAACCCACATGTAACTCCAACCGTTCCCTTAATCCCTATAACTCTCTCTCCCAACGTCTCAGCATCTCTCTCTCTCTCTCTCTCTCTCTCTCTCTCGCGGACTTTCTCTCTCCCACACACACACAGCATCGAGCCGATGCTCTCGACCCCTCGGTTCGCTTTGCTCCCCCTCGGCTAGCGCCGTTCCCCTCGCCTCGCTCCCCTCGGCTAGCGCCGTCCCCCTCGGCCAGCTTCGTGCCCCGTCGGTTAGCTTCGGTCGGGGACTTTGAAAATTTTAGGCTGTGCTCTCTCTCTCGGCTCTCTCTGCGCATGCGTCGGGTATAACGCGCCCCGATCGATATTTTTTCCAGACACCCCCACTCTCTCTGTTTCGGGACTTGGAAAATTTTCGACTCTGGCGCTATAAGCTCTCTTGTATACTCTCTCTCTCTCTCTCTCTCTCTCTCTCTCTCTCTCTCGTACCCCGATCGCTGTTAAAAACCATTAAAAAGGGTATTGTTTTGAATGCTAAGAAAAACTATATTAACAGCTCAGTATGGCCGAAGACAGTCAGTACGCAACGAGTGATCAATCGAGTAACACAATAAAATCAAAAGTTTCATCAAAAAATCTTGGTCTCACAAATAGCTGATACTTGCGCCGCCTAAAATGGATAAGTGGAAAAAAAGCTTCTCTTCGGGGATGGCAGGAGAGGAGCGTCAACGTCTCGTCAAGTCGGAACAATTGAATGAAAAAACTTCTGTTTCATACCAAGAAGTGGCTGGGATGAATAATCACAAAGATTCGAAAACACAAAAATCTGGCTTTGAAGATTCATTCGCAAGTTATAGAAGTCGCCCAGCTAAAACCAATACTGATTTAATTAATTTCAAAGATTAGCTTTGACTTGTTTGGACGACATTTGAATACCTATACCGTGTATAAAAATAAGGTCATAACCATACAAAATTATAACTAATTATAATATAAATACAGCTAAAATCACTATCGGTCAGAATATCGACCAGGCACTTTGCTGTATTTACGTTTTTACGTATTTACGTGAAATACGTATTTACGTGCATACGTTTTTACGTGAAATACGTTTTTATGTGAAATACGTTTTTACGTGAAAATATGGGTTGACATGTTTGAAGCTTTTACGTGAATTAGAAAATTTACGTGCCCGAAAAATTTACTTGTCAGAGCTTTACGTCGATTTTCAAAGCCACGTAATTACTTGAAAATACGAGAAAATACGCTTTTTTTCGTGCGAATAGACACAGCGTTTAGATTAAATATTATTGCACACGCGTAGTATGAGTTTTATAGGTTTGTAATGCGATTTAAATAATATAATTTGTGATGAACTCGGAGATCCACGCGGAGGTTATAAACTAGCAGAAACCAACAGTAGATTAGTACTTCAGGTTAGACATAATTATAGTACCAAAGAGGGTTGGCAGTAAGTTATGGGGATATAGAGATCCTTATAACGAAGCTATGATGCACAGAACAGTAACTCCAATGTGGATTAGGCTGGAGTTCATAGTCGACCCTCACCCTCACCCTCCAACTCTTGAGGGGCCGTTAATTGGAAGCCCGCATTTAAGAATGGTGTCCAGACTTCGCGAAAATTCGGCGCGAAAATTCGAATATTTCAGTTAAAAAAGTTACGAAAATAAATACAATAATTATTTGCAAATAAATAAAATACAACTTATTGTAAATAAATAATTTTTTTATGTGAATTAAAACTACGATAAATGTATAATATCATTACTTGATTGGCACGAAAATTACTAAAATAATTACTAAAAAATAATTACTAAAAATAAATACAATAAATACAATAATTATTTGCAAATAAATAAAATGCAAATTATTATGAATAAATAATTTTTTTACGTGAATTACAACTATGATAAATGTATACTATCATTACTTGATTGGCGCGAAAATTTGAGCTGCATACTAATTTTAGTATCTTCTAAATAGAAAGAAGAAAAGTTACTAGAATAAAAATGTTTTTCCATAAATTAAAAATATAAATAATCAATTATACTAATTTTAGCCATAAAATATATAAGTAGTCAAAAAAAAATAAATATATGATAATATCTTTTAAATCATGAGAAGACAAGGTACTAGAACAAAAACTTTTCCATAAATTAAAAATATAAATAAGTAATAAGACGCTTTTAAAACCAAATCTATATCTACATATATATAATAATAATATGACAAATATTTCCCCAATCCATCAGCATCATTGCGTTATATATGCACGATTGCGTATAAATAATGCGTCATTGCGCTTCATATGTAATGTACCGAATCCGATTAAAAGACTACCTATGCCCCTTTTTAATATATGGCATTTCAAGAATATACGCACTTTTTGTAAATATAATTTACTATTAATCAACGAATAACAAAGTTTCGTTTCGGATGACGTGATGACGGTCACTCAGGGTCAGAGAGGACAAGCTCTTACAATAACAGATTGTCATTCTTAAATGCGGGCTTCCATGTAACGGCCCCTCAAGCGTTTGAGGGTGAGGGTGAGGGTGAGGGTCGACTATGAATTCCAGCCTTGGTTTGTGTTAACTCCATAAAGTATTAGTCTATGGTTGGTTTCTGCTAGTTTATAACCTTCGCGTGGATCTCCAAGTGTTTTACATAAATTATATTATTTAAATCGCGTTAAAAATTCATAAAACTCATACTACACATGTGCAATAACGTTTAATCTAGAACCTGCAAAAAGTTTCAAGTGAAAAATGCACTTATAAAAAAGATTACATTATGATCAAAATACTATCAATGGATCTCACTCTGTCAGAAAAGTATATTTCAATTATCTTTAATTAAATTAACTTTACAATAATAGAACTTGATTCTTTGTTTTAAAATTACATTATTCTTTCTATTACAGGTGATTCAATGATATTAACATTAAGAAACGATGGATAAATGGCATCAGACTTTAATGAATCAGCCTTCTTTATCACTGTAAGTATTATAATATTGTATATAGATTAAATTGTGAAGGATATGATATAAACTTGTATAAATATTAAAATCCTACTAGTATCTGCTTTGTTGAAAGTATTTACTTTCAACAAAGCAATTATCAATTAATTTATGAACAATAATTTAATACGTACAGACTTCTTTTGATGTATATTTGCGAGACAAATAATTATGGAACTTCACACAAAATTCAGTGCTAATAAAGGAAAAAAAACGCGCCATTCTATTTACCTCGAGGGTGGTGTGGAAAAGATAGATATTTCTTTTTTGAATAATAATGATCCAAAAATAACTATTTGCTGTACAGATGGTGTCGAAAAAATAATTATTATCGCAATAATACATAAGCATATAAACATTAATTTTTTAAATTTATACTTCTTTAGTTGATGTTAACCATTCATTATAATTTAGGTGTTATATACCATTTAAAAGTAGTGAAATCTTCCCGCCCCCCCCCCCCCGAAATAAACCTTTTAAAGGTAAAAGGCTGGCAAGTATAAGGTCGTTTTTTTCTGTAAGAATTAAAGATTTTTTCAATTTATAACTTCTTTAGTTGATAGTATGTGTGAATATGTGTATAACACAATATTCAAAGACTTTATCCCTCGGTGTTTTTTAATATTATATAAAAGAGTCTATCGATCTCTCCGAGGCAAGTGTTGGGAAAAACAACCGACGCATATCACAAATATTTCAAGTAACTTGAACCATTTTACTTTCCATAGTAACTCGGGAAATGATAAATTTTACAAAATTGTACATAATCTTCAAAGAAAAATTTTCAATCTTGAAATTGAGGATATTTGTATCCATATAGAATTTTTGGAGTCAGAAGTTAAGAAATTAAATGAATTTTTACTCTTAACATAAATTATAGAAGTAGACTTAATTGCACACACGAAAACAAGTTTAATTCTTTGTTGATCAAAACAAATGTACACTCGGGTCATGAAAAATGGTTTAAAAATCTCACAGACGTAGATGTACCAGCGAATGTTATATCTGTAATAGCTTTAGGACGAAAATTCAATCCTAATTGTGACCTTAATGATAATCTTATTTTTGAATGCATAAAAAACTTAGAAACTTCAATTACATATAATAGTATTCCGGAAAACATTGCAAATAATATTAGAAGCACATTATTAAATAAAATTACACAGTTTCACAATAAAACTAGACACAAAACAATGGAAGAAAAAAACTTTGAACATAAATTAACAGAGACTAATGATTTCATTAAGAGTCACAAAGATATTATGTTTACCTTTGCGGACAAGAGTAACACGACGGTTGCAATGTACAAGAACGATTACATCGAAAAAATGGAGACTCTTCTAGCAGATAGGGATACTTACACTACGGTTAAGAAAAATCCGCTGTTGAAATTACAGGCAAAGGTGAAAAGCTTTCTAAATGTTTGGAATGATAATGATTTTCTTGGGAAAAAATATAGTAGACATAAACTTACTCAAACGGACACGATTTTACCAAAAGCATATGGATTACCAAAAATCCACAAAAAAGATTATCCGTTGCGACCTATTATTTCAACAATAGGATCACCTACATATTTTTTCTCAAAGACATTATTCAATATTCTACAAAGCAATTTAGATAAGCCAAAATCCTATGTAAAAAATAGTTATGAATTAATCGAAAATATAAAACATGTGAATGTTCCGGCGGACCACTGCATTGTAAGTCTTAACGTAAAATCGCTATACACAAATATTGACAAAGCATTAGTAAAAAGTAGTATCGAAAAGAGATACACGCGAATAGCTAGAGGTTCTGACATTCCACTCGATGAAATATTAGCAGCATGTGAGTTACTTATGGAGAATACGTTTTTTCAATTTAACAATAAATTTTACAAACAACTTTTTGGTACTACAATGGGCTCTCCGATCTCGGGATTATTCGCTGATTTAGTCATGGATGATCTCGAGACGGACTGCATTTCGAAACTTTCGTTTAAACCGATATTTTTTTACCGTTACGTGGATGATATTATTACATGCATCCCGAAAACAAAAATTAATGAAACACTTAATATATTTAATTCATACAATAGCCGGTTACAATTTACACACGAAATTGAAATAAATGACTCCATAAGTTTCTTAGACGTTTTGTTGGTAACAAATGTTTTCATAAGAAAAACATCAATATTGTAAAAAAATTACTAGCTGAAAATAATTATCCTGTCAACTTTACCAACAAATATATAAAAAAACGTATTGACAAAATAAATTCAAATGCACAATACCAACGTTGCAATAACGACACAAATTTTAAAAACATTGTTAGTTTACCCTATGTAAAAGGGTTTTACGAACAAATGCAGCATTCTTTAAAAGAAAAATGTATTACGACAGTGCCGAAAATTCACAATCATATGTGTAATATTATAGTTAAAGGCAAAGACAAAAGAGAAAAACAATTAGAAAAGAATGTTGTATACAAGTTGCAATGTAATGATTGTACGGCTACATATGTGGGCCAAACCAAGAGAAGTGTGTGTACACGTATTGAGGAACATAAAAAATCTAAAAACAACGTCATATACGAACATAATAGTAAATTCAATCACAGTTTCAATTTTGAAAAAATAAATATTAAAGATAAAGAAAGTAATTTAAATAAAAGACTTGTTTCAGAAATGTTACACATAAAAATGCAGGATAATGGTATCAATAAAATGGAAGATACACAGAAACTCAATAACGTGTACACACACTTATTACACCGATTGAAAAACAAAACGGATTATAGACGAATTTAAAAATTTGTAAACATGCATGAGAGCGGCGAGCATTAACGTCACTTGTAAACAGACCGCTCGAAAATTAGCGAGACTCCTCGCTGATATAAAAGCGTTTAGCTACACCTATTGTTTCCTTATTATTGAAACAGTAGTCTAGGAAGCCGGAACAATAATAGTCCGTCTCCTTGCTTCTCGCTTCTCCTTCCCCCGCCTGAGATTGGCCGGGGAAGAAACACATTTCGATCTATAGGCTGTTGTGCTCCTCTATATGTAAGTCATAATTTGTCACACATTATAATTGTATTGTGCTTATTTATTTATTGAAATAAATTGACAGTTTCCTGAAGAGGGTGACAGTGTTCACCGAAACGTCGAAACAAAAGGAAAAATGGTATAAATTAATCTTTACCTTTTTCCCAACACTTGCCTCGGAGAGATCGATAGACTCTTTTATATAATATTCTTTAGTTGATATTAATCATTCATTGTAATTTAGGTATTATATACCATTTAAAAGTAGTGAAATCTTCGTGCACCCCCCCTCCACCCAAATTAACGTTTTAAAGGTAAAAGGCAGGCAAGATAAGGTCGTTTTTTCCTGTATGAATTAAAGATTGCTTTTATAACTTTTGATAACCTTAATGCAACAATAATTCTAAGAGTTTCTATCTATACGGTTATTTCATTGTTTTAAGGGGGTCCGATACTCACTAATGACGTGTCACTAACCATACGATATAAAAGTGCGTAAATAAAATAAATATAACGAATTACGCAAATTCAAAAGATAGTTGCCCTTCGTCTTGGTATCATCTGTCAATATGCAAAGTTTGAAATCGAAATATTTAGATATTGAGGAGAAAAATGCGAACGAAAATCAGTAGCTGTCAGCAGAAGCATTTACGTCAGCTTACCGATACTGAATTTCGTTTGCATTTTTCTCCCCAATCCCTGAATATTTTGATTCCAAACTTTGTATGCCGATAGGTAATATCGAGACGAAGGGCACCTATCTCTTGGATTTGTGTAATTGATTATATTTATTAGATCTCAGCACTTTTTTCATAGTACGTTTAGTGACGGATCATTAGTGGCTATTGGATCCCCTTAATCAAAGTTAATTTTCGAACTCTCGAAAACTCTTATATGGTGAAAATTCTAAGTGCTTTATTCTATAAGTCTATTTCATTGTGTAAATTAAAGATTCATTTTCAAACTGTGTATAACATTTATGTAACTAAAGTTCCATTCCAAGTGCTTTATTATTTACGGTTATTTGATTCTATAAATTAAAATCAAACTTTCAATGACAACGCAAACAATTTTCTAGCGGGTTTATTGTGTACGTTTATTAATTTTCTATTTACTAAAGCTTGATTAGAAATCTGGTTAGAATAAATTAATTTAATCATCTCTTCGGGCTACTCGGTATTTATTATATCTTACACTAATTATCACATCGAGCGATAGAGGCAATAGAACAATCAAAAGTGTTTATAATGCAATGATTAAAAAGGTATTTATAAGCAGTTCAACAAATAATTATGTTAGGATGTTTGTCTTCTTTTACCTCGTAAATGAGTGAATTACAATCACCGAAAGAACACGATGCTTATACATGAAGCTGCATAATCCAAATCTTTCATTTATCTATGAAAATATGAACGCATAAACATTTTTACGTTAAGGGTCTGTTGGACAGACTACCATTTCTTTAGTGTTACTTCTTCTATACCTTCAATTTTATAAAAATTTCAATTTTAATTTTAACAAAAGAAAGTTATGATATCAATAAATAAACTGGCAAGTTCTTTTATAAAAAGGAATCGATTTGAAATAAATAAATAAGCGTTTAAAAGGGGGAAAGGATTATAAATATATATTTATTTAATAAATACTCGACAAAATTGCAGCATGTCAAAAGGTGGATAGCCTGTGAAAATGTACAGTCGGGTACAATTAAAACTTTGAGTAATTGCGGCTGCTGCCACGTTCTGCGCATTCTAGCTGAAGTTTGGTGGTACTTCAGGTAAATTGAGCGTTGCGTGACCGGTCACAAACATGCGCAGAATATAGCGCCAATATGGTATTATTCATAATTTCAATTGCACCCAACTCTACATGTAATAAAATCGCATGATGTTCTTACATGATATTATCACATGCCAAATGTGTCCATAATATGTGGTAATATCATGTTTGTCTAAAATTATTATGTAATTTAACAACATTGTTTCGTGTCATGAAAACTTTTGCTTTTATTTATGGAAGCAACGAGCGGATGTACAATCTACTCTACTTAGTAATTCAGTAAATGTTTTGCTATCCGTATTTCATTAAAAATCTATGTTCAGGACAAAAATCTATGTTCAGATTTAATTTCTGTTGATACAACAAATCGATCCTACATTAAAAAAAAAACAGGAACAAATTCTGTTATGTAGAAAGCAATCTCCTATCATAGATAACGATGGATACCATCTTCAAATTATGCAAGGTTAACCAAAGTAACTTGTTAATAAAACACCGTTAGAAAATCTCTGAATCGATTTTTCATTCTATATGTATTGATTACTGTCCTTAACCAATTTTTGAAGAATTCCAAATTAATCTTGCAATCATTCTAAGTTAAGTTTTTGGTTATTTGTGTGTATGTTTTACAAAACTCTGTTATTATTATCGTAAGATTACAGGAAGTTGATTAAAAATAATTGTAAATATTATTATGCATTAAAAAATTTTATAAAATAAATTTCTTTGACTCAAGTTCGAAAATAAGTCAAGCTTGAAATTGTAAATTAATATTCATGTAGTTACAGCTTTTAGTTTTAAATCTTTACTTAAATAAAAAATGGAATTACAATTATTATTATTTGAAGCCATCGTCCTCTTAATTTGATATAATGTTTTGAGCAGTACCCATTATAGGATAATAGGACGATAAATCAAAATTTTATGGTATTGTTAATTACACTGACATTTAGTAGTTCATCAATTATCTATGATAGGACGGAACGGCAAGTTTTTCCATAAAAAGAATTGCGTTCTACATGATCGAGTTTGTTCCTGTTTTTTTTAATATATGTAAATGAACAGAATTTAAATCTCATATATAATTGTATATAATCGTCCTAGACATAGATTTTTAATGAAATAAGGATAGCTACACATTTACTAAATTACTAAATAGAGTAGATTTTACATCCGCTCGTTGCTTTCATAAATAAAAGCAAAAGTTTTCATGACACGAAACAATGTTGTTAAATTACATAATAATTTTAGACAAACATGATATTACCACATATTATGGACACATTTGTCATGTGATAATATCATGTAAGAACATCATGCGATTCTGTTACATGTAGAGTTGGGTGCAATTGAAACTATGAATAATACCATATTGGCGCTATATTCTGCGCATGTTTGTGACCGGTCACGCAACGCTCAATTTACCCGAAGTACCACCAAACGTCAGCTAGAATGCGCAGAACGTGGCAGCAGTCGCAATTACTCAAAGTTTTAATTGTACCCGACTGTAAATTTTCACAGGCTATCCACCTTTTCACATGCTGCAATTTGGTCGAGTATTTATTAAATACATATATATTTATAATCCTTCCCCCCTTTTAAACGCTTATTTATTTATTTTAAATCGATTCCTTTTTATAAAAGAACTTGCCAGTTTATTTATTGATATCATAACTTTCTTTTGTTAAAATTAAAATTGAAATTTATGTAAAATTGAAGGTATAGAAGAAGTAACACTAAAGAAATGGTAGTCTGTCCAACAGACCCTTAACGTAAATATGTTTATGCGTTCATATTTTCATAGATAAATGAAAGTTTCGGATTATGCAGCTTCATGTATAAGCATCGTGTTCTTTCGGTGATTGTAATTCACTCATTTACGAGGTAAAAGAAGACAAATATCCTAATATAATTATTTGTTGAACTGCTTATAAATACCTTTTTAATCATTGCATTATAAACACTTTTGATTGTTCTATTGCCTCTATCGCTCGATGTGATAATTAGTGTAAGATATAATAAATACCGAGTAGCCCGAAGAGATGATTAAATTAATTTATTCTAACCAGATTTCTAATCGAGCTTTAGTAAATAGAAAATTAATAAACTTACACAATAAACCCGTTAGAAAATTGTCTGCGTTATCATTGAAAGTTTGACTTTAATTTATAGAATCAAATGACCGTAAATAATAAAGCACTTGGAATGGAATTTTAGTTACATAAATGTTATACACAGTTTGAAAATGAATCTTTAATTTACATAATGAAATAGAATTATAGAATAAAGCACTTAGAATTTTCACCATATAAGAATTATCGAGTGTTCGAAAATTAACTTTGATAAAAACAATGAAATAACCGTATAGATAGAAACTCTTAATATTTCATGAAAGTACTGTACTCAATGATTCTAAGTAGCGGTTAAAATTTGAAGCCTCTATCTATAATAGTTTTTGTGCAATTAGTCGCAATTTGTTGAATATTTTTTTTTTCATGGTACTGGCAAAACGTTAAAAATCGTTTACATTTGTGCCCACTATTTGTGAGCAATCTTGAAGAGTTATATTTTCTAAAACTTTTTGCGGAATTCCAAAATTTTAATTAGGGCGGCTCCAGCATGCATTTGTTTAAATGGTAATTAATTAATAATTGTACTGTATCCAACTTTAAAATTTGATCAAAATGTGTTATAATGCATTGAAAAGCGGTAATTTTTCTCTAAATTTTAAGAAAAAAAATGATATGATACGCCACTTAGGGGCCGAGATACGTTTTTTTTTAATACGCTACTACTTCTTATATATACAACATATCGTAATGATTCAAATGTTGTTAGAAAGTAGAAGAGTTGTACTTTTCAAATCACTGCAAGTCGATTCGCATCGAATTGAATGTGACTAATAAATCGAGTGTTGATTAAAGGCGATGCGGCGCGCAACGGGGCCCAACGGCGCGCCGCGGCGTCGCCGGCCGCGGAGTGGGGATGGCCCCGCGCTCTCAGCCCGAAACTGAAAATCTTTTTTCAAATCGGAGCGCTCGGAAAAAAGACGGTAAATTAGTCAAAGATGATCCGATTGTGCTCTTTTTTTCCTAATTCGGGATAGCGTAGGTAAAAAATGCGATTGGTCGAATCAGATTTTTTGTTAACATTATTCATCGTATTATTGTTGACAGTACATTATTCAGTTTAAAAAAACTGATGGTCTTTATTGTGAAGCATTTAATATAATATTCTGATTGGTAGCCATAAGTAAACATGACTATGGTTACCGTCATTCATAGTTTATGTTTAATATTGAGTGTAAAAGATAACCCGAATCACACGCGAAGTGTCCATTTTAAAAAAGTGATGCTAATTAATTTGATTATATGCTTAGCGTAGTTCATATAGTTTATGATTGATACGCACGGACTCTAAAACATAATCCGAATCGCGCGCTTAGTTCCTTGTTAAGTATTCTTTTTTGTATACATTAATATTTGTTGTTTTAATACCACCATAAGCGAAAACAGCTGAAAGCGTGGTAGCGGTGTATATATAGATATGCAAGCCCGTTTTCGCTCATGTTCAAGTACGTTTGTCGTGTATTTACAATCTGTTTTTCGAAAAATTAATTCATGCGTTGGATTTTCATAACTGTCTACTTTTCAACGCCATTTTCCAAATTTAAGAGTGCTCCACCGTGCGATCATCACGCTACCTACCTCAAAAAACGTTTTTTTGTTTATTCTAATTAATTGATCAACTTTAACTCATTCACTTTAATAGAGTTTCGCCACTCACCTTAGATATCCAAAAACGTTTTAAAAAATTTGTATTTAATTCGTATTTCGTCGGACAAAATCAAAATGCAATTTCCAAAGTGTCCGCAAGTCATACAAAGTTGTACGACGAAATAAAATTTTAATTTTGGCTTTTATACCATAAAAATAATTTTACCACATTTTTAGGCACGACCGCAAGGCGGGAATGCCTCATAGTTTTATCATCGCAAAAATTGTAATCTGCGATAACTCAGCCAATTTTCGACCAATCGGGCTGAAAATGTATGAGAATACAACTCTTCCATGTACAAAAAAACGTTTTTTTTACTTTCGCGATTACCGGGCAATTGGTCAAATGAGAGCTCTTTATACTTATTTTTACATGTATTTTTAATTAATTATGTTGTAATAAGTTTATCTCAGTCAGGTAAGTCCCAATCGATCCAAGTTTTTTTTTTGTAAGTTCTACTTATGTTAAGAAAGTGACAGTATAAAATTGGACTTGATTCCATTCATACAAAAAATATGCGGACACTTTTTAGATTTTCGAAAAACGGTTTTTTGGTTATAACTCAAATTCTAAGCATTTTACACAAAAAAGTTAAATGGAAATGTTGTACGCCTCAAAAAAAACAACTTTTTCCTATTAACATGAACCCTCGAAAATGATTAGAATTCAAGTTCACAAGCTAAAATCGAATTTTCACATTAAAATAATTCGTTTAGCATACTAAAACTTTTTAGGCTTACGTTGCACATAAAAACGTTCAACATAAAAGTTGTAGATATTTTAAAAATACAATTTTTGACTAGAATAATTATACATTCAGAATGATTCAAAATGTTGTAAAACCCGAAAACTGATTTTTTTTTGAAGAAAAATTTCAGTTGGTCTCGATTATCTCTGCGAAATTAACTCCAATTGAGCCAAATTTTTTTTCACAAACTCTCCTTATGTTAATATCATGACAGTGTAAAATTGGGCTTGATTCCGTATATACAAAAAATATGCGGGCATTTTTTGGATTTTCGAAAAACGGTTTTTTGGTTATAACTCAAATTCTAAGCATTTTGCACAAAAAAGTTAAACGGAAATGTTGTACATCTCAACAAAATACAACTTTTTCCTATTTACATGAACACTCAAAAATGCTTAGAATTCAAATTAACAAGCTAAAATCGAATTTTCACATTAAAATAATTCGTTTTATGTAATAAAACTTTTTGGGTTTACGTTGTACATAAAAATGTTCAATATAAAAGCTGTAGATATTTTAAAAATAAGAAGCGCGAATGTAGGGGGTTCAGGCGAGCGCGAAGCGCGAGCGTCGGTCGTGCCTTAAATGCAAAACGCGAAGCGAAACGCGCGAAGCAAGACGGCAAGCCACTGAGACCTGCAGGCCCGAAGGGCCGAACGTCGAATGTGGCGCGCTAGTTAGATATTAATTACAAGTGGCGAAACTCAGTTAGACTTATTTTTCTTTCATTAACTTTTTTAAAATAATAAAAAAAAACTGAGATGTAATGTGGGGACGCTGCGAAATTTATCGGACTTATTGCAAAAGAGGTAGAGCACTCTTAAGTAGGACCTTCCAATTTTGCATGACCGTGCATACAAAAGTGAACTCACAAAGTACAACAAAAATTCAAATCGCAATTACACATAAAGTAATTGTCGTAGAGCACCAATATTTTGCCACATGAAATTACATATGAAATTATTCATTCACTTTAAATTTCAACCTTCAAAGTTGAAAAATGGCCGTCTTGGCGATTTTTGAAGAAACATTGATTTTACGTTGTTTTCCTCGGTTTTCCGAGTTTTCCTCCGTACCTATTGGTCGGATAGGGGCGTTTAATATCTCATTTGCTTCAGAATTCAGTAAGCTACAATTTTTCCCTCTTTATTATTTTGCATTGGTCGGTTAGTTTCAAAAATAAAAGCAAAAATCAGAGAAAAATTGCATCTTTTCGTTAATACTAAACAATATTCCCGCAGGAATCGATTGTTTAAAAGTATATAGGCTAAAATCATAGACACCATTCTCTACAGACTGGTCATATTAAAATAACAAATATATAAATTAATGTATATAGAAAAGAATACTTAAATAATGTACTATCAACAATAATACGATGAATAATGTTAACAAAAAATCGACCAATCGCATTTTTTACCTGCGCTATCCCGAATTAGGAAAAAAAGAGCACAATCGGATCATATTTGACTAATTTACCGTCTTTTTTTCCGAGCGCTCCGATTTGAAAAACGATTTTCAGTTTCGGGTTGAGAGCGCAGGGCCATCCCCACTCCGCGGCCGGCTACGCCGCGGCGCGCCGTCGGGCCCCATTGCGCGCATCGCCTTTAATCAACACTCAATTTATTAGTCACATTCAATTCAATGCGAATCGACTTGCAGTGATTTGAAAAGTACAACTCTTCGACTTTCTAACAACATTTGAATCATTACGATATGTTGTATGTATAAGGAGTAGTAGCGTATTGAAAAAAAAACGTATCTCGGCCCCTAAGTGGCGTATCATATCATTTTTTTTCTTAAAATTTAGAGAAAAATCACCGCTTTTCAATGCATTATAACACATTTTGATCAAATTTTAAAGTTGGATACAGTACAATTATTAATTAATTACTATTTAAACAAATGCATGCTGGAGCTGCCCTAATTAAAATTTTGGAATTCCGCAAAGTTTTTGAAAATATAACTCTTCAAGATTGCTCACAAATAGTGGGTACAAATGTAAATGATTTTTAACGTTTTGTCAGTACCATGAAAAATAAAAATTTTCAACATATTGCGACTAATTGCACAAAAACTATTATAGATAGAGGCTTCACATTTTAACCGCTACTTAAAATCATTGAGTGCAGCACTTTCATGAAATATTAATGTAAAATATTTATTTTTATAAAAGTTATTAACTATTTTCGATTTTAAACAATTTTGCCGTTTTTATCGATTTCCGAATAAACTAAAGGACTAGAGGGGTGCTATCTGAGTTTTTTGTAGGGAAATTACTAAGGAACAACTTTTGTCTTAAACATTTTTCGATATAGACAATACTTTTCAATACGCAGCGCGAAATCTCAAAAAAAATGCAAAAATGCAACTTAAATTGTTAATTGTTTATTAAGCCCGCGGTACTCACTGTTATCAAACTTATTATATTATTATATGCACACCCCCGAACAATTGAAGCCCTTAAGCTTTCACTTCGGAATTAATTTTATCTCAAAATCTAATTTAACTGGACTATGTTTCTTTTTTTATTCTTTCATTTCTAATCATGTGTGAAATTAATCCAAATCCTGGTAAAATTCCCCCTATTGAGAATATCTTCGTACCTGCTTCTCAGTACGTGTGTTTGCACTCGATGTAGCTACGAGTCACCGCGGTGTTGTTCACACCTGTCTATGTTATGGTCACATGTGTGTTGGTATAAATGCGTGAGCCGAGGTAGTGCGTCAAGCGCTCTAGCGAAATTCACCGCGAGCAGTATAGTCCGAGCCTGCCCGCTGTACCGAACTTCTGATATACCGCTATTGTATTAATATAAGTTTGATTGAAGCCTGGCCTTATTTATTGCCCTTCATGATACCTCCAATACCCCCCTCCAGCAGGATCAAAAAATGAAGTATTTAAATTTCGATCAAATAATAATATAGTAATAGCTCCAGCTAATACTGGTAAAGGTAATAATAATAAAGTAGCTGTTAATATTATAGTCCATCCAAATAGAGGTATATTTTCAATCTTATAAATTTTTATATTTATTATAGTTCTAATAAAATTAATTGATCCTATAATTGAAGATAACCCTGCAATATTTAAAGCAAAAATAGATAAATCTACTGAAGGTCCTCTATGAGCTGAATTAGAAGATAATAGTGGATAAACAGTTCACGCAGTTCCAGTTCCAGTTCCAATAAATATACTAGAAATTAATAATATAATTCTTGGTGGAAGAAGTCAAAATCTTATATTATTTATGCGAGGAAATGCTATATCAGGAGCTCCTAATATTATTGGAATTAAATAGTTTCCAAAACCTCCCATTATTTATGATTAGTAGATATTAATCATATTTTCATATTTATATAGTTTAATGTAAAACATTATATTTTCAATATAATAATATAAAATTAATTTGTTATAAATTTATTTAAAAATTAATTAATTATCTTAATATCTTCAATATTATATTTTATATTTAAACTATTTAAATTTAAATAATTAAGATTATTAATAGTCAAATTTTTCTAAATATTAAAAATATTAAATTATTATTATTATTTAATTTATTATATATATTTATCTTTTTTGAAAGTATATAAATTAATTTTTTTATAAATAATTCTCTTCATCCTTTATCGTAAATTTTATAATTTTTTCTAAAATTTATAAATATAATAATAAACATTGGAGTAAAATTATATAAAAATCACATTTTTCCTAAAAAATATTTTAATAAATATATAAATTTATATTTTATTATTATGTAGTTTAATTTTCCTAAAAAAATACAAATTAAACAGATTAATAAAATTATAATTTTTTCAATATTCATTCAAAGAATATTTTCAATATTAGATAGATCGTGTTCTGGTGCGGCTTATACAGACAATTTCGGATCATAGAATAATGTCTTTGTTCGTGGCTTAATCGAAATTACGTTGATACAAAATAATGCTAGAGTAAATTTAAAAAATGATAAATTAACACTAAGTTCAGGAGTAGTTTGTAAATTTTCAAATAAAAATTGTATGGATATGGAGGGAGGAAATACGTTTTGGCATATTTTACTGGAAGGAAAATGTTTTGAAAATTCATATGAAGTGTTATTTATAGGAGTAGCAATTAAATCTTTCAGTACAGATAGTAAAGAAATAGTTTATTCTGTAAATGCAAATGAAATAACATTTGCATTAGCTACAAAAAATATTGAAGTTCATTGTGATGGAGAGTTAATTCGCACTGAGCATCCAAAATTATTTATTGCAGAAAAAGATAGCTACTTAAATAAATATTTTTTCGATGTAGATAACGTAAATGGAGAAGTAGTTAACAGAGTTAATTTAGATTTGTTCACATATGTAAATTCTAAGTTTGTTTATGTAGAAAGACATTTAAGAAATCAAATTCATGATTTATATGTTAATTTAATTACTGAAAAATGCGAGCTTGAGAAAAAAGTGATTCAAAATTCCTTATCCATTGCCAATATTGCTCCTGACGAGTTTGCTTACAATATTATGAAGAAACCAGGTTATATGGCGAAAGTAGCAGGAGAAGTTGTACATTTAATCAAATGTGTACCAAGGTCAGTAGTAGTATTACATACAGAAGATTGCTATAATCATTTACCAGTTTCTATGGGAAATGAAACTTGGTTCTTAACACCAAAAATCCATATATTAATCAAGAAAAGTAGTAAAGTAGATTGTAATACAATTGTACCAGCGTATTACGAAATTGATGTACATTGGATTAAACTCATACCGAAGCCAACAGTGTCTAGTCCACCGAATGTTATCAAACCAGATACTCATTTGGGATGGACATTTCAAGCTGTGAAAAATTTAGCGACGAATGGCATTTATTCGCAAACTGATTTGAATAAATTACAAGAACAGTTAATGTTTCCTATGGAAAAAATACAAATTTTGAATGTTATTGCAAAAGACATAGCTGGTGATGTAACAGATGGAGTTACATTTTCAGAAAATACGTTAACAAGTATTGCAGAAAGTACGTGGAAAAAAATATTTGAAAAACTTACTACGTGGGGAACCTTTTCATCAGGAATTTTCATGATTATAGTAATACTACACATTTGCAAATTGACAATTGACACTATAATAAGAGGATATGCTTTACATGCAGTATATGGATGGTCTATTAGACTATGTGGAGCTATTTTTAGTTCTTTAACCCATTTATTCATTTCTATGGGAAATACAGAAAAAATGATGAATTATGCAAAATCAAGAAATTATAAAGAAGAAAAAGAAGAAGAGCTAAAAGAAGTTAAAGTTATTTCGCAAAATTCTCAACCTATAGAAGCTGAAACATCATTTACAACAGCAACTTCTTTACCACGTATTCCTAATAAACCGCCTTATATTTATCCATGTAACACAAAATCTCAAAATTCTATAAATGTTTCTCAGAGCTCGAATTTAGATATTTTTTCGTTGGATTGACGGTAGTTTTTATTGTTTCAATGTTGGTTAAATATTTCATAAATGTCTTACATTATTTAGGGCCCCGAGGGAATTACATCTAATGATGTAATGTATTCATTTTTATACGTATTTTAAATAAGGATTTAATTTATTTTATTTTATGTATTTATTTGTAATTTAGAAATAAGACAACAATATCATGTTATCATCTAATATTTAAATTTTTTGTACTTAGAAACTAATTGTAAATTTTGAATTTTGAAATTTAAGAATTTTATTGCAATTTCATTGCAATGTCTTGGGCCCCGAGGTGTAACGTCCTACGACGTTATTCGTTTTTAAATATATTATTTACAAATTTTAAACTATTTTTCAAAATTCAAAACATCAAGATGATTACGATGTTAATTTCGAAACATTATATTTTGAACGCGCGCTGTAATTGAGTAACACAAATCAGCAGTGTTACTTATTCGGCAATCGTCATACTGTAAAATGATTATTAAGCGTTATACATTAAGAGTGGGTCAACGTATTTGGGCTTTAAAAGAGTCGAATTGGCCTCATTTTAATTAGTCTCGTGTTTAAGTCCGAACTCCGTACCTCGCGGTTCGTCAATTTGCGGAGATTTTTATTGTACTTCCAAGTACTCAATTGCGAATTTAAGAAGCAAATATATTTTCAATCATACTCGAAAAAAAACTGTGAGTGCATCATTTCAACAACCTATCACCTATTATCCAAATAAGACGAGCAAGCAGAGAGAAAAAGACGAGGATAGCAAAAGCAGCAAAATAAGACAAGTGAAGCAGAAAAAGGTAAGTCAAATAAATACACTAAAAGTACATATCGGAGCGGGTAACGAGTCTAAACTGAGCCACTAGTAACAATTCTATACGCGCTCTTAATAAATAATTAAAAATACTTTATGCCCTCAAATACATGTCCTACCTATGAGGTGAGAGTGTAGTTGGGACATAACAGTATATTCTATTTTGTTCATTGTTATACACTGCTAGCTCGTAATAAGTGAGGTTGGTGATGCCCCAGGTATCCTCTGCTGGTCCATAGGCGCCTTCGCAATTTTGTTGGTTAAGTAATCTGTTGCAGTGGCGCCAGGATCGAGTGCTCGCCCAATCTTCAAACTGAAATAAAAATGGAAAAAAAGAGAGAATTATTATTTAGAAATATTTATTTAAATAAATAAAAAAAGGAGAAAGTCGAAAGTAGCTTACGTATACAAAGGTCCAGCGTCGACGTCCTACGGCTGGTTCAGGAGGTGGATCTCTACCTTCCTGACGAGCTCGCTTACAGTGCCTGGTATGTTGCCAGAGCTGAAACTACAAATCAAAGAATAATTGTAAGTTAATTGTTATTATATTGATATTGTATTGATATTTTATTGTTAATTAAATTTAAGATTAAAATGTATACTTATGCACACTGCACTGCGACGTTTCTGTGGAACACCGTACATGTTGCTTTTAATACAGTAGTTGTAGTACATACTCAGGCCAATAGGCCGCACGTTTTATAGCCACAAAACTGTTTATTGTGCATAATTACGAATTCTTTGCAATGTCTTAGGCCCTGAGGTGTAACGTCTTATGACGTTATCTATTTGAATTTTTAGCTACAGAATTAATAGTTGGAAGTTGATAATTTGACAATTTGAGAAAATAATAATACTTTCAAAATCCAAATCACGACATCGATTCTGTCAGTTGCATAAGATTCGTTGATTGTCAAACTTTCGAAAGTAAGAGCTCAGCTAACGCTGAGCTTCCGAAACGCAGACTAAGCGTTATACTTTTGGGAAAACCGCAATATAGTATGTAGGATTGCAAAATGTTTAATGATTAATATTCAATAATGTTGTGAATTTGTAAACTAAGTTTAGTGCTTAAAAAAAGACACAATGCTCTCATTTCGGTAGTCATGATTTCATATCGACTCCGTCCACGCCGGTTCGAAAATTGGCAGAGATTTGATAGTTTTTAATTCATTATCGTGGAAAATTGCTTATTTTTGTGTTTTATATTTGTATTACTATTTTAAAGTTTTCTTAAAAATAAATATAGTAAATGATATTATATTTTTAATGTGGTGAATAATTTAATTCTGAATCTTAAAATCTGTGAATCCTAAAAAACCTATACCTTGAGATCTGAAGTAATTCGTTTAGATCATTGGATTGTTTTTGAAGACACCTATCAAATAAAAACATTAACTGGACGGTCAAAAATTCTCCTCGAATAATAAAGGATTATCAACGACATTGGTTCCAATAAGGTAAGTTCCGATCATGTTCTCATAGAAAATACATTTATTTGAGAGATTTAGGTACTTATAATCGCTAGACTTTTATCGCTATAAATAATCCTGACTATAGGCATTAAGTTGACGTTGTCAGGACTTAACAATTTGGTTCCGATACAATTATCGTGCGTGAGTGTCTTTATTGAAGTATATTTTTGTTTAAATTGAATTTTTTTTGAGTATATTTTGGGGAAAAGTACATCACCTATAAAGTTGAATAAGTATTGATTTAAAAAATAAAAATAATAATTTAATTGAAATTGGAGCAAAGTAATTATTTTGTTTTACAAGTACTATCAAAAGGTACTGAGTAGGGCAGATTGGATTAGTGGCAAGTGTTTTTGATAACAATACATATGTCACAAGTTGTTTGATAAGTATATAGCTAGATAGGATATCATTTCACGATAGCGACGCCTGACCACTTAGGAATGCTGCGTTAGCAAAATCATAAGACTGCCGTGGAACAGTAATTGGATATATAGGTCAGTAAAAATCATTTTAAAGAGTTGATTTGTTTTTTATTTTTAAAATTATACAGAATATATAGTAAATTGCTATTTGATTTAAAAATTTAAAAACTTTTCTGTTATTTAACTTAAATGTAATTTTGGAAATTATAGGTTGAGAATTTTGAGAATTTTTGAGGCATTTTCTTCTTTTTTACTGTACATAAATTTAAATGTTTAATTATGCCAAACTATTCAAATGAGTTATTACTAGGAATCGTTTAAAATCAAATCCGGAATTAAAGTCTTCGTTGAGGGGTCCGTTATTAGATAGCATTTTTAAGAAAAGTCAAAAAACTTCGAGATCTCCTCCAAATACAGCATTAAAATCAACAGACTCAGCAAATTTGAATATATCTTTACAGCAAAATACGAGTGTTATTAGCAGTAATACAAATCGACAAAATGAAATTTTAAATTCAACACAGAATCGTACTTTATGCTGTAGCTAATGAAGCGAAGAGAGGGATGGGGGAGAGAGAGTGACGCGCTCTCAGTAGAAGCCTGCGTGGCATTAGTTTTGTTTCTCAACATTTTAATAAAATAAATAGTCAATTTAAAGTCAGAACAAAGTTAGTAGAAAACCCAGCAATCTTTCCTCATCACTCGCTAAACCCAGAGTTCGTTGCGATCAAAAGGGTTACCACGAGCGGCCAAGCATGCCGAAATAACGCCATTGCTTTGGATCAATCATTTTGCCATTTACTATTCGATTTCATCATCTAGCCCAGCAGTTCGATTCCACAACACGCAAGGTAAGACTTCAACTAGATTTTATTGATGTGTTCTTCGTGGTTTAAACCTAAATAACGTTCCGATTCTTCTTAATCTGGTCCCGCATCATTTTCTCGACTGCGCTAGCTCAAAGCGCAGTTAAACACCCCGCGTGTTTCTCGATTGCGTGCTACCCTGTTTTTCGAGTTTGCTGAAAGTAAGTTTTCGTGCGCGATACTTAACAGCAAGATAATCACTGGAGGCCCCGGGGGATAGCCGCGATCGTCGGGAGTGAAACGAATCAATAAAAAAGAAGAAAATAAATCTAAAATTGTGTACTGAAAGAATTACGTGCGTAGCGTCAAGAGGCGTCGAGAAAGACAAATTCGAACTCTCCAGAGCGCGCGCGCGGCTATCTTTGTGAGCGTGTGGGTAGTGCGCACGGCACCAAAGCTGTAACGTAATCCAATAGAGTCGTTGTGGCGGTGTAGTCGCGAATAAATTTCCTCCACGCGGTAAATTCAAATCTAAGATCATTCAATATCGAATAGACTGGAACCGTACAAACCAAAAACCAACGGTCGCGCTCACGCGCATAAACAGGAAAACGCACAACACTCGAATAATAAAACAATAGACCCATTCATAACTGAAATTCGGCGACAGCTTTCTCCAGATTTATGGCCGTTTAGAGAACCCGAGATCCGAGACTCTACAACGACTCTCTAGCAATGCGCCACAACAGCAACGCATTGGCAACATCTATTGAGGGAGCTGCAGCCGAAAACTGAACGACGTCACACAAAAAATTCTACAAAAAAACTTCAAGACGCGAAGAGGGAAGGAAAGCGACGAATGGAAAACCCGAAGAAAAGCAAAACAGCCAATCAACGACAGAGGGAGGACCTTAGGAGAAAGCGTGCGGAACACCGAGGGGAGCAAGAGAGCGGAGGAGAGAAGAGATCGGGACAATCGAGTCCGAGACGTCGAGCTGAAAATTCCATTTTTACTTAAAAATTTGAATACATATTTTTCTGACAATATAGAGAGATAGTCAGACGGCTTAAGCTGATTTCTCTGTTTAAACTAAAAATCAACTTGTCTTTATTTTCACAAATCCAACTAAGCTCATTTCCTGAAATAAACCTTTTTCTCCCTTTCGAAACTCGCGCTCGCGTTTGCGGCAGCAGTGCTGACTAGTGACGTTGGCAGGGCCAGGATATTACAAAGCCACGCTCAGCGTCAGTGTCCGCCATTAAAATCGCGCGCATCGTTTCAAATTTCCATTCTTCACGTTTGTCCATACTGAAAACAATTTGAATTTAAATTTGGCGATAGTGAAAACAAATTTTTGTGAATTTTTATAGCAAGTACATAACCATAATATTTTTTTGTTATAACGTACATATCCACGTTAATAAATATTTGCAGGAAAAGTTATTTTGGAAGAGCTGAAATTATTTGACAAAATTTGAAAATTTTAGTTGACGTTGAATAAGAAATTGAATAAGTTAATTAAAAGTTTAATTTGAATTGAATAAGAGTATCAAATATTTTTTGTTTGCATTTTGAAGACTCACGCCAAGACTTAGGTACAAAATTTAGCAATAGTCTAGCTCAGCCCCTTGGTAAAATAAAATTAATTGAATTTTTGAGAATCTTCCCATTAAAAGTTTCAGAATTATTCAGTGCAAATCAAGAAATTCACAAAGCGTTTTGATGATTCACGCTGAAAAGTACGCACAAAATGAAACATTAAATTTTTGTAAAAGCATTAAGTAAAACCAAAGCATTAAATCAAAGAGTCCAAGAAAAATTTTAGTGATAATTTGTGCAAACATAGTTTTTTTCCTCTTTATCAAAAAAATACGTGTACTCTAATGAACGCTAAAAAATGATCTGTTAATGCACATAAAGTGAAAATTCTTGACGGCAAAAGTAGCAATTTGTTTTAATTTTTATTGCAAGTATTCGATAACATTTAATTTTTCACAACTTTCCAGTTTCATAAATGCAATTTTGAGATATTCGCCACAACATTCAATTTTTACAATAAATACTAGCTGAAAATAACTCGTGTCTGAGTGGGCACGAAAGGCGAGTTACAAGTCAGCAATTGCAAGCTAATAATGTAAGGGGGGTCCTTTTCCCTCAATTAAATTGTCGCAGATAGTATGAGGAATATGCAGGAATAGGAACACAAACAAATTGTCATTTTTATTTTATTCAAAATTAATATTACTATTCCAACACTTTAGGAAATATTATAAAATGATGCAACTCTAGTCGTGTGACATAAACACCAGGACTACGAGTTTTATATTAAATATTCCATCTTCATATTTATTGTGCATAACGAGCTGCCTCCTGAACGAGGATTTAAGTGCAGTCTCATTGCAGCAGGCTGTGTGACATCGGAACCAGAGCCTAGTCTGCATCAGTCGCACACACATGCAATACTTAGCAATAATAGCACGCATTTGATATTATCTCTCCATTTGCACAAGCATTAAATTAAATACTTTAAGTCTGTCAATTTTCACAATTCACGTAAATTTTTGCTTCTATAATTCTTTACATGTGCTGCACTTTGCTCGCCAGAAACGTTAAATTCACAATTTTACATTTCACATAACACTTTCAGACACTAAAATTCGCAGAGTCACAACTTAAACTCGTTGATCAACAGTCAAACTTTTGCATTTCCAAATATTTATGAAAACGACAAATTCATTTAAAATCACTTCAGCACATTTAAACTAAGTCGGATAATTTTCTTCCAAAGTAATAATTTTTGAGTCCCCACGACGAACTTGCAACATAAAAAAGAAACGCAAGTCCCAGCACTGTCACCTGAACCCTGGTAATAAGAACAGCTGCTGTGGACTTGAAAAATAAAAGAAAGAAACTAAGTGGCCACAAAGCAAAGTCCTTCATGTAAGGTGCAAACTTTGCAAAAATTTAACACTTAAAAAAATACTCATCTGACAAGCCGTCGGCGAAATCCGAGTTGCTTCGACGACTCTGGCTGCTGACAAAAAGTTTAGTGTCGCGAAATTTAACGTAATACAATATTTTATTTCCTCTGCAGACTCAGTGTTTTGGTTACTTTGTAAACTCAAATGAGACTTTGTTTTCACGCCGTGTGCAGACGACACCTCTGAGTCAGCTGCACGCGCATGAGAATTGGTCGACGTTTCGAAGCCAAGAAGTTGGCACGAGGCTTGACGTCACACAAATTTTTTGCACTTGCTATACTATAACTATATTAGGCGGCGGCCATTGTGGCAGTGGCGACAACTGTGTCCCCTGCAAGGCGCGCCTATTTGAATTTTCAAAACTCACACTCTGTTCACAAAAATTGATGCACACATGCATTGTTGAACTAACACTCACTATTCACTCAAATTTTAAAATAGAATTTTTGTTAAACACAGTAAAGTAAAACAAAACTCTGAAAATTTTTCACGTAAAAACTTAATAACAACTCATAAGTAACACAAAATTAAAATCACGACTTGAATAAATCAAATGTTCTACACACATAAATGATCTCGAAATACTATTATGAATAAATATTGCAAACGCAACCGAGTAACCTCTTCGTGAATAATCAATCACTTTCTCGGGAAAAGGAAACGCTCATTGGTTATACACAAACACATCTAAAATCATGAAGCCATGACCGCAACAATACACAATGTCAACGCAACAAAACTTCTTGATTAGTTTGACCACTCGTCTCTTTCAAAACACATATTAAATGACGGCTCCAAGTTGAAGTCACAGAATCACGCCTGTACATGCACACATTCATAATACACAGCACATGGCGCTGCACAGAGCACGCCTTTGCAAATTAACATAAAAACCGGTAAAGTCTATCCATTTTAAACAACAAAAGACAAAACCATTGCTTGTTTGAATCAATTCTTCACAGTAATATCTAATGAAAACGACAAATCTGCTTGACACTTGATGCAATAAACACGTTTCACTAAATACTGCAAATTTATATCATAACTTATTCATGAAAATTGCGCAAGTTTCAGTCCAAAATATCACCAACATTTTTTGCATTTAAAGCTATCACTTGCAATCAGAATTCACGTCAATTCCAAAAGTCGTGCTCAAATCACTTATAAATTCTCGCACTTTTCAAGCAAACGACAATTAAGTCACGAAGACACTCCAGTCTGCATGCATTTCTTCAAATACAGAATAAACTAAACACTTGTTTCGCATTCAAATACACAATTAAATTAAAATCACTCAAGTTTTTCAATTGCATGATCCTTACTGATACAAAACTTTAAAACGGCACCACACACAGTGAACAAATAAATCACTTGTGTGGAGTCAATTAAAGTACTTGCACTTTCTAAAACACAATCAACTATTTTCACTGCAAATCTCTCACATTTTTCTCTCAAAAGGGAATGCGGGCAAGAATCCAAAACTTGAATTCAAATAAAAGGTAAACTTTAAATGTCAGCACACTCAACATAAAAATTATTGAACGCATAAACACATAAAATCACTTTAACACTAATAACGCACTGCACTTATTCATACTTCACAACAAACTGGACAAATGCAAATCTTTTCTGTTTCAACGAATTACATTTAACTCGACAATCGGACGTCGTCATTGGGCGAGGCTGGAATGAACCAAGTCTGCATATGAAATAAAGCTGAAACAAAAAATTAAACACTAATTAAAATACAAAGAAACGTGTTCTAAAATAATTGATTTGATGAATTAAATAATAAAGAAAAGCACACATCTGATGAGTCTGGCATCCTTACTGCAAATCTTCATATGCAGTTTAGTTTTTCAAGTAGTCATACTTGTGAAAAACAATCCACATCACTGAGTAAAACATTTTCTCGCGAATCCGCCAAGTACAGGTTTCGCGCACTTGTAAGCACTTTTCACGGTTTTTCCAGTACTGGAAGACTTTTTTTCCGTGAGGGTTATCCCAGTGTTCCACCGGATGTACCCATATATCAATTGTAGCTGGCTAGAAAGCCATTCTATATTCCTTGAATAAGTAGAGACTTATGCTTCATATGTGGAGTAATGTTGATTATTGTAAATCCAAATCACATATGATGATTCGAATCAGAAAAAGCGAGACTCAGAGACCTCCCTGAAACCCGTCCATCGCCACGATTCCACTAGATGGCGCCATGTGACTCTCGGAGACCTCTCTGTGTCCTTGATTCAAATATCTCCAATTTAAAATATGGATTTTCTTGATTAGATGGCATATACATTTACAGATACAAAATAATTATCAGAGTTAGATATCTATGTCATTAATAATACAATAAGATGCAAGAAAAAACATAATAGAATAATTCCGGACAGTATTGACTATATGACATACGTCCTTTCCAATTTCGATATTATATTTACTTAAAAATTTTTTCAAGTTTGCTCTAGGTCCGGCAAGGATTTCACAATCCCAGATCAAATGATTTAGGTCTTGGGGACCAGTACCACAATCACATAGATCGTTTTCGAGTATATTTTTTGAGAATAAGTGACCTCTTGTTCTTGTGTGCCCGGATTTCATTCTATTTACAATGCAAATACTTTTTCTGGAATTGGTGACTACCCTGAAACCAGGGTGCAAGGCTAAAATTATTCTCATTAAATGACAAAAACTTTCTCCCTTTGGTACCTCCTCCGTAAGAATTAATAAACCGATTCATATTCTGTATTAAGTTAGGCTTTATAAAGCCGAGCGAATCTAAGGCCGGGAGCTCTTGACAAGCAGGCGCAATATCAAGAGCCTCCCTTGCAACATTGTCCACCTTATCATTACCGATGATACCGCAATGGCTGGGGATCCAGCAGAGTACTATCGAGTACTTGCTTGCCAAAAGTAGAAACAATTTGTGTCTTATTACAGCTATATATGGGTGCATAGTGGAGGAAAGCCCGTTGTGCTTTATATTAACAAGGCAGGACTTGGAGTCGGAGAAAATCACAAATTTGCCAGGATCAAAGGTCAGAATAATCTGTAAAGCTTGAATAATTGCAAAGGCTTCGCATGAGAAGATTGAATGAGAGCCATGCAAACCAAAACCTTTTGATAAACCGATAGAAGGGACATAAACTCCAGCTCCACATTTCCCGTTGGGTTTTTTAGATCCATCCGTGTATATTTGTATATGATCCGACAGGTAAGAATTTGTATAATTACAGAAATCAGCGAATATGTTGTTAGAATTGTATTTTAGAAAATGGCCAATTTCAAGATTAATATAGTCTGAGAGATAAGTGAGCAAAAAAGGGAATAGAAAACGTATGAAGATTGTTTATAGAAATGATTGAATTGCAGATGTTACGAATTTCATTGTAAGTATTGTAAATAAAACTATGTTTTGAAATTTTTCTTAAATTGAACTTGCCTTGGGTAATCCATCGATCCAACAGTTTAAGACGAGGTATGAGAGGATTTTGTTTGTTTGAGGATGCTTTGATAAGCATTTTAGAAGTTAACGCCTTACTTCTGATACTTAGGGTGGGGACTCCTGCCATATGATGAAGGACATTAATAGGTGTTGTGATTAAAAGTCCTAGAGATTTTCTGAGGGCTGCGTTTTGGACAGTATCAATTTTTTTCAAGAAAAGTTTATCAGAGTTCTGTGTAACCTGGCAACCCCAATCAAGTTTGGGTCTGACGATTGCCTTGTAAAATTGTAGCATGGTCTGTGGGTGGACTCCTCTATTAAAATTACCAATGAAGGATAACATGTTAACTCCACACGTAGATACGGTCTTCGTTTTTTTCAAATGTATTTCCCAACTTAAATCCTGGTCCCACCAAAGGCCTAAATACTTCATGCAGTGTACATTATAAATCTTTTGATCATTTAACTCTATTGAATGTTCCCCGGGTCTGATTTCATTATTTCCAAAAATTATTAAAGAGCATTTGGAGATTGAAATTTTTAAATTTATATCTGTAAACCATTTACTTAAACTATTCAATTCGAGTTGTAGAATTTTGAGTAGCTCTAATATATCTGAATTAATGGTATAAATAATTAAATCATCTGCAAAGCCAATTAATTTGGTTTTGTGCGAGATTTTTTTCAAAATTGAAGATATGTATATGTTAAAGAGTAAAGGGCTTAAAATACAGCCTTGTGGAAGACCTCTGTTTGTTTGGCCGCTTGAGAAAAGATTACCGTTAATTGTTCCAAATAATATTCGGTTGTTAATTAAATTGAAAATAAATTTGAGATAAAGAGGTGGAAATTTCATATCCCTGAGGACATTCAAAAGAGTGAAGAGATTGACTGAATCATAGGCTCCTTCCAGATCCACACTCAGAGCTCCCAATAATGATTTTTTGCATTTAGCATTAACAATGTCAGTATGGAGAACCGCGTGACAATCGTTACATGACTTACCTCGTCTAAAACCAAAGAATTGTTTAGGTAATTTGAAGTTTGATTCAATGAAATATTGCATTCTATCGTTTAATATACGTTCGAAAATTTTTAGCAATGTGTTGGCCATGGCAATAGGTCTAAACTCTTGTTTACCCTGTTTAGGAATAAAGCAAACATTGAACTCCTGCCAGCTTGCGTGGAAAGAGATTATTGACAAATAAAATATTGAACAAAGAATTGATCCAAATAATAACTGGGTCAGGAAATTTTTTTAATACGTCGTATGTAATAGCATCAGTGCCAGGTGAAGAGTGTTTCTTGGTGTTTTGTATTGCCTGTTTGACCTCTGCAAATGTGAATGGTATATTCAGAAAAGATGAATTATCAAAAACGTAAGGTATATTAAAAGGACATGTATTCATATCAGTAATTATAAGAAGTATTTATCTTATTAAAAGCATCATGTAGTTTAGGTATTATTAATTGAATTGTTGGTTGAATTCGCTATTATTTTTATCATTGTAAAATCTATTCTTAAATTTTTTTATTAGTGTAAAATTCCTTGAAAGAGAATTCCTTATATTAAGAGACGATAAGAAGTTTCTGAAATTTAACTTTTTTATTTTATATAGTTTTTTTGAGACACATTTGCAGA
Organism: Philotrypesis tridentata; assembly: GCA_018906965.1. Classification (NCBI taxonomy): domain Eukaryota; kingdom Metazoa; phylum Arthropoda; class Insecta; order Hymenoptera; family Pteromalidae; genus Philotrypesis; species Philotrypesis tridentata. Next base: position 38,425 of record JACCIB010000280.1, read on the forward strand.
TATCATAATACCTGGTTAAGTTCCCGGGGGTAGGGGTTGCTTTTGAAAAAGGAGAGGGCATTTCTTCTCTCCTCAACTAAAAGGCTGCACTTGTTATTCCACCAGAAGCAATTTGGAGGACGTTTAATAGAAGTTTTATCTTTTGAGTACAATATCTTACCGCCAGCTTGTTCTATGGACATATAAATATCCTTAATGAATTGTTCATAGGAGGTTAAGATGTTTTCTGCATTTAAAGCTTCATATGAGTTGATGCAATGTATAAGTGAATCAGAAAAAATTTTCCAGTCAACTTTACTGGTCAATAATTTAGTATTATCACTAATGGTGAATGAATTTTGATTAGTGATACTAATTTTAACAGGGAAATGATCACTACCTTTTGAGTCATTTGAAATGGACCAGGAGATTTTAGTCTGATAAATCTATTGATGACATAGTAACATCTGGACAGCTATTAATCTTAGCTATTCTGGTAGATACTGAATCATTGATAATCTCTAGTGAAGAAACCTCCAAAAGAGCATCTGAAAGATTTTTTCCAATTAAGTTGGATTTAGAACTTCCCCAGTCAGAAGATTGAGCGTTAAAATCGCCTGAGACAATTACATTGTGGAACTTGAACATTCATCTAGAAAGTTTATAAAACTATTTTTCGATATTATATTACTAGGTGAATTGTAAACAGTGAAGAGGTGGTAAGATTCATTGTTGTTAAGAATGAGTTTAACTCCAACATACTCCATGCATGGTGGAACATGGTTTAAGAAGATTCTTTCGAAAACTATCTTTCTATTTATATAAAGCATTAGGCCTCCCCCATGAGTTTTAATATTCTCCTTCCTATCTACTCTGATACAATTATAATTTGAAATGTGGAAATCATGATCTATATCTTCCAAGAATGTTTCTGACAAACATAACACATCACAAGAAGAAGGCGGTTTCACATATACTGGGCCATTTGGCTTTAATGCCTCTGACGTTCCAAACAATCAACTCAATCATATTGATCAACAAGACAAAACAAATACAAACTTAAAATTGAATAGATATATGAATGTGCAATTTGTCCAAGTTATTCCGATAAACAGCCGGAAATGTTGGACGATTTCTGATTCGTCTTATATGAAGATTGTAATTCAAAATCTTGATTTTTGTTGTTCAAAGGAACAATATTTTGACCCAATTGAGTATGAGGTCTGAAAGAAACTTTGAGAATATTTGAGCCCGTTTTACTTGGCGATACTGTTGAGCCGCGTTTTGTGAAGGAAGTTGGTAATTTGCTATACTGTGGAATATAAGACTGGGTATCTTTGAGTTGAGGTTGAATGTTGCCCTTATTTGTTACACTTATATTATTACTATTTTTTAAAATCGATTTCTTACCTGTTGACATGTTTGAGAGTGTATTATTGTTACTTTTACGTTTGGTTACATGAGAAAATGGTAGGTTATTTTCGTATATCATATTTTCCTTATCACCCGCAACAGAAACCTCCCCCCGCTCCTCAAATACCTCCTCATTTAAAAAGGAGGAAGAAGAGGCATCTCTCTGAGAGGTCTCCATAGCATAGTTCTGTTCGAATCGGTCAACCCGGGACGGTCGCCCCAACTGTACCTGATCCCTCAACAGTGAGGGGAGGTCAGCCGTCAGGGCATCCCCCGTCGACTCGCTCGTGGAACCCTTCCAAAATCGTACTATTCACAAACTCTATCCTGTTATCCTCACCTGTGTACTGCAATTCAAACAAATCTCTTCTATTAAGATATGGATTGTTTTCGTCCAGAATGAGACTGCAGCCATTGGAGGACTGCATCCAATGCTGCTTCGAGATTCTTTTTAAATTTCGATTGAATCAAATAGGTTGCCTTGGCTTTACTTATTTTGTGTATTGATATATAAGCATGTACGTCTCTCTCAAATTCGAAGAATGGGCATTTTCTATCGTTAGAAGGATGGGGACCTCTGCAGTTGACACACTTGGGGATCAGGTTACAGTCTTTGTTAGAGTGATTGTTGCCACAGTTAGAACATCTCTTCTCATTCTTACAGAAATTAGCACCATGTCCAAATCTTTGGCAATGAAAACATCTAAGGATTGGAGGGACATAATAATAGACGTTATGAAAGATACCAAAAATCATAACGTATCTAGGTAATTTACCCTTACAAAAGATTTTAACTTTGGTAGTAGGAATCACAAGATCCTGTTCATCGGATTTCACTGTAGTTGATAATCGTTCCACTCTGGAGATCACATTCCTCGAAAATGGGTCCAGGCCGTCAACAATGTCTTGTTCTGAGACCATAGTGCCCACATCGAATAGAATGCCTGTTAAAAATAATCCTTCTGAGGGGATAAAAGCCCTCCAATCTGGATTGATGTCATAAACGTTTTTTTCTACAAAAAGATTAGCCTCTTCAAAAGTATTAAAAGTTAGAGAATATTTTTTTAAACCAGCTTTAGTTAAATGTGCAACTCTCACGTTTGCCTTGAAAATTTTGAAGCCTACTTCTGTTATATGCATATTGCCGAGATTTTCCGAATCTCTGCTGTCAAAAAGATGTACAATGAAGGGGCCGACTGAATACTCGTCGTACCTGTTGTTAGCTTGGTTGTTGTAAATTTCATTTAGTCTATGATTTTGGCTAGACGGTGTAAGCGGAACGTCGCATGTTCTTTTAGGATCATTAATGTCCAGTGAGGGGCTGCGCGGTCTTTTTTGTTTGTTGTTTGGATCCATAATTAAATTGTATAGAATTTTAAATATTTAAAATTGAAAATTGAGATGAGCATTTACTAAGCGATTTTTAAAATTGTATGAGTTTAAATTTATTTACTATAAATATTATTTGAAAATGAAGATATACTAAAAATGTTGAGGTAATTTAACTGTAAAATTGAAGTTAAATGAGAAAAAGAAAGAAGAGAAAATGTTAAGAATAAGAATGTTATAATTGGAATTGAGGTGAAAATATTTTGTAATGAAATTTGGTTAGGCTTTGAAACGTATGTCATTAAGAAGAAATACAAATGTGGGAAACGAAATTTATAATCCAAATTCTATGAAACACAATTAATTCCATGATCAAAACAAGGTTCAGACCGCGCGAGCGGGGAGACGGTATAAAGCTAGGAATATAAACATCAAGTGCTAAGCGTAACGGTTAATCCTCAAATCAAAATAAACCTCGAACTGTAAGTTCGAGAGTACGACCTTTCCAGATAGGAATGCCGTCAAAACAAAACAGGCCACGGGTTATGCTTTGAAAAATATGAAATTCTTGGATATAAGCATCGATTATATACTGTATTCAACGTCCCTTACTCGCTGGATTTGATGAGAAGTAAACAGAAAAGCAAATAAACGTTCGAACTATGGGCCCAGAGATTTGGCAGATTCCGACCCCAAGCCCCCTCGATGTCAAAAAGCACTAATTAAAATTTTGATTCGTAAAATTTACTATGCGTCCTCCAGGATCGTCCGAGATAATTTCTTTTATTTTTGTGTAAAGAGATGTGTATTACTTTTTTTGGCACGCAAGAACGTTACAAAGACCGGTAATACGCTATGTACAATGCTCTGTAGAGCAAAGGTCAACAAGGACAGTATAGTCCTATCGTCAATACTTAAATACTAAAGTCCAAAGTTTTAAAATACGAGAAGCGAAAAATAATAAACTCTGATAATTTACAATATTTACGAAGATATGTATGTGCCGGTGCTGTGTTGTAAGTCCGTGTCGATGAAGAGACGGGTAGTTGTATCTTCCTTTGTCCAAAACTCAGTTGGAAAGAACCGGTGTCGTGTTGAGGACTCGTTGAAAGTAGCAGGGGTTTCGTGTCTGTTGAGGTTACGTTCTCCACTATGTCTCTTCTTGGCCAAAAGGTGCTTTTATGAAGAAAAAGTGTGGTCGCCAATAAGTCCAATTCAATGGTGATGTCGATCGTGTCAGTAATAGCGAAGACCGACTAGCTCTCTACCATAAGTACGTCCGACTCCTCTGACGGCTCGAGCCAAACTCGTGCTGGAAGACTTGTGTTTTCGCGACCACGACGCGCGCGAGGTTAAGCGTTGAAAGATACGACTGCATCATATAGATATACAAGACTGCAGCCAGCGCCGCGCTCGATACTATCGATCGATATCGCTAACAAGGTGCTTCTACACCAACGCAAACGCCTAGCACAAAATCGATCGTCTTTAAGAATACAAATAATTACACACATTGTGCATCGAGGCTTAACGCTTATTGATGTGTCTTAAGGAGGACTTTTCGATTATTTTTGCACATAAACTACAATATATATCACTTAATATAACATTATAATAATTAAATTAATATAAGCACTACATTATTAAATAATAGATAAGGAATGTAAATAAATAGTACAATAACATTAACATAAATAATTAAGTAAGAATCTAAATAAATAATAATAATTATTAATAAAAGATAAAATTAATTTAACGGAATAAATGTCAAATTTTCAATTTGAAATACTTTAACATTTTTACGAATTTTAAGATTTTTTTTACTTTAATTAAATAAAACACTTAATAAATAAGAATTATATTAAAAATACCAGTAATAACTTTAACTTAATGCATTTAACCAATTATTTTTTTGTAAATAAATTGAAATAATACCATCATTTTACAAAGCACATCAATAATTAACATTTCAACACTAATTTTAATTAACAATTATTAATAACTAAATAATAATAAATAATTATTCAAATAAAAATTTTTTTTCTCTCTTTTCTATTAAGCTGATTATTATTGTTCAACTTAAAAATTATTCTCAAACTTTTTTCAAAATTTTAAAACCTTTTTGCAAATTGAATCGAAATCCTACATATTCTGCATCATCACACAATCGTTTAAATAAACTACATCTAATAAATATTGCAATAATATAGCAAATACACTTTCAATCTTCATCGAATTGTTAACCATTTATTATTTTCCCTCTTCGGTTCTAAGGAAACTCAATAAAATTTTATTTTATTTTTTTTAGCGTTTACTCATCATAAACCTACAATTTAACAAAATTACCTTCCGACAATCAGTCGAAAAACATAATTTGTCTCTCTATCAAATCCTCCCAAAACTTAATTATTTTCAGGCAAATTAATAAACTTGTATCGTCACCTACACAAGCTCATACCCGGTCATCATAGCAACTATAACCTTTGAATTACTTCTAAAATACTAACATAAAACCAAATTTTAATTTGAAAGCCTAGTTTAGAAACAAATACTTTGTGTTTGACGCGCAACGATTCTTCAATTAATTAACACATTGCACTACCAACTAATAACTGCAAATCACCCTTTTTATTATTCACATATAATTAAATTTTAGTTTTCTCATTACATGTACCCCTTTTGTTGCTTTAATACACAAACTATAAAATTTTTTTTTCCTTTCTCCCTCGATAAATCACGTTATTCTCTTTTACCAAATAATAGGTCAATAATAAAATTAAAATCACGTCCCTTTAAAATCACAAACGCCCTGGTCAGCGGTTCACGATTTTCTCGTTTTAATAAATTCAATTTTGTTTCGCAATCCCAACTTTTCTCGTATTCTGTTCACCGTCTTCTCGATTTTATTTCCATCGTTCATTTCGATATTTTTTGAATTTCGTTGAACATTCAATAAGAATTTCAATATTTTAACAGCGTAAGCAAAATTTAAACAAAACTGTTTAAAGCATAATCGTAAACTAGTAATTTTGCATATTTAGACTAGATAATCTACCACTTCAAAAGAAAATCAACAATATCAACATAATAATTATCAGCACAATAGACAACAAAACTACCAACGTCCACAATATAATAATCAGAATCAACAAGGTTATTATACAAACAACCAAAATTACAGAGGAAATTATTAAAGAGGATATCAGAATAACCAAAATACAAATTGGACAAATAATAATAACGGGCAACAAAAACAATTGTTTAGCCCACAAAATGATCAATTTAAAAACTACTACAATAATAGACCTGATCGACGAGAAAACTGGAGAGCTCAGCCAAATAATCAAAATCAAGGTAGCAATAATTTAAACTACCATGGGGCTCGTTACAATCCCCAGCTAGCGAGTCAAAATCAGAATCAGCAGTACCAGAGGAAACAGCAAGGATACCAACAGAATTATCGCAACAATCAATGGAGACAGAATTAACAGAATCCAAATAAACAGCAGAATCTCCAGCAGAACAATGACCAGCAACAATATCAACAGCAAATGCAGCAAATGAACCAGAACAAACAACAGCAGCAACAAACATCACAACAGCCAGCTGCAATAATAAAAATACAAGTGGACAATCCACCCCACGAGTATGTTCAGCCAACTGTCAAAATCCTGAAAAACATGACTGGGAAAATGATGAGCCAACTGTAGTCAGATTAAGAAGACCCGAAGGTACTACTAGACCATGGCTTGAATTCATGATTGACAATGGAGCAACATTAAATATTATAAAACTTAACGCATTACACGATGATCTACCATTCAATACTGAAGATAACACAGAATTAGGAGGAATAACTATGCAAACAGTACCTACATTAGGATCAATATACCTACTAATTAGAAATATGCCATTAAAACTTCAAATTGTACAAGACAATTTTCCTATTCAAGCAGATGGAATGCTTGGCAGAAATTACCTCAAAAAAGAAGAAGCAGTAATTTCATACTACACGAATGCATTGATGGTAAACAGTGATGTCATGCACCCAATACCATTCAAAGGGCATGAAGAAGAACATTTACCGAAAAATCAAAAGAAAAGAAAAATCGACAGTTTATTAAAAGTAGAAGAAGCAAAAAACATCACTACAGAAATGTTTGAGGACGAAACTACACCAAATATCTCGGCAGTAAAATGCACAATACCAGCAAGAACTCGAAAAGTAATGCAAATAAATCTAATTAAAAAAGATTTAAAAGAAGGATACATTCCTCGCATCGACACTGGCAACAATAATGTATTCATGGGTGAAGGAATATACATCAATGACAATAACACATGCAAAATTTTGGCAGTAAACACGAGCCAAGAAAACGTCACCATTGAAGTAAACGCCAAAAAATTAATACCATTTGAAACAGAGCCAAATTTTTTAGAAGAAACTGACAGTGAATTCGACGGTGAAGTAGTTCCGAATATCCTAGAAAGAATGGAAAAAGTCAAAGCTGCTATCAGAAGAGATCATCTCAACATTGAAGAAAAAGACATAGTCGATCGAATTATTGATGATAATTTAGACAGATTTCTGTTGCCCGGAGATAAACTACCGTGCACAGATATGATAGAGCACAATATACATCTAGAAGACAACGCGCCTATCAATACAAAACAATATAGACATCCACCCAAACACAAAGAAATTGTGAGGGAAAGTGTGCAAAAGAAATTGAATGATAGAATAATAACTGACTCAAATTCGCCATATAATTCGCCCATCTGGATTATACCAAAAAAACTAGATAGTCAAGGCAACCCAAGATGGAGAATGGTAATAGATTTCAGAGAATTAAATAAAAAAATAATTAGAGATGCTTACCCACTGCCAAATATAACAGACATAATGTATCAGCTAGGAGGAGCAGTCTATTTTTCTATATCTTGCGTCAGGGTTCCAACAAATACCCATGGCACCTGAAGATTGTTATGAAACAGCGTTTACCACAATAAATGGTCATTATGAATACAAAAGAATGCCAGAAGGTTTAAAAAATGCTACGACCACATTTCAGCGCTTAATGGAAAAAATACTGCGTGGCCTGCAAAATATTGAAATGTTAGTATATTTAGATGACATCATCGTCTACATCAAAGATCTCAAACAACATGAACAACGAATTCGACATCTCATGGAGTGACTAAGACAAGCTAAACTTGTACTACAACCTGACAAAATTGGATTTTTCAGAAAAGAAGTTGCATTTTTGGGACACATATTCAGTGCACGAGGCATTGAACCAAACCCAAAAAAGGTCGAAACAATAGCAAAATTACCACGACCAAAATGCAGAACAAACATTCAAGAAGATCTAGGAATGTTTGGATATTACCGAAAATATATACCAAAATTCTCGGAAAAGGCAAAACCATTAACTACCTTACTACAGAATAACAAAAAGTTCGAATGAACACAAGCGTGTGAAGACGCCTTCAACGAATTAAAACAATGTCTCATGAGTGAACCAATTTTGCAATTCCCAAATTTCGACAAGGAATTCATATTAACAACGGATGCGTCACATTACGCAATTGTCGCGGTTTTAAGTCAAGAAACAGACGGTTTTGAACACCCTGTGCAATTCCTATCGAGACTACTTAGTAAAGCTGAAAGAAATTACAGTACAACTGAGAAAGAATGTCTAGCAGTATTGTACGCTCTACACCAATTTCGATCATATTTACTATGCAGAAAATTCACTCTAGTGTGCGATCACGAACCACTGAATGGGATGCACAGTAGAAAAGATCCAGGCCAAAGACTGATGAGATGTTCCGTTTTACAGGTTATGAATACACCTTTAAGTACAAACCTGGAGAACTGAACAAAAACGCAGACGCATTGTCTCGTAATCCACCAACACATACAGAAGAAGAAATAAATAGAAACCTCTCAAAATTAAAAGTAATGATCATAGATGAACAAAGGCCAAGCACATCAAAACAGAAAAATCCAACTCCAAGGCAAAGAGCACAAACCTTGGGAAACGCAGAAGAAAAATGCCTATCTTCCCATACACACACAACTGTACGCCACGCGAGTACGAGTTTCCCCCTCCGCGACAGTGAGCAAAATTTAAAACTGCTGTATGCTACCATACACGCTACAACAGCTGACGGCTCGCTCGACTACGAGCTCGCCTCTCCCGCGCAGCAAAATACAGCGCCGGGCCTTTAAACGTAACCGAAAACAATGCTCAAAACTGCCAATCGGGGCAGATTTCACCAATAATGCTCTCTCGGAACTACACACTATACAAAATTAATACTCTTCACACCGAGTAAATCACACTAAAAAACTATGTATTTCGAGACCGCCACAGCACTCGAAATTAAATACGTTCCGAGAGAATAAAACTCGAAATCTTTCTCTCTCGCACTCACGTATATAAAATTCTAGAGCAGGAATATCGCCTTATTCCTGCTCTAGAATTTTATTCTCGCTCGACGTAAACACGCGCAATGTTTACATCTGCGCCGCACGCTCGCCGCTCTCTGCTGTGTTGTAGTCGACCGCGCGCTAATCCCCGACGCTTTTATACTTTCGGAATACACGCCGACTTTTCCAACGGCCAAAATTTTAATTACATATATACGCAATAAAATCTCCTAACTAGCTAATCGCGAGTTCGTACACACGAAAAAAAAACGTTCCCGTATCCTAATCACTCGGACCTCTCACACGTTGAGGCAACAAAAATGCAGACGTATTGTCTCGTACTCCATCAACACTTACAGAAGAAGAAATAAATAGAAACCTCTCAAAATGAAAAGTAATGATCATAGATGAACAAAGACCAAGCACATCAAAAGAGAAAAATCCAACTTCAAGACAAAGAGCACAAACCTTGGGAAACGCAGATTCACCCAAAGGTAGAGGAAGACCAGTCGGAGCGAAAACAAACAAAGAAGCTCCGCAACTGGATCACAGTGTAATTGCTCAAAGAACGAGAGCAAAAGCACCTCAAGTTGAAAGCAAAATAAAACAATATATTAAACAAGGAGCATATCCAAAATCAAAACGGTTAAAATCAACAATCAACAGCCAAGAAGCTTCAACGTCAAAAGCACATAGTGATGACACCAACAATAGTGACACAGATACCAATACTTCTACAAAGACGAACATATCAAACACGTCATGGTTGTCTTCGACAGCAGTAGATGGTAGTTCCAGTGATAACCCACCGCTAGAAGATCCAAGACGCAGTGCTTTAAGAATAGATGAGTCAGAGATACATAGACAAGCGAAGAGTGATAACGACGAATCATCACCCAACGAGAGTATTGACAAAACAATAAGTAATATAGAAATAGCAGTAACAGCTAAAAGCAATACAGACACAAACAAGTCATCTGATGATGAATCAATAACTAATGCATCGAACGTCACAACATTGTCACAAGAAGTTGAAGAAGCTAGCAGAAAATTAAAAGAGAGCATAGCAAGATTTGAAGAGTTGCACCCACAACAGACAGAAATCAACAAAGAATACGACATCGCTGTAACTCACTTTTCTGACGGAGAAGAACAAACAGAGGAAATGAGATTCTGCATGGATGAGTTAAATGCACATTACGGCACCAAACACATGGACGAAGTAACGGAAGAAGGACTCCAAAAATTAATAGAAAAATCACAGAAAGATTTATTGAAGAGATACGACAAAGCAAGAGATTCTAAGCCTGAAGAAGACGAAACATCAATAGACGGAATAATATACCCAACAAAAGGAAGAATTTCAGACACTACAAGAATAATAAATAAATCTCCGAATACCAAAAGTACGCCACATCCAAACAAAAGAGTAACGCTGAAAACAACAGATTTAAGTATCATAGATTAAAATTTTGACGACAAAACTTATGAAATAAGATACTCACAACCACCAGGGGTAACGGTCCCATGGTTAGTGACAATGCCACAGCTATTAGAACCAATAAACAAAAGATACGGTTCAGTCCAAAAATCCATCAATTCGACAATTGACAAGGATTCAGGTACAAATCAAAATTTGCTACCAGAAAGAGAGCAAATAGTAACCATAAGAGAATGTCTAACATACAAAAGAGACAACTTAGTACATTCCCTTTCACAAGACTGCGAATGCACGACTGCAATAGTCAGACTACTCAGTGACGTAGGAGCAATAGAGTTAATGAATATTAAAAACAAAAAACCGCACATTGGTCAAATTTTTGTTACAGCATTCAAGAAACACAAAATTTAGTCTGTCATAATTAAAGACAAGTATTATAACAAAATAAACATCGCAGAATTAAAGAATTCCTTGCACAACTTGAAAACAGTATTGATAACAAATGAAGCTAAAAGTTTCAGAATATTACGTAGAGGCGATTTAACAGATGAATTAGAACCCGGTCTGATCACTGAGCTTTAGCAAAAACCTTCAACAATTCTCCAATAAAGTTAACAATCTGCTATGGAAAAGTAGAACTACCATTGGAAAAAGAGAGAAAACAAATTATAGCAAATTTACATGACAGCCTAACGGGTGTGTCAGATCAAGTGCAAAGATGAACTTGAACTTAACTTTAAATATTTATTACTAAGTGAGTCCTGCTTCTACACTTGTTCCGCAAGTGTCAGACGGTGACTCTTGACTCATGAACTCAATCTCCGTTCATCTATTTGCATTATATATTTGATATTTATTTATAATTCTTACCTTGATGCTGCTGTAAAATAAAGAGTTCCTAATTTATATTCCTTTCCTTGGGATGGGAACTTGGATCAAACGAGTAGATTAAATGATTACTCAGTCTATTGTTTTCTCAAACACTCCAGAGTGATCTTTATTTGTTCTGATATCTGATTGTATCTAAATGACCCAACAATTGTAAATGTACTGATAAACTGACTCGTATGCTGATACTTTACTGCAATTCTGCTGTTAATCTATATGACAATGGTTCAATTCTAGATTGCTATTCTGCTCTGGGCCAATGCTCGAGAGAGACGGACTCATTTTCTAAGTCCATTGTCGCCGATCGCCTCGCCGGCCGACAATTAGCGCTGACGGCAGAGATTGTAACCTCCGCCCGCGCGTCCCTTGCCCTCTATGCTACGTATATTCGAAGTGTATCGCACTGTGGCTCACGTTGCACATTCCTTAGGCCAAGTGTCGACACCAAGGAAGCACATCGTCAGCTTGCGCGCAACACACTTTTCATACAGCATGCTATGTTTCGAATATTCGAGAACAATCGAAATTGCTCCAGAATACTCGGAACATAACATCCTTCCCCCCTTGAAGACGTTTGTTGCCCTCAACAAACCATTGCCTATACTAACAATAAAAATACATGCTGCCATTGAATCATCAAACAAAACCTCACAAATATCCAAAATACACATTAGCAAAAATGGTATGGACGTGAAAATACTAATATTAATCTAGAGAAAAATACCTGTTATTGAACCATATTATTTTCAAAAAACAATAAGGAAAATAACCAAAACTTATAATAATTCAAATAGTAAAGAAACCATGATTCAATGATCGCATTTATTTTTACCTACCTACAATACCTATCCGAATATTAATATTACTAATTAATGTTACTGCCATTTATATTAGTGAACTTAATATTATGTTCATCTTCTTCTTCTGCTTGTCAAGCTGCCATTCTAACCGAAGACACGTCGGATACTAGCTTGGGTCCAATATCATAGGGTCAATAAATAAATTGGGTCCAACAACTCATTTATATATAAAAGAAGATACAAAAGATGTATTTATTTAAAAAACTACGTGGTCCAAAAAAAACATATGTTGAAATAAGAGTAAAAAAAACTATATTTAACTAATTGGTCCATTATTTTATATCATTGATACAATTCAGAAGCTAACAGTTGATTCTAACTCCCAACTGCTTTCTGTTTCCCATTCATCTGGCTTTAAAACAGTCCTTGATTCCTCGGGCTGCTCTGGTAAAGCTCTTGCCTCATCCTGCAAGGACTGCTCATTTTGCTGATTCAACTGCAATGCCGCAGCATCCGAAATCTCCCTGAGAATTTCATCTAGCGTTGGTTCAATTACTTTTTTCTGGTCCATAATACTAATTTTGTCCAACGTTTGACTTATTTCTGAATCGAAGTCAATCAGGTTAGCAATCTTTGGGCCTCTTTTACAAATTTTTCGATGACTTTCTACATCTATGTTCTTGATGTATTCCCCACACACCTTATGCAACCTTAAAACTGAAGGATTTTGGACCAAACATACCATAAAATGATCCGCCTCATTGCGTGCGTCATACATAAAACCACACACCGTATGATATTTTCGCAACGATGTGCGACGTGGTATATGTCTCCGTGGCTCCCAACGTGGATTATACCCTGCATTGCAGTGGTCAATAGCAAATATCGCATTTTCCTTGTAGAAATACTGGACAAATGCTTGACGCCTCCAAATCTGTGGATTCACGTTATTTGGCACCGACATGAACGAAATATGATCAAGCGGTCCAAATTTTCCAAAATCAGCAATTAACTGTTGCTCTGTCTGCTTCGCCCACATCATGACAGAGAATCGCAAATACTGTGTATCATCAAGTGGACCAGTCACTACCTTTGGTAAAGGTATGGGTTTCCTTGATGGCAGTACTGATGACGTTGCCGAACTTGGTCCAGCTAATGGTATACTCCCAGGCGTCCGCAATAATCCCTGGCTCCGTGCCGTTGGAATTGGCTGGCGCCCTGCTTCCACATCTACCATTTGTCGAGCCTCCTCCCTCGCTCTGTACTCCATCTGTGATACTGCCTGCGTAATCGCTTGATCCATCTTCTGCCTGTTCATAATGGTGATTGCTGGTTTAATCGCATTAATTCTTAATGCTTCCTCCACATGGACCAACTTATCAAAGCGTACTCTTACAATGGCTTTCGTCCTGCCATCGACCACCAAAGTCCTAGTGGAATGCACTATGGTACATTCTCCCATTCCCATAAAAATTTCTTCAATATTATTCCTCCTTCCCTCATAAAACACCTCCAAAGTCTCATCAAGCTGCCTTTTGATTTGATATATTTCTACATCTGTGGTCCAATCTATAACTCGATTTCCAGCTTGACTATTCAGATATTGGTCCAATCCCATATAGCACCCAACACTCTGGGAATATTGCTGGAATGTTGCTTTGGTAAGTAAAGTAGGATCAATTATGTTGCGGGAAGGTTACGTAACCAGCTGGCCACGGTCAGGCAACATTGCTGCGAATTCGAATGTCCGTTTTAATATTACATCGATTCGATCGGTATTTCGGACCCATCCGTGGAAAGTAATATTACAGTAATATTGTAGGAAGCTTATTCAACATTCCCAGAACATTAATATATTATATACTTTTTATCGATTTTTTCGAAAAAATTTCTTCCCTATTGAAATAATACAGCAATGTTATGGTAACATTGCACAACGTTATCACAACATTACTGGAATATAATATCTTACAAAGGGATCAAAGAAAAATGGTTAAAAAAAATTTCTCCGGTCGGGATTTGAACCCAACTCCTTTCGCTCAGTAGACTCGCTCGTTATCCACTGAGCTATTGTTTTGTTGTTGCCAAATAATTTTGAACCTAGGTTATATTTTAAAGGCCCTCATTTATCTTTCATTTTAACCTACACATTAACTTGAATGATAACAACAAAACAATAGCTCAGTGGATAACGAGCGAGTCTACGTAGCGAAAGGAGTTGGGTTCAAATCCCGACCGGAGGAATATTTTTTAAACATTTTTCTTTAATCCCTTTGTAAGATATTATATTCCAGTAACGTTGTGATAACATTCTGCAATGTTACCATAACATTGCTGTATTATTTAAATAGGGAAGAAATTTTTTCGAAAAAATCGATAAAAAGTATATAATATATTAATGTTCTGGGAATGTTGAATAAGCTTCCTACAATATTACTGTAATATTACTTTCCACGGATGGGTCCGAAATACCGATCGAATTGATGTAATATTAAAACGGACATTCGACTTCGCAGCAATGTTGCCTGACCGTGGCCAGCTGGTTACCCTTCCCGCAACATAATTGATCCTACTTTACTTACCAAAGCAACATTCCAGCAATATTCCCAGAGTGTTGGGTGCTATATGGGATCTTACCCTCATTTCTTCAGACGTTTCTTCACCGAATGGTACCACATACTGCCTCATTGTTCTAGCAAGCATGGCATGTGAGGCTCGATTGTAAGTAATATGAGCTACTTCGTAGCCTTCAGTTATAACTTCATAACCAAACGTGCAACCTCTAAACGTACCAAAGATTCTCTCCAATCTTTCCCTGAGACCAGTATATACAACTTTCAAGATGAAAGTTGATAACAATTCAATAGAATGAAGATTCATTTGGACATCAAGAAGGGTCCAAACTATCGATAAAATATAAGGGTCAAAACTTATATTAAATTCTAGTCTATATCTATCTATTTATGGTCCTAACTCTCATTGATCTTAAAATATTCATAAAAAATAAACTTTAAATAAGAATTTCGTATGGGGTCCAAACCATACAAAATTCAATGGTCAAAAACAAAAAAAACAAATGGGTCAATTAAAACATAGAAACTTTATTATTTGAATCAACGACAATTTTCCTAAGAACACCAGATCCTTCGTCATCATCTGACTCCAACAATTCATCCTCCTACATTGTACAAATCATTAAATGGTCGTCATCATCACTATTTTTGCTCTGTAATCCAGAGGGTCCTGATTCAGACAATGTCATTCTATCCACCTTCAACACTCCCATCTCTTCACATATCACCTTATCTTTCTCATCATTGCTCCTAGATCTTTTCCTTAACGCAATGACATCTCTGGGATCCTCAACTACCTTGTTCTTTCCCAGAAATTTCACCTTTTCCATGTTCTTCTTATACTGTAACACCTTCCAACATGTATCCTCATGTAATGCAAATACATGCACATCAATCTCTTGTCCACATAAATCATGAAATTTCTTCGTTCCCACAGGAAACTTATTCTTCGGGTCCTTTTTCAATAAAGCAATGGTTGGTCTATATATTGGATTACATTTCTGCATTGCACTTTCAACATCAACATCTGCAAAATACTGCACAAAACCAAAGCACAATCTCCCTTGCTTATTACGCACAGTCTCGTAATAATTAACACTCCCAAACTGCATAAAATGTTTAAAAAACATCTCATCCTTCTCTTCATCAGTTCCTTCCCACGGCAATAAACAAAACAATCTATTACGCTTCTTCACAGATCTTTCTTTCCTCACAGTGTGCACTTCTGATTTCACCTTCGGTTCCTTAACAGATTCTACCACATTCGGTCTTGGTCTAAAATTCTTGTTCTTCTTGGTCAACACATTCTTCTCATAATTTCTAGCTGCTTCATTGGTAATTTTAGACAATGAAAACTCATTACTGATGTTATCTTTATCATAAAATTCCAAATCATATGGTCCAATATTATTATAAAATTGATCTTGTTTCTTTCTCTGCACAATATTCGCAGTCGCTTCATTCTCATATCTGACAATGAGCTTATTAACATACTTCATATCCTTGATTCTCATCACACGCTTAAAATAAACTGCCTCAGGTAAAGGAATCTGCGGTATCATTTCCATCATCTGGGTCAATGACGCATATCCTTTGAAATAAAACATTACTGATCTACGATGTAACATTTCTAAATCTCTGCGATACGACATCTCTACCTCCCTGTAATTTACATATATAAAAATAAAATACAAAGAAAACAAAAACAAAAACACACAGACAAACACATGGGTCAAATTGGTCTATTTACAACAGATGAAAACATCATATCATAAAAATTCATTTGGGTCTATATGAAAACTTTTGGTCCAATATATAACATCAATGCTCAGCATTATGTTTAAAAACAACAACACCTTTATCAATGCTAACTTCATGTGAATCATTCATTGTAATATTAATTGTGTCAATAACAATTCCATCATTTTCTACACCAACCCCCTCAGACTCACTAACATTACCAGAATCAACTTTCCCCAATCGATTCCTCTATCTTCTCCACACCACACTATACTCATGATCATAACCTTTCTTATTAGTCTTTTGTCTCAAACATGAAAATTTCACCCCACATTTCATCCCAACAATTAATCCAATTATCAATATAATCATTATCAATTGTAAACACAACCCCCCATATAACATCCTACTCGAGTTATAACTCTCTCTCCTATGCTTCCCTATATGGTCCATTTCAATCATAATATCATGGAATGATTTCACTTTATCTGAAGTAAGCACTGGTCCAATTATTTCCTTCATTTCATTATCATTCATTTCATACGAAGTATATTTACTGAACACTCCATAAACTTCATCAAATTTCAAACCAACGTCTGGTCTATACACATATAAATTTTCATCATTTCTTATCTCCTCTCCAAACACAATAACACTATCTGTTCTTCCTCTACAACCAGAAGCTAATCTTAAAACTCCTGTATTATTCAACATTAAATCCACACTTTGGTTATCCAAACATGAAATTCTTACTTTTCCAGAATCACACATTGAATATAACCAAGATTTATTATTACATAAATACTTCCACTGGGTCCTAAAATAATTCTGATACTTGTTATCACAATTGTCAAACTCCTTTTTGTGCGGATTCAATAACAAATTAACTTCACAATCCCTCGAAGCTGAAGTATCTTGTAACGCTTCTAATGCTGGACAAATATGTGCATAATGGGTCTTCATACATATCACATCTGGGTCTTGATCAAACTTAAAATATTTCTCCTGATCACTGCTCAAAGCTAAATATTCATGAGATGGTTGAATATATAATGATCCTTTAATATCTTGATTAATCACTTGTGGTAAATTAACATTATGCATTTTATATAATTGATAAGAAATTCTATCAACTAATGGCAAATATAAAACTATAATGGTCTTGCCATCCTGATGAACTGCATCTACTTTCGAAATTTTCACAATTTCTTAACTTCTGATATGCTCTACCGGAATTGGAAAATCTAAATCACCACTAAATTTTTGTATATCTCCAACTATCTGATCCAAAACATCTGTTTTAATCAATTCCGAATGAACTTTTCCCTCTTTCACTTTTCTCAAAACATCCAAAATTTTCTCATTATTATGAATCAAATGATCCATATGCGAATCTAATCTCCTCACATATGCTATATTATACATTAAATACATTAATTGCTCATTCTCCTTATTCAATTTATCCATCATTCCTTTCAAAGAAACTTGAAACACTTGTAAAACAATTTGATGATTCCTTGTTACATTAAACAATTCCTCAAATTGGGTCGAAACAATATGAGAATTCTCCTCCATTAAATGCACCATTTCTGCTTGGTCTCGAAACACTTGATCTATATTTTTGTTAACACTATCAATATCATCAGAAGTTACTAATCCAAATAAACTCTTACTCACACTACCAATTATTCCTAATGGAATTAACCTCTTTGTTCTGATACTACTCGGGTCCTTAACCATAGGATATTGAACTTGTCCAATGGTCTTAACAGTCTCACGTATCTTATCTTGTAATTCATTCAAAGTCTGTTCCTTCAATTCAATTATATCTGCATCCAACGCACTCCTGCACTTGGTTTTGTCTACAATTTGTGAACATTCTTCCATTAACTCCTTATAATGTTTCACAGGTCCATGGAATGATAAAAATTCATCCACTTTAATAAAGATTTTAATTTTCCAAAAAGCACGTTCTGTTCGAACACTTCCCAATTTCTCAAAATAAATTCCAGGATTCGGGGTCAATATTTCATTCTGAAATATAGGTCCACTATTTATGGTCTTCACACAATAACATAAACATTCCAATTAAACAATTCATCCTGTAATCATAACATAATTAATAACCAGAAAAATCTACCCCATCAAAATTTGAATCCTCCTCTGCAACCTTCAATTTATCAACATGCTTCCTAATACGTTTCCCATCAGGATACTCCAAAATAACATTCTTCCTCCCAACAAACTCCACAATTTTCAAAGGTTGACTCCTATACAGTTCAAATTTATTAGTCCTCACTTCCTTAACAATAC
This sequence comes from Philotrypesis tridentata, assembly GCA_018906965.1. Classification (NCBI taxonomy): domain Eukaryota; kingdom Metazoa; phylum Arthropoda; class Insecta; order Hymenoptera; family Pteromalidae; genus Philotrypesis; species Philotrypesis tridentata. The sequence continues at coordinate 57,337 of JACCIB010000280.1, forward strand.
GAGCATATTCCCCTACTTTACCCTTAAACTCTTTAACTTTCTTATCATATCTCTCTTTTGATTTTAATTTTTCTACAATCTGTCTGTCTCCCGCTAAAATTTTCATTTCATTCAAACGCAACACTAAATCCCTAATATAAGTATGATAAGTTCTCAATTTTTCAGCCGACGGAATTTTAATTGGTAAACGCGCTACTCTCCCAAAAACTAATTCAAAAGGCGTAAAATTCGTAGCCGTATGAACACTCGTATTATAAGTAAATGTAGCAAAAGGCGCTAACTTATCCCAATCATCATATTTTTGAGAATAAATCCTAATAAACTCAACCAACGGCGCATGACTCCTCTCTAAAGAACCATTCGTTTGCGGTCTATAACCTGATGTTTTTAAATGATCTATTTTAAAAATTTTCAATATTGACTCTACTATATCTGACAAAAAACTAGTACCCCTATCTGATAAAATTGCTCGCGGTGCCCCAAATCTACAAATCAAATGCCTCGCTAAAGCATCTGCAATAGTGGTCGCATATAAATTTTTAATTGGAATTGCAATCAAATACTTGGTCAAATTACATTGCATGGTCAATAGATGCTGATTCCCACTCGGTGTCATCCTCAATTTTTCCAACCGTATTCCAATTGGTGTATCTGTTATTATCATCGGCTCCCTTATCTTGAACCTCTCAATCTTTTGTTCTTGACAACCGCTAGACTTCCTTATATAATTTTGTATATCATTCCTCATACCTGGCCAATAAAATCTCTCCCTTATCTTCTGATAAGTTTGATTAATCCCTTTATGACCTCCTGTCAAACTATCATGTAACTCACTAATTATTTTCCTCCTGTCCTTTTCAGCAGGTAACTCCACTTTTCCATAACAAACCGTCACAGTAATATTCAAATTATCAAAATGTCTTTTCAATAACTCACTCATCAACCCAGGCTCCAACATATCCGTCAAATCACCTTTTCTAGAAATTCTAAAACTCCCAACACGTCTATGACACAAAATTCTCCTCAAATTATTTAAATGTGAATCTATCGCTCGATGTTGGAATATTGTAAATAATTTACTATGCGTCTCTTCGAGCCAAATCGTTTTATTTATACAAAATTCGCCAAACGTTTCAGGATATATGTATCCCCTCTTCAGTGGCTATATACAAGGTTATAAAATATTTGAAATTTCATTACACAGTATAAATTTAAAGTTTAAATTAATTACAAATTATTTAAAAAAAACTCTTTACCTAATATGTAAAAAACCTCCATCTTTCACATCGTAAAAAGACAAGGAATATCGCATATGGCGCTATAATTAAAACGTACAAATTTAATTGAAATTTACAAAACTTTTTTTAAAACAAATTTACTTACAGGATTTTGACTCGAGAAATTATAAAAACAGTACGGTTCTTTACCGGTGCCATTAGATGGCAATATGGCACCGGCCGAGGCTGGACAACAACTAGTGTCTCGACTGAAATTCGGACTATATAAAGCCCGCAATACATACATCAAACGCAGAACACATACTAAGAATACAACAATTATATATGTAACAAACTATAATGCAACATACGTTGGCGACGGATATTTCGAGCTTCATCCGTGTATCAAGAACGTATAACAGAACAGAGGTGGCACGTCTACTACTCAAGTGACAGAGCGGGGAGCCCAAGCTGCGTCGCAAGAAACGCTCCTACCATGACTGTATGACTATATAGTATACAGTATGGCCAGCGCGTTACCAAGGCAACCCGGTCTCCCCGACCTCCCACTGGGCTGTTCCGCTCCGGCTCGCCAGCCAATCACTATCGAACATGTGTCGGCTGAGTTGAAGAGAGCGCGAAGCGGCATGACACCTCTATCTGCATGCTAGGCTCCTAATACAGTCTGCTCGCCACCGAGCCTCCGCAATCCCATTATTTACAAGTTAAATTTTATTTGGACTATTTTTTAGATTAGATATAACATTTTTATAACTTGCCTTGAGGCGACACGTATCCTCAGCTCTATTAAGCGTGCCATCAAAAAACTGGATGTGGAGCATTTCTGAAAAGCGTCTACGAAACATAGACGCCTCTCTATCTATTATTTTAATATTGTTAAAATCAAAACTGTGTCCCGTCTCCAACGCATGCACCGCGAGGGGAGAGTTTAGATCCTTTTTCTCTATACATCTCTTGTGTTCGTATTGCCTAGCTTTCAACGGCCGATACGTTTCCCCAATGTACGTAGAATCGCAATCGGAGCAGTCGATCTTATAAACAACGTTTCTTGTATCATTCACAGCAGTAGGATCTTTGCTTAGCTTTATAAATTTATTAAACTTATCAGCAACACTATTGGTGAGACTCATGTCATTTCTTTGCAAAACAGACTTTAATTTGTTATTAAACCCTTCGTAGTAGGGAAACACCGCATATCTTTTTCCAGAGTTAGGATTACAATTATTGTTTTTAATAATATGTGAATGCGCACTACCTGCACCCGCACCTTCCAATGTGGCCTTAGAAATGCACAAATTGCGAGCAATGCGTTTTTTACTAAATTTTTCTATGAAATCTGGAGGATAGTCGTTAGCTATGAGAATTTTTTTGCATTTTTCGATATTTTCACCGTGAAACCGCGGATCCGACAATAATATCGCCCTATCAAATAAGTTGTGCATTATTGCTATCTTTTGGTTTTTTGGATGGTGAGAGAAATAGTTTATGTATCTAGAGGACGCGGTATTTTTTTGAAACCAATTAGTAAAAACATGGCCACTTGAATCATGAATGATAGACATATCAAGAAAATTTATACTATTGTTTACCTCAATTTCGTGCGTAAATTGAAGGGAATTGTTATAGCTATTGAATATAGATAGCACAAAATCAATTTTCTCTCTGTCCAAAACCAAAAGACAGTCATCCACGTATCTGCAAAAAAGTCGAACGCTAGATTTTGCAATACTCAGACAATGTTCCTCGAGATCCTCCAAAACCATGTTTGCAAAAACAGGGCTCGAGCAAAATCCCATCGGAGCGCCTGAAATTTGTTTATAGAATTTGCCATCAAAGACCAGATACGTACAATCGAGAAGAATTTTTATACCATCAATAAATTCACTCTTCGACATACAATTCAAACATGAGAGCCATTTCCATCTCTTCTCAATCCACAGTATAATCGCTTCCTTTGGCAAACTCGAAAACAACGAAACAACATCGAAGGATACGAAACAGTGTTGATCAGAAATATTCATATTGATGAGATTATTTTTCAGTTGCATGCTATTTTTTATGTGTGAAGCCGGTAAAGGAAAATGTTTTGTTAGTAAGACGGATATGCATTTATCAAGAAAATAAGTTGGGCTATTTATTGCTGAAACTATAATTCTAACGGGATTGTCCGGTTTATGGATTTTTATCAGGCCATACGCTTTCGGGAGCGATGTGTGCTCAATGCCCTTAGAGGAAAGACCTCTAAAAGCCTCATCGCACTCTAGAACGCCCCGTGTACTCCAAAGGTCAATGAGTTTTTTGACCCTCTTTTTAATCCCCGCAGCGGGGTTGACTTTTACAAGTCTATAAAATCTCTCATCGCTAAGGGCTTCATTAACCTTCGAGATATACACGTTTCGATCTACTACTACCGTAGCATTGCCCTTATCTGCTCTAGTGAAAAATAAATCAGGATTGCTTTTTAGAAACTGTTTTGTACGTCTAATGTTATGAGACATAATCCGTTCATGATAAGGCACATGCGTCTTATTTTTAATCTGTGAATTTAATATAGAAATAACCCCATCGCGTAATCCTCCGTCTATATTTCGATTAAACGCATAAACATTCTCGAGGCTCTTCAAAATCTCAATAGCTTGTTTAAATTGAAAATCTGTATTAGGAGCCTAGCATGCAGATAGAGGTGTCATGCCGCTTCGCGCTCTCTTCAACTCAGCCAACACATGTTCGATAGTGATTGGCTGGCGAGCCGGAGCGGAACAGCCCAGTGGGAGGTCGGGGAGACCGGGTTGCCTTGGTAACGCGCTGGCCATACTGTATACTATATAGTCATACAGTCGTGGTAGGAGCGTTTCTTGCGACGCAGCTTGGGCTCCCCGCTCTGTCACTTGAGTAGTAGACGTGCCACCTCTGTTCTGTTATACGTTCTTGATACACGGATGAAGCTCGAAATATCCGTCGCCAACGTATGTTGCATTATAGTTTGTTACATATATAATTGTTGTATTCTTAGTATGTGTTCTGCGTTTGATGTATGTATTGCGGGCTTTATATAGGCCGAATTTCAGTCGAGACACTAGTTGTTGTCCAGCCTCGGCCGGTGCCATATTACCATCTAATGGCACCGGTAAAGAACCGTACTGTTTTTATAATTTCTCGAGTCAAAATCCTGTAAGTAAATTTGTTTTAAAAAAAGTTTTGTAAATTTCAATTAAATTTGTACGTTTTAATTATAGCGCCATATGCGATATTCCTTGTCTTTTTACGATGTGAAAGATGGAGGTTTTTTACATATTAGGTAAAGAGTTTTTTTTAAATAATTTGTAATTAATTTAAACTTTAAATTTATACTGTGTAATGAAATTTCAAATATTTTATAACCTTGTATATAGCCACTGAAGAGGGGATACATATATCCTGAAACGTTTGGCGAATTTTGTATAAATAAAACGATTTGGCTCGAAGAGACGCATAGTAAATCTCCTCAAATTACCCAAACATTTATTCACATTTTTCAAAGTTATCACACTAAACTGCTTTTCCTTCACTACTAAAGAAAAAACATTATACTTTTTATACGGCGTAATTAATATCTGACCCACAAAAGGTTACTTCTTCTTTAAATTAAACAAATCTATTGCATCAATATCATTCAACAATTTCGTCAGTGACGTATCCGCTTCACAATCTCTAGTTATAAAATGCACAACATTATCCCTCTTATACGTTAAACAATCCCTCACACTCAACACATTACTACCTTTCACTGATTCCACTAATCTTTCCTCGATTGTATCATATTCTCTCTTTCCTCTATCAGACTCTCCACTATCATATTTATTCAAATCATTCAAATCATTCATATCTGGCATCATTATCACAGGTAATGTATCCTCCGCTGGTTTAGAATACTCAATATTATACGTATTTTCTCCATTCTCACTCACATCAGCAAGAACACCAACACCTCTACCAACATTCCCCAATTTACCTGTAGGCCAAGCGCCCTAGAACACAGCCAATGTATTTGTGGACATAAAAACGTCCAGGCAAAGGATACTGCCATTCGATAGAGAATGGAGTGTAAATTAACTCCATATATTTTTGGACAACAATTTCTTGCGGGAACATTGTTTATTATTAATAATAAGTTGCAAAAATGCACTTTTTTTCGTTTTTTGCATTTAATTCGTAAAGTAAGCAACTAATGCAAAATGATCAAGAGAGCTAAGTTGTAGCTCTTAAAATTTCAAAAAAATTGAGATATCGAAAGTATCTATCCGATTAATAGGTACGGAGAAAAACTAGGAAAACCGAGGAAAAGTACCCGAAATCAGTGTTTTTTTAAAAATTCATAAGTCGGCCATTTTTCAACTTTTAGGCCTGAAATTTGGAATGGAGGGAGAGTTCAATATATGTTTTAAAGTCACGAAAAATTGGCGCTCTGAGATAATAACTTTTTGTTTAATTAACATTTGAATTTTTATTCTACTCAAAAAGGGCACTTTTGTTTTCGTGGTCAGGAAAAATTGGAAAGGGCTATTGAAATTTGGAACATCGCGTTGAATAGCTGATGATTCACGCAATCTATCCAAAAAAAAGGTTTTCGAAAAACAGATTATAAGTACATGAAAAACGTACTCGAGCGTCAACAAAAACGGCCGAGAGCGCGGCAGCAGTGGCAGAGTGGGGGAACGCCAGCGAAGCTTCTATATCTATATATACGCTTTCTCCTTACTTACGGGCCGTTTTTGTTGACGCTCGAGTACGTTTTTCATGTACTTATAATCTGTTTTTCGAAAACCTTTTTTTTGGATAGATTGCGTGAATCATCAGCTATTCAACGCGATGTTCCAAATTTCAATAGCCCTTTCCAATTTTTCCTGACCACGAAAACAAAAGTGCCCTTTTTGAGTATAATAAAAATTCAAATGTTAATTAAACAAAAAGTTATTGTCTCAGAGCGCTAATTTTTCGTGACTTTAAAATATACATTGAACTCTCCCTTCATTCCAAATTTCAGGCCTAAAAGTTGAAAAATGGCCGACTTATGCATTTAAAAAAAAAACACTGATTTCGGGTACTTTTCCTCGGTTTTCCTAGTTTTTCTCCGTACCTATTAATCGGATAGAGACTTTCGATACCTCAATGTCTTCGAAATTTTAAGAGCTACAACTTAGCTCTCTTGATTATTTTGCATTAGTTGCTTACTTTACGAATTAAATGCAAAAAACGAAATAAAAGTGCATTTTTGCAACTTATTATTGATAATAAACAATGTTCCCGCAAGAAATTGTTGTCCAAAAATATATGGGGTTAATTTACACTCCATTCTCTATCGAATGGCGGTATCCTTTGCCTGGACGTTTTTATGTCCACAAATAATCTAGGGCGCTTGGCCTACTGGTGTATTCTTCGCTTGCGGTTTTATATCACCTATTTTCGTTGTTTCTGAAATCCTTCCTCTGGGCGGAAATATCATTATTTCACTCGTTGCCGACGTATCTCTATCTGACAAAGAATCTCTCACATTATCCAGTCTCTTCTGTACCTTCTCCTGTGTTCTATCTATCAATTCTCTAACTCTCTCTCCCAAAACTTCATCCATTTGAACAGTACCATAATGTGGATTCAACTCATGCAACCTAAACCTCATTTCATCATTCACTTCTTCATCCTCTGAAAAATGTGTAATCGGTATATCGTAATCTTTATCCTCCTCTTCTACTTCAACTTCCTCATTTTGATCTTTAGCCATACTCTCTTCTAATCTCCTACTAGCTTCTTCCACCTCTTTCCTACCCAAACTCGTTCTAATAGACACACTCCTTTCACCTTCACTCTCTGTAATCACTCTACTCTCAGATTGACTAACTTCACTAACATCTATCCCAATATTCCTCACGGTTCTGTTCTGTTCACCTTCATCAGTATCACTACCTTCTATATCTGAAGCATCTGTCGTTCTTTCCATTCTAATTCCACTATACCTCGGATTATAGGTATTTAAAGACGGTTTTTCCTTTTCACTGCCATAAATCCCTGTTGACGATAACGCTGTTGTACTCAATCTCCCTCGTGACGAATTCACTTTCATTGAAACATCTGTGCCCTCACTATCACTATCCCTCAAATCACTAGACTTCGATAACACTGACTTTGATGAAACCCTTTCACTTTGCGACCTCTTCACTGATCTTGTTGATTTAGGCAAAGCTCCCTGTTTAATATATTGTGCAACTTTAGATGTCACCTGTATCTTATTTCTCGTTCTCTGAGCTATAACACTATGATCTAACTCTCGTGCCATTTTATTAGTTTTCGCTCCTACAGGTCTACCTCTTGATCTCTTCACTTCTTCAACTTCAGATTGTACTCTACTCCTATTAAAAATCTTGCTCTTCACCGGTGACACAATACTCTTCGCTTTATCATTATCAGACTTATCTTTTTCTTCAATTATCATCATCTTAATACCCGGTAAATTTTTATTGATTTGTTCTTCACTAATCTCTGGTGGATTCCTCGAAAGAGCGTCTGCATTCTTATTCAACTTTCCTGGCTTGTATTTAAAAGTATATTCATATCCCGTAAATCTAAACATCCACCTCATAAGCCTTTGTCCTGGATCTTTTCTCGTATGCATCCAATTCAACGGTTCATGATCACAAACCAACGTAAACTTTTTACACAACAAATATGGTCTAAACTGATGTAACGCATATAACACTACTAAACACTCTTTTTCAGTCGTTGAATAATTTTTCTCATCTTTAGTCAATGTTCTCGATAAAAACTGAATAGGATGCTCAAATCCATCTTTCTCTTGGCTCAAAACAGCACCTATTGCTATATCTGAAGCATCAGTTGTTAAAATGAACTCCTTTTCAAAATCTGGAAACTGCAAAATAGGCGGATTTATTAAACACTCCTTCAAAGTTTGATAAGCTTCTGTCCACTCAAATTTCACACCATCTTTCACCAAATTCCTCATTGGTCTTCCAATCACTGCAAAATCTTTGATATATTTCCTATAATAACCAAACATACCCAAAATTTCTCGCACACTTTTAGCACTTTTCGGTGTTGCCAACTTTGTAGTTGCCTCCACTTTCTGCGGATTCGGTTCTATCCCTCTCGCTCTAATGATATGACCTAGAAATGCAACTTCTGTCCTGAAAAACTCCACCTTGTCAGGTTGCAACACCAACTTCGCCTCTCTCAATCTCTACATTAACTTCCTAATCCTCAATTCATGTTCAGACAAATCCCTACTATAAACAATTATATCATCCAAATATACCAACATTTCTATATTTTGCAAACCTCTTAAAACCTTCTCTATCAACCTCTGAAACGTTGCAGGTGCGTTTTTTAAACCTTCTGGCATGCGTGTATACTCATAATGTCCATTAATTGTTGAAAAAGCTGTCTTATAACAATCCTCTGGTGCCATAGGAATTTGCTGAAAACCACTCGCCAAATCAAAAATCGAAAAATAAATTGCTCCTCCTAATTGTTCCATAATATTAGCAATATTCGGTAATGGATAAGCATCTCTAATAGTCTTCTTATTCAACTCTCTGAAATCAATAACCATACGCCACCTCGGATTACCATGACTATCTGGTTTCTTCGGCACGATCCATATCGGAGAATTACACGGCGAATTCGATTCTCTTATAATCTTATCCTTCAACTTCTTTTATACACTCTCTTTCACCACTTGTTTATGCTTCGGCGGATGCCTATATTGTTTAGTATTGATTGGAACAATATCCTCCAAAAATATAGAATGTTGAATCATATCAGTACACGGCAACTTATCTCCTGGCAGTAAAAACCTATCCAAATAATCTTCCAATATACCATCAACTATCTGTATTTCCTCTTTATTCAAATGCTGTCGTCTAACCACTTCCTTAACCCTTCGCAACCTCTTTGTATTATCTACAATTCTTTGTCCTTCAAATTCACTATCAGGTTCCTCTAAGAAATTAGCTTCTGTATCAAATGGTATTAACTCCCTAGAATTCACTTTTTAGTCACATCCTTTTCATCCGTATTTATAGCCAAAATCTTACAAGTATCCTTTTCATTAATCACTACTCCTTCTCCCAAAAACACATTCTCATTACCAACATCAATCCTGGAAACATAACCTTCTTTCAAATCACTATGTATTAAATTAATCTGTATAACTTGTCTCGTTCTCGCTTTGATATTATAAACCATTTTATCTGAATTAATCATCTGATTACCAATCCTTTCATCTGCATTATTCACACTCACCAACTCCTTTGATAACAACCTTTGATCTCCATTTTGTACCTGTAACCACTGTCTATTATAATTCACTTCCTCTTCATTCTCCATTAAAAATGGTATTGGATTCATCACATCTCCTGCCACCATCAAAGTATTACTATAATAAGAGATCACAGCTTCTTCTTGTCTCAGATAACTCCTCCCCAAAATACCATCATTTGTTATTGGAAATTCATCTAACACCACATTAAACTTCACAATTGAATTCCTAATTTTCAAATAAACTGAACCCAACGTATATATAATCTTATTTGTTATTCCTCTCAAACCAATGACATCATCTGTATCTATAGGCATATCTTTATCTAAAACTGTCAATTTAATCAAATTCACACCAGCTCCACAATCAAACATAAACGTTACCCACGGTCTTACTGTCCCAATTGGCACATGAATTCTCACAGCAGTTACTCTATCCTTTTCTTTAAAATATTCTCCAAATCTTGTCTTGTAGGCTGAACCATATGATTCTGTTGATTGCGCCCCGTTAAAATAGACATAACTGGTGCTTGTTGCTTCCCTTTCTGTTGCATTAAACACTCTATTTGTTGCTGATAATTTTTGACATCTAAATTCCTCATCTGTTCCTGTTGTTGCTGTTGCTTCTGTTCCAATGCTTTTGGTGATAGGCTCGCCACTCTGTCTTGACGAACCTCCTGGTAGTTTAAATGACCAGAATTACATTTTCCTCCTTGATTTGGACTCCTCCAATTCTGCTGTAATCTATTATCATTCTCTCTCTGATCTGGATGTCTCTGCACATAATTATTAAAATTACCTGTTTGAGGATTAAACAATCTCCTATTATATCCACTATTACCTTCGCTATTCCAAGAATTCCAATCTCTGCTACCTTGATTTGCACCACCTCTATAATTATTATATCCACCTCTACCTCTAAAATTATTATCATTGTTACCTCTATAATTATTATAACTACCTCTATAATTGTTGTAATTACCTCTATAATTATTACCATCACCAACTTGATTACTATTTCCTCCATATGAATTATTGAAATTTCCTCTAACATTACCATAGCCTCCACGATAATTATTATATCCTCCTCTGCCTCTGTAATACTGCTGCTGCTGACCATAAGTATTATGTTGAACTTCATTCTGCCAATTATACCCACTAGCTTGTTGTTCTTCTGATGCCTTAGTCTCCAAATATCCAACATAATTCATCTCAAATCCATACATTGGCTCATTATGACTTCTATTAAACTGCTGATGAAAATTCCTATCATTGTTGTGATAATTATCATGACCTCTTCCTCTGTAAGGTCTCGTATCTGGAATAATTTTTGCCTCCATTCTAGCTTCAAGCCTCACTGCTTCTTCATATGCTTCTGTCAACGTAGCTGTCTTCGCTGCATCCACTTTATCTGATAACCCTGGATGTAATCCTCTGATAAAATTATCAATTGCCACCTTCTGCGTAGGCTCCATCATATTTTCATTATAATCATCACCATACAATTCTCTCAAAACACTTCTTGCTCCACTCAGCAACACATTCAACTCATCATAAAAATCACCAACTGTATCTTGCTGCCTCATTCTAATACTCTGTATTTTATTATTATAATAACTAAAATCCCTTCCTGGACCAAATCTCTGCTTCAGATGCCTTATCAACTCATCCACATTTCTGAATTCTTTACTGTTTAAACTCTTCTTCGCTGGTACTGTTATCCGTTGTAATACTCCTCTCATAAACTGTGGCCTCGTTGAATCTGTCACCAATTCATTGGCGTTCCTCAAATCTTGAGTATAATTTCTCAAACTTGTGTGTTTCCCATCAAAACTAGGAATACCACTCATTACATTCATTCATGTAAAAGAATTCGTCAACCCATTGATCAATGCCATACTCGTGGCATCCAAACCCGTTGTATCACCTGCTCCTGTACCCGTCATCTTGACCAAGCTAATAAACTATACACTGATAACTAAAATTCCTGAAATACCCTAAACAATGCTTCAAAAAAAATACCACCAATTCAAATAAAATTCATCAATATATCTATATTTTCTTAAATACCCTACTTTAAACAACACCAAAAATATTCAAAACAATAAATATTCAATTGCAAAAACTCTATTATTATAAAAAAAAACACAATTAATTAAATTAAATAATTCAAAAAAAAAACCCAAAAATCTATAATTATTATACTTAAATCAATCTCCAAAAAAAACAATAGAAATCCTACAATTCTAAAAATTATTACCTAAATAACTCCCTAATTAACAACAAAAATATTTCAAATAACATTACATTATTGAATATATTATAAACATTAATTATTATTATTATTATTGTTATTAGTATACCCTTTGTATACTACACATTCAAAAATAAATCATAAAATATATAAAAATCATAAAAATATATAAATATTATACATATAAAATAACTATTTATTCAAAAATATTATTATTAATTATTATAATAAAATATTAATTTTCCCTAAGAAAAAAAACATTTAAAATTCTCTAAGTACTATTTTCAAATTCAAATCTTTGCGCTCAAAATGACCGCCCTCTAGTTCAAACACTAGTGCCAACTCAGCCCTAGTGACTTTTCCTACTTATGCTTTGGCTCCCTGCACCTGTATACATATATTGGTGTCTTTCAGTACTAGGCTGGTTAACCTCACGCGCGCATATACAGCCAAGTTTACACAAAAATTTTACTAAAAATGTTTAAATAATTACGTAGGACCTCGAAACCCGTACTAAAAATAATCTTCAGTATCTCCTCTACAAATGTACAGTGCCAAAAACTACTCAAAGTTATTCAGTTCCTGGGAAAAAGTGAAACTCCAAAATCAACACTACGGACTCTCATTCAACTACTACAAAACTATCAGATAAGTACCAAAAATCAATTTAAATTAATAATTCTACCAATTCCTATTGCCAAACAAAGTATCGATACTTTGTGACATATGCTTTGCTTCTTTCTTTCAGAAAAATTTGGAGACGAGGACCAGAAACGAGCCTCCGAAAGAAAAACCTCGACTATTTCAACCAACAATCACTAAACATGTAAGTAAATAATTTTTATCATTAATAGTGAATTTCACTATCTTAATTATAACACTATCTACCACAAATCTATTTGAAAAAAAAACTGACACCCAATTTCACCATCGCACACCAAGTTCGACTTCCAGAACTGCGCCTCTCACTTAATTTTTTTTAAAAAAACAATTTCAAACCCACAATTCTCATAAAAACAACTCTTTCTATAATTCCTGAACCTTCTCAAACATAAAATACTCAATAAAATATTAATTCTTTCAAAAAACTTCGACTCTTAACAGTAACATTCTTGTTTACCCTCGTCTCCAATGCTCGTATCCTCGAATCAATTACTTATTCTTCAATTAGGCAATCTAACTAATTCACTTTTACCTTAAACAACTTCCTATAACATTTCTATCCTTTATTCATCTAAAAACACCGCCAATTTATCTTCAAAAATCAAAAAACTAAAAAAACTATCAACTCTAAACCCTCGTTTTTTATCAAAATAATTCTTTCAACACTCTAATCACTTTGAACCAATAGAAACAATATTAAATTATTATTTTCTCACACTCACTAACATCACTTGCTCAACTATCAACTTGCTAACCTCACATTAATTCTATCCAAAAATAATTCAATACATCAAAAATTAATATTTTCAATTAATACAACACTTTTCCTACCAAATACAATATATTTTTCCCTATTCTTTCTAATAATACACTTTGATTAAACACTTGTTGACCTGTCTAACCTCAACCTGTCAAAATACTATCTCTATCCCTCTCTAATACTTGAATACTTTCAACACACTACTAACACTTTTTCAACTTATTATCAACGATATATCATAAACTTTTAAATTATCTCACACAATATATATCTTCACTATCAATTCAATTAATCCTTTTTTTCTCTAAAAATACCCGCAGGCTATGCTTTGCATATACAATAATCATACTATTTAAAAATAAATTAATAATTTATTCCTCTCTCTCATTCTCTATCCTACTTTAAACACTTTGCAACATTATACATTGCAAAATCAACAACTCAGCATATACTGAGTTCACTAAACTCCCCGATTCTCAATGTCATAAACGCTGAATTCGCATTTTGACACCACACTAAAACTCAAATTCAATTTTCAATATATTAGCAAGTGTCGAAATACCAAATTCTCTTTCGACACTACCTGATATTCTGCAACTACACTAAATTCACAACTTTATTATTGCACAACTCTCACCAAAAAAACAATCAACTCTCATCTAAAATTAAACGAACAGGTTTTTCACAAGAATGAATTAAAATTTTAAATTCATACATCAATTTAATTTAGTACAGTACAAATAATCTACTTTATCAATTTTCAGATGACTAAACAGACTCAACAGGACAATTTTGCATGGGCCCCCCTCGTATCTGGACACAATTTTCCAAAGACTTCAATAAATTAAATATAATCTGTGCACTAATAACTTAATAAATAAATATTCAATTCTATTTGTAACACTTGTACACTCATTCAGTTTATCCTTTTTCCTGAATTCTTCCTAAAAAACCTTCTTTTCCTTCTTTCAAACAAACATATATGAATTCTTCAAAATATATGTTGGTTTGAATTTTCATAAACTACTCTTTGAATAAAAACAAATTTTATATAATTGATGGGCCCCCAGGACACCTAAACTATTCACTTACTTTTTTTACAAAAAAACCCTTTTTTAAAAAAACTTGGCACTCCCAACGACGCCACCATCGTCAGGGACTACGCAGGCGAGAGGAAGGACTCTCCTCTCGGCCCCGGTGCAGCAGCATCAACGCAGCACACCCACGCCTTCGCCTCTCGCAGTGCGTGCTGGCACGCCGGCGCACGAGCGACACAAAGGGCGACATCGGAAAGACGGCGCCACCGACTCCGGCGCAGCAGCATCACCAATGCGGCAAACACACCACCATCATCGGCGCGGTAGCAGCATCATCGCCGCAGAGGTAGCAAGCAGAGCCAGCAACACCGGCTCGTCTCCAGCGGCATCGCCGACGCGGCACAGAACATCGTCCACGCCGCAACATCCCCGGCAGCCGGCGCACGCCACAAGCATCGTAAAGGGTAAACCATTTTATTCCCTGCGCGCCCACCCCGGGGGCATAAGAAGCTGTAAACTCAAAAAGGATGGAACATCGTCGAAATTCCGAAATCCCTGTAATTCTCGAAACATACAGGAGATAAGCACGGCAAGGCGCGCGCGCGGGTAAATTCAATACATGCCCGAGAATTTTCTAAGAACGCTTTGTTCTCGCGTTCTCCCGCGCTTTCAGTGACCTACCCCGAAGCCCAAGCGTCACGTAAACAAGACGCAAAGGGGAAGACATAAACAAAGTCGCGCGCGCTTCAAAACCTTTACGCGCGGGAATTCCAGACTCACGTAGCGCGGCAGAGGGGGAAAAACCACACAGTTGCGCCAAGCTACATCTTCTTGGCGCGCGTTCTCTCTTGCCCCCCCGCACGGCAGTTCGTCGCCGGCGCGCGCTCTCTCTCTCTTTCTTCCGTAGCTGAGTAGCGCCGCCATCTTGGGCCGACGCACGCTCGCGTCGCCCCACTCCTTCACCTACGCGATCGAGTCTCTCTCTCGCGCGAACGGCGGAGTACTTCGCTCGCGCGCACCAGCGCTCTTAATCTCCGCGCTGCGAGGCGAAGCGCCGCCATCTTGGGCCGACGCACGTACTTGTCGCCCTTCTCTCTCACCTACGCGGCTGAGCGCTCTCTCTCTCCCGCACGCAGTAACGCCAGCCTCGCCGCTATACCCAATAGCACGGCACGCGCGATCTTTCTCTCGTTATCACAACAAAGCCTCTAGGCATTAGAGCGCGTTCTCTCGTCTCTCTTCAAGGGCACGTACATACGGCTTAACGCAATTCACGCGCGCTTTCTCGACCGCGCGCGCACACGCCTTGCCGGCAATAACAACAACAATCCACGCCCAGCACTCAAGCTGACGAGACGATGACAACCTCCAACGACACAACATCAAGATTCAAGGCCAAGCGACCAAGGACTCAACGAATTGTATAATACGCGAAACATTGTAAAGCTAGAATTTATTTTGCGAACGTTACGTTAATTAGCGATATTTATTGTGTGTCGATTTCGCGCATTGCGGCGCCTTCATCAAACTCTGTTCCGCTAATCGATAGCTAGGATTCGCGGTCGAGATTCCTGACAGACGCCGTAGATAACCTTAACTGATACAACATAAAATATCAGCAGGTTTCTGAAAACCACCTTTCACAATTCGTGCCTAGGTCCAGCTTGCGAGGCCGCTCAGCGAAACGATCGCACCTCGCGCGCACACGTAAAGCTCACGCACTAATTCCTTTCGAATTTCTCCAGATTGGCCATTCACTGGGGACCAGCAACCCTCGCCTCGCATAGCTGATCTCGCCAGCATCAGCCTCGCCTGCAGACGTACGCTCGGGGCCCGGCACTAACCAGGGAACGGTTTACACGGTCCTCTAGCTTGTTAGCTGCACGGGAGGTGTGTCCATTCCAGGGGAAGTCGCGGAGCCGCGACGTGCGAGGTCTTGCGTTTCCGGGAAGTCCGAATAGGCCCTCAGCACCAGCTAGGGTTACCACCGCAGCCCCCTAGCTCGTTAGCTGCAAAGGGTGTGGTACAGGGCCCTACTGGGCGCCACAGCCCTCTCGCTCAGCCCGGAGTGCCACCGACGTTACAGTCCCCTCAACCATTACCTAACCCGTCAGGTACGCTGTCGTTTCGCGTCAAATTCACGTCCCACCTCAAATCCACCGATTACCCTGCCCTTGCATCAACAATCGGGCGCACTACAACTCGCGTAACCGCTCGCCTCGAGTTCCTTGCTGATCAGCCGCAACCAGGTAGTCAAGCATCGCCCACTAGCTTGTTAGCTGTAACGGGGGTGCACACTGACGAAAAGGGAACGGCTGTAGGCACAACAACTCGACGCCGACGGGCGCTTCGGTCTCAAAGCTCACACGATTATTCTCCGTGTCTCGCGCGCCTCGAGCGGCACGACCGTCCAGTTCCACCTTGTGTAGCCCTGCACAGCCCACTAGTTTGTTAGCTGCAACGGGGGTGCGTATAGGCAAAGCAGGGCACGACTAGGGCGGCCGCCTCAGCTTGACGCGAGCTTTTGTCTCGGTCCTCGGGATCGGTTTGATCAGCCGCACCACCGGCCGCGATGCGTTCCATGTAAAACGTAAACGAGGAGCTCGTGCTTAGATACGGCAGATCCATTTCTCGCGTGCACCCTCCTCTCGATTCCCACCGCAAACAACCGTCCAAACCAGACAGACACGACGAGACAGACACCAACGAGATGCCACTGCTTTACTCGCCAAAATCAAACGACACCCAGGAGCAAGACACCACCGTAGCAGCCGGCACCAACATGGAAATACCGTTGAATGTACAGATCGTAGATGACTCTGACACGCCAGCAACCGCTGGGCTCGTTCAACCATCCGAACTTCTGGACCCGCAGGTCCCATCGACCTCAGCATCAGGATCCGGCACGAAGCACACCTATCAACAGTTTCAACGAGTCGACCCACTAGTCGACAACACTAGTGCTCTGCTTCCGGGCTTCCGCGTGCCATTCACGGGAGAGCACTTTCGGCAAACAACCTCCACAGGAGAGGTGGCGAGACTCAAGAGCCAACAAGAAGCTCAGGAGGCTCTCCTACGCAGAAAACAGGAGGTCCAGGAACAAAAAATGAAAGAACTGCTCGAACGGTTCCAGTCATAAATGACTAATCTCGCTGAAAGGATAGCACCCTCTCCGGCTCTGCAGGCCACGCCAACGCCCTCCATTTGGAACCAGGGACAACCACCGACGAATTCAACTGCCGGCACCCCAGTACCGCATACAGCATCAACAACAGGTAGCAGCTGGAGCCATACGCCGACACGCCCGAGCGACCAAACTCCGTCAGCTCCATCAAATCCGAACGAGTTGCCATCGCCTTCACCAACGCCAGGCAACCCAAACAACTCATCGGTATTCGCCACCACGCGCAACATCACGTACTGGTCCTTTTACAAACATGACCCGGCGGGCTGATTCCACCAACTGGAGGATTCGTTTGGAGTCGAGAACGCCACTGACGACGAGGCAAAATTTAACTATGTTTGTCGCTACCTGCAACCGGACATCCACAAGGACCTTCAGTACACTCTCCCCACACTGGTGAGAGGACACACATACGAGCGACTGAAGGCGCACCTTATCGCCAAGTACTCAGAGAGCGCATAATGTCAACTCAAACGACTGTTCGCCGGCTCTTTCCTGGAGAACAAGAGGCCATCGGAGTTCCTCTCAGAACTTCTAACTCTGTCTAAAGGCAGAGTGACACCGGGCACCACCATCCAAATCTAAAGAGCACGACTACCTCCACAAATTGTCATTGCACTACTGGGCATCCGCGACGAAGAAACGCTCGCCTCCATCGCTGATCAAGCGTTTGACCTGCTTAAGGCACAACAGGTATTAGCACTCACGTCTCCATCGCCTGACGCGTCCATCAACGCCGTCGCGACTTTAGCCGCCCCGCAGAACCCCTTGGAAAACAGGCTGGCCGCACTCGAGAGATCGTTCGCCAACCATCGATCCTCGAGAGGACGCTCCAGACATCGTTCGAAATCTAGAGGCAATTCACAAGGTAGATCAAGAGATAAGTCCAGGGGAAAGTCAAGAACCCGTGACGCCACGCCAGCCAAATCCGGCGAGGAGCCGAGATGCTATTACCACACCCGCTTCGGAAAGAAAGCAAATAATTGTCAACCACCGTGTGACTGGGTACGTGGACCTAACGACACCTACGAAGTTAGAGAAGCAGCAGTGGACTCTGACTCGAGCTCGGAAAACTGAAGTATCCCGCCGTCGAGAAGACAGACGCGCGGGCAACGTTAACACCTCGTCTTCACGTCAAGGAAAGGAAGTCAGGATTGATCTTCCTCGTCGACACGGGAGCGGAAATCTCAGTCCTACCCAGGTCACCAGATGACAGCCGCAAGCCAGCCAAGCTCAAGCTGTTTGCGGTCAACGGCACTCCGATCGACACCTTCGGAACCACTCGGCTTGAGCTCGACCTTGGTCTGCAGCAGGAGATACCGTGGAACTTCACGGTGGCAGTTGTGTCACACGCAATCATCGGTGCACACCTGCTCGCTGCACATCACTTGTTACCAGACTTGAAAAATCGCAAGCTGGTCTGCGGGACGCAGCCGAAGGCAGCACCAGCATTCGTCAGAGAGGTCAACGCTCTTCAAATCTCTCTCGTCGCATCAGGACAGAACTTCGCGGAGATCATCAGTAAGTACCCGCGAGTCTTCGGTCCCGATCAGTTCAGGACCGCCAAGAAGCGTAATGTGATGCACCACATCGTGACCACAGGGCCACCGGTCTCGCAACGGGCGCGACCACTCTCGCCTCCCAAACTCAAAGCAGCGAAGAAGGAGTTCAAGAAATGGTGCGACCTCGGCATATGCCAACCGTCTGACAGTGGGACCGGCCCACTACACATGGAGCCCAAGAAGAACGGCACCTGGCGGCCCTGCGGAGACTACAGGAAGCTCAACAACGTCACAATTCCGGACCGATATCCAGTCTCCCGCACAGAAGATTGTATGGCGTTCCTTCACGACAAAAAGATTTTCTCAGCCTTGGACCTCCGGCAGGCCTACCATCAGATACCGTTAGCACCGGAGGACATACCGAAATCTGCCGTTATCACTCCTTTCGGCCTTTTCGAGTTCCTGGTCATGACGTTCGGCCTTCGAAATGCGAGTCAAACATTCCAGCGCTATATCAACCTAGTGCTAGGACACCTGGACTTTGTTTTCGTCTACATAGATGACATCCTCATTGCCTCTAAGTCAATGGAGGAACACAAAAAACACCTGGACACAGTGCTGAAGCTACTCGACGAATTCGAGCTGCAAGTCAACCTAGAGAAGTGCACTCTAGGCGTCCAAGAGATTGTTTTTCTCGGACATCTGATAACTCCAGAGGGTTTCAAGCCACATCCAGAAAAGGTCAAGGCAATACAGGAGTATCCTCGACCAGTTACCATCGAGGCACTGAGAAGATTCCTGGGAATGGTCAACAGCTATCGCCGCCTTATTCCACACGCAGCGCACACACAGAGGCCGCTTCACGAACTGGTCACCGGCTGCAAGAAGCGCGACTAGCGTCCCGTCAACTGGACAGATGAGGCTGTGGCGGCTTTTAACAAATGCAAGGATCAGGTCGCCGAATTGACCTTCACCGCCTTCCCCAGCGACAAGGCAGAACTTCGCCTCATCGCCGACGCGTCCGACACAGTAATGGGCGCGGCACTCGAACAGAAGGTCAACAACATGTGGAAGCCGCTGGCCTTCTTCTCACAAAAGTTCAACACAGCACAGAGCAAGTACGCCACATACGACAGAGAGCTCACGGCAATCTACGAAGCTCTCAGGCACTTCCAGTACTACCTGGAAGGGGTTGTCTTCAAAATCTACACCGATCACAAGCCACTGGTGTATGCACTTCAGCAGTGCCCAGAGAAGATGCCAGCCATCAGAGCCGGCAGGCTCTCATTCATCTCGCAGTTCAACGCAGAAATCCACTACCTCCCAGGAGAAGAGAACGACGTGGCAGACGCTCTCTCCAGGGTGGAGGCTTTCACCACTCCGTCAAATTTCCATTGGGACGGATTCGACGACGCCGACCAACGTTGGCAGGAGGTCAAGGCGGCTGTCGAGGCCTTTAAACTGCCCACACTATTTACCGAGAGGCAGCTTAGCGCAGAGCAAGGTGACGATGCACAACTTCAGGAGCTCCTCCAGGATCCAGAACACCCCATGAAAGTTCGCAAGCTAACCTGGGGCCCAGATCACTCCGCTTACTACTGCGACATGAGGGACGATGTCATCAGGCCTTACGTACCTCAAACGCTCAGGAGGGACGTTTTCAACAATTTCCACACCTTGTCGCATCTAGGTGTCAAGGTGACAACAAAACTAATTGCACAGCAATATATATGGCCGAACATGTGCAGGGACATCTCCTCCTGGTGCAAAACGTGCATCGCCTGCCAGCAAGCAAAAATCACGAAACATAACAAACTACCACTCAAGCAGTTCACCATGCCGGACGGGAGATTCGACCATATCCACATGGACATAGTGGGTCCTTTCCCCAGCTGTCTGGGCTACATTCACGTGCTTACGATCATCGACCGCTACACCAGGTGGCCAGAGGCTATTCCGATTGAGGATACCACTGCGGAGTCGGTGGCCCGAGCATTCTTCGATATCTGGATCAGCCGGTACGGAGACAGAACTTCGCCCTACCATCCAGCAACCAACGGCATCGTGGAGAGGCTCCATAGAGACATCAAATCGGCCCTCACCTGACACGAAAACAACAGCGAATGGGCACGCCAGCTACCAGCAGTCATGCTCGGGCTGCGAACGAGAATCCGCATGGACACAGAAACGAGCCCAGCTGACCTCGTCTTCGGGAAGCCACTAAGAATACCCGGAGATTTCGCCCCGTTCACAGGCGAGGAGCCGGACATACGGATGTTCCACAGCGCACTCCAGGAACACATGCAACAGCTCCGGCCGGTCCCCTTCGAGCATAAGACAGCAACGCAGCCATTCGTCCATACAGGACTTAAGGATTGCTCCCACGTCTGGATGAAGGAAAGACAAATCAAGCCGGCACTCACTCCACCGTACATAGGACCGTACAAGGTCCTTAGGCGTAACCTCACCAATCACACGTTCGAGATAGAAAAGGACGGCTTAAGGAGAACCGCAAACATCGAGAGGATCAAACCAGCCTTCCTCCTGCACGAGGAGCTGGAGGAGGAAAAGGGTAAAGCGCCATGCACGGCAGGGCCGTCTCCACCAAGCGACAACATCGTGAACGCGCCCCCGCCAGTCGCCCCACAGTCAGATATCGTCGA
This sequence comes from Philotrypesis tridentata, assembly GCA_018906965.1. Taxonomy (NCBI): domain Eukaryota; kingdom Metazoa; phylum Arthropoda; class Insecta; order Hymenoptera; family Pteromalidae; genus Philotrypesis; species Philotrypesis tridentata. The sequence goes on from JACCIB010000280.1 coordinate 78,945, forward strand.
CGAAGAAGACTCAACTGAGCAGTATGATCTGCGGGATTCACTACAGATCTTCGACGAACCACCTTCAGACAGTGACGAGACGCAACCACCTCCACCGCCTCCAGCGGCTGCGGCTCCTCAACCTGCGAGGGTCGGGGTAGCTGCAGACCCAGCGACTCCCCTCTTCCACGATCCTCCCCAAACCAGCAACACTACCACGGCTATTGTACATCCGCCACCCAATTCAAAACACACCAAGCACGTCCCTAGCATCCTCCGCCGCAAAGGCAGAATCGACGAAATCCATTCCCGTGCGAGGCCTAGGGGGAAGCGAGTAAGGTTCCCCACTCATTACTTACACGTTTAAATCTTTTTCACAGGCAATGGAGAAGGTTCGCAAGGCCCGCGAAGAGCTCGCCGCTCGCAGGAACGCCGCCAACTATGAGGAGAACCGCGCGGAGTTCTTTAAAGTAGATACTGCCCTAGAGCAGTTTGAGCGATACTTAGATGCTCATGTCTCCCGCAGAGAGCTAAAACTACTCAGATCCCGGTACCCAGTATCCACGAATCCTGCGACCATCCAGGAGCCTCCAACTCCCGTTATTTTCATGAGCGGGATGCCGGTGCGGGACCTCTGGCTCAGAAACATTCGGTACAAGGCGTCAAAGCCAATGCTCCGGGAATCATTAGAGGCACAGGGAATTCGAGACTTCGACATCGCTAAGGTCTGCCACACGGCCAGTGGCACGACAGCACACCTCGTGTTCCAGTCTTTCGCGGACGCGACCGATGTACAGATCCGGGCGTGCAAGCGCGAGCTGATCTTCACAGACAAACTCGAACGCGTTTCCCATATCAGTACCTCACCGTCTCACGACCCGAACCCCGTCGAGCCAAGTAAGCCACCGGTGGTCAACCAAGCGGCTTTACCGCTCCCGGACCTGCTCCGCCGTGTCATGCAGTGTCCCGACGCGATCGATCTTATCGCGTCTGCACTATCCTCTCGGGAGTTTATCAATTTTTACACGGCCTGCCACAACGCCCCGCAGCTGCACGGCAAGTGCCTCAGCCTCGACGCGTCCCTCTCGAGATACTCGTGAGACGACGGCTTGGCACTTTTAATGCACGACGTCCTCCACTTCGACACGTGCAACATGCGCTTTCGTACCGTGCCACCGCGCCTAGACGCGGATTTCTTAGCAAAACTCCTGGCGGCCAGGATCGACAAAAGAGTAATCCCGTTCCATACGAGCCGACTTCGCGAGCTGGACCTCTCGGGCGCAACAACCTCTTCCAAAATTGCGGAGCTCATCGCTCAAGGGCTGTCGGTCAGGAAGCTCACCCTGGGCAGTACACCCGGAGGCTGCGACGAGCGTATAGACTTTTCTTAGGTCGAAGTCCTCCGTTTCGTGCGTAATACGAACGCCAGCCTTAAAAGCCTGGCTCGGGCACAGCACGGAGAAATTAGGGAACTGGAGTTTGTAAGCTGCCACGAGGTCAGCATTGAAAATTTAATTTCGTGCCTAGCAAACAACGCTAAGCTCCACTACCTTACCTTCGTAGACTCATTCGGCAATCGTCAGCATACAGTCGAACTGGCACAAGCTGTGTTCCACCCTTCGAGTAGAATCACGTATTTTAACTTCAGCTACTTGGAAAGCCAGGGTTTCCGCCCTGACAGAATGCCAGCCCTAATCGTGGATTGGAACAGACGGTTAAAGTCGCTAAATCTTTCCAACAACTTACACTTCAAGAACTATATGGACACCATCCTCGAGAAATCTCCGAGCCTGGAGAAACTGTACATTAAGGGGCTAGAGTTCGACTATACGCTGACGTTCGAACACAACCCCTGCCTTCGAGTGCTCGAGATCGGGTACAATCTCACCCTGATAGACTCTCTTGTCACACTCATTCCCCAACCGGACCTAATCGAGGAGCTCTCGGTAACTGTGCAAAACTCCTGGGGCAAGAACCGCACACGAGCTTTCCAAGCCGGCGACATCGAGAGACTGGCTTTCGTCGTCGGGGCTTGTGCCAGGGCACATTTCCGAATGCTCCGGGGCAAAATAAACCAGTCCGCGCAGTTGAGGAGTGTGTGTCGCAATGAACACCTTAGCGTCACGGTGAATGGCGATGAGATATTAATCAGCAAGCGAGTACCGAGACAGAGACAACGATAAAGGGGTCTCTTCAGAATTCAGTCACCCGCGTCGCTGCGCCGCCCTCTAGCTTGTTAGCTGCATCGGGGGTGCAGACACGGACCGGTCGACTGACTCCCCTCACCACAAAAACATTTTTGACAGCCTTCAGCCCTGTCATGGCTCGCTCGCTGACCTACACGTAAACGTAAGAACTTTAAGATACTCAAGTTCAGATACTCAAGAACTTTAAGATACACATTCACAATGTCAACCAGAACATTGACCAATTGTTCCAAGATCAAAAACAAATAATACATTTAGTAGACCAGAATGCGTACATAATAGCAACGAAGTTCGAAGAATTATATAAGATAACAAAAAACCACCAAGTTATCTTAGAAAGTTTCGAAAAAGGATTAACCAAAATAAATGTCAAAAGATTAGACATGACCATTGACCACATTACAAAAAGTCATGAAAAACTACTTGACATATTAAGGGAGATAAAAAATGGTAAAATTCACCCAGAAATACTCTCGAACAATATTCTGCAAGAAATAAACACAGATGTCAAAAGAGTGAGTAAGGACACGAATTTACCAATACCTTCTGAACACATGAGAACAGAAGAAATAATTAAAATTTTCAAAATTGATGCACTACATCAAAATGGAAAAACAATAATAATTCTACATTTACCATGAGTAGATCACACAGAATATCAATTATACAAAATGCACCTCATTGCGATACCACAATGGCATAATAATATTAGTTTAGGAATGGCTCACATAAAGCCATCTCACACTCATATTGCCACAACAATAGATCAAACGAAATACATAAAATTTAATGAAAACAGATTAAATAAATGTTTAACCACCCAATATGCGCAAATCTGCGCAATTCTTGGTCCACAACACAATACTCCCGAATCGACAGATTGCGAAATAACTTTATTATTAAACCCAACCATTGACACCATCAAACATTGCGACATTAGAATTAACCCTTTGACCCAAATACAATGGAACTATTTGGAGCAAGACAAATCTTGGCTATACTCCACAATTTCTGAGACCCCAACGACCCTCTTTTGCAAAGAATACTCCGAATACAGAATAACAATTAAAGAAGCAGGAATATTAAGAATATCACCTAAATGCATAGCTAAAACTGCAACCACAGTTCTAGCAGGTGAAAGCATAAAGTAAACAAATTTCACGTACATATATTCACCAAATATAAGTCTGAAATTAACAGAAAATTACCCATTGTTATCACATAACATTGAAACATATCCAGATACCCACATATTTAAAATTAATAATAATGACCTCTCAATAAATCATAAAAAAGAAAGACCCCTAACTGAAATTTTGAATGAATTAAATCAAATAAGCGACCACAAACGCAAAGACTTCAAAACTAATACCCTAGTTTACGGAGAAATAACCTCTCAATTAATAATTTTCATTATAATTACTTACATAATAATAAAAACAACACTATTTAAAAAATTGGTTCTGCACACACAAAAACAGACACACAAAATACACAAACACAACACAAAAGACATCGACACTACAGAACTACAAGGTATAAAAATAGGAGAATGCGCAAAAGCCAAATACCAGACACGACGAGACGCACAAAAAGCACAGATGACGCTAGATTTACCACTACAAGATGGGGAAATCAACTAAAGCAACGATTTTCGTTTTTAGAAAAGTAACAACATGGCCACGAAGCAGCAAAAATCGATTACCACTTTCTAAGACAATGACATGTCACCATACACTACGAACAACACAAATTCGAAGCAGGGACAAAAAAAATCACAATGATCTTCAACAATGATTATTTATCGAATTTAATTATAAATATGAAGGATATTGCGGATTTAGCGAGGGAAAATTTGATATTTTCAGAAAAAAAATCAAAAAAATACTATGATAGATATATAAATCCAGTAACGTTTGAAAAAGGTGATCAAGTTTGGCTTATAAAAGAACCAAAACCGGGAAAACTAGAAAAAAATCAAAATATTGGAACTTTTGAGATTATTGAGGTGTTACATAATAATAATATTGTAATAAATAAAAATAGAAAAACAAATACAGTTCTTGCAAATAAATTAATAATGTATAAAAGGAAAAATTGATATATTTTTGTTTGTTTTAGGAGGAAAATGATGCTCAACTATTTTATTATTTTCACACTATGTTTAAAATTAAATGAAGCAATGATAGGTTATGATTGTAGTTTCTCTTCACCTAATATAACAACATATTCATTGCTGGATTCCGAAGAATGTGATTTTCAAGACGAGCAAGTAAATTCTGCTAATGTTGCTATAGAATTATTACAAGTAGCAGATTTTCGATTAGTTTCAATTATTCAATGTAAAATTGAAATTCATCGAACAGTTTTTGAATGCGGAATATTTGGTCATTTAATACCTACGGAAAATTCGGAACAACAATATATTGAAGATATAAGTCATGAACAATGTAAATCTATTCATGAGACAGGAATTTTTAAGTATGATGAGGCATATACTTTTTTCTGATTTAAAAATAAATTTAACTACATCAAAAGGTATAGATTTTGCGGGAAGTGCAGCAGGAAAATCTTGCTCCAGTGCTTCCTATGCAGATAGTTTTGGCTCATGGACTAAAGTTTTTGCTCATGGTTTAATTAAAATAACTTTAATGCAAAATAATGCGAAAATCAATTTAAATTCGGACAAATTAATGTTAAATTCAGGAGTAGTTAGTAAATTTTCTGATAAATATTGTATGGATATGGAAGGTGGATTTACTTTTTGGGGTGTTTTATCACAAGGGGAATGTTTTAAAAATAAGTTTGATATTTTATTTAAGGGAATAGCTACGAAATATTTTAGTAATAAAAATAAAGAAATAGTGTATGCGGTTAATTTTAAGGAAATCACTTTTGCTCTGTCGATAAAAAATACGGAAATGCATTGTGAGAGATTACTTATTCGTACTGAACATCCAAAATTATTTATTTTTAAAAAAGATGCTAATTTAAATTCTTATTATTATGATGCAGATTCTGCGTATGTAGATGTTAATAAGTTTGATTTAGATATTTTTACTTATGTAAATTCTAAATTTGTTTATGTTGAAAGACATTTAAGAAATCAAATTAATGATGTATATATTAATTTAATTAGGGAAAAATGTGAACTTGACAGAAAAGTTATACGAAATTCCTTATCCATTGCTTCCATTTCTCCAGATGAATTTGCGTACAATATTATGAAAAAACCTGGCTATATTGCTAAATTGGCTGGCGAAGCAATACATTTAATTAAACCAAGAACTGTTAAAATTTTGCATCTCAAGGAATGTTATAATCAATTACCACTTTTAGTGGGTAATGAATCTTGGTTTTTAATACCTAAAACGAATATTTTAATAAAAAAGGGTATGCAAATTCATTGCAATTCTGTTATTCCTACATTTTAAAAAATTGAGGAAAATTGGATTAAGTTGACACCAACACCAGTAGTATCAGGATCGCCTAACATTTTAAAACCAGATACTACAATTCGATTGCAATTTGAATCAGTTGATAATTTAGCTACGAATGGAGTCTATTCGCAAGAAGATTTGGATTTATTATAGCAACAACTGATGTTTCCTATGGAAAAAGTAGCATTGTTAAATATCGTTGCGAGAGATGTAGCTGGAAAATCTATAGGAGAAAATATCTTTTCGGAAAATACATTGACTCACATTGCTGAAAATACTTGGAGAAAAATTATTGATAAATTGACAACTTGGGTATCATTATCATCGGTAATAATTATGATATTAATTATTTTAAATATTATAAAATTAACAATTGATACTATTATTAGAGGATATGCGTTATATGCTATTTATGGATGGTCCATACATTTTTTGGAGCAGTATTTAGTTCTATCGCGCATCTATTTATTTCATTGCAAAAAACAGATGCAAAGAATATTAAGAAGTTTAAGAAAGTGTTTAACAATAATAATGATGATGTTATTATTTTAGAAGAAGTTAAGATTGATCGTCCACGGATCATTTCAAGTCCAATATTCAATACGTCTATACCTACTATAAATGCAATAGAAAATACATCTTTTATCCAAAGGCAACCCCCACCTATTCCTGATCATATACCTGCACTTTAGCCAAACAAAAATTCAAGTTCACAGAGAAAATGTAGTATTTTTTTAAGTGTAGATTAATTAAATTTGTATATTAAATTTTTTTTTGAGTGTAAAAAGTATCATAATTTTATGTATTTTAAGTGTTATAGTAATATTTTGGGGGGTTGTATTTTGTGTGCCGAAGGATTTACATCTAGAATGTAATTTTCTTTTTGTAAAATTTAACTTTATTGTGAAATGATGAATAGGAAAGAACGTGAGGATGTGAAAATAAATTTAACAATTTTTTTTATTACTATGTAAATTATTATTAAATATTATTACAGTTGTATCGTGAAACAAATTTTGGTCAAATGTATACGTTATAAAATTTATGAAAAACTTCTATGTATATTCTATTTTGTTCATTGTTATACACTGCTAGCTCGTAATAGGTGAGGCTGGCGATGCCCCAGGTATCCTCTGCTGGTCCATAGGCGCCTTCGCAATTTTGTTGGTTAAGTAATCTGTTGCAGTGGCGCCAGGATCGAGTGCTCGCCCAATCTTCAAACTGAAATAAAAATGGAAAAAAAGAGAGAATTATTATTTAGAAATATTTATTTAAATAAATAAAGAAAAGGAGAAAATTGAAAGTAGCTTACGTATACAAAGGTCCAGCGTCGACGTCCTACGGCGGATCTCTACCTTCCTGGCGAGCTCGCTTACAGTGCCTGGTATGTTGCCAGAGCTGAAACTACAAATTAAAGAATTATTGTAAGTTAATTGTTATTGTATTGATATTGTATTGTTAATTAAATTTAAGAATAAAATGTATACTTATGCACACTGCACTGCGACGTTTCTGTGGAACACCGTACATGTTGCTTTTAATACAGTAGTTATAGTACATACTCAGGTCAATAGGCTGCACGTTTTATAGCCACAAAACTGTTTATTGTGCATAATTGTAATTAGGTTACTTTATAAGTGAAACGTTTGAATTTTGAAATATTGATTACATTGCAAATTCTTTGCAATGTCTTAGGCCATGAGGTGTAACGTCCTATGACGTTATCTATTTGAATTTTTAGCTACAGAATTAATAGTTGGAAGTTAATAATTTGACACTTTGAGAAAATAATAATACTTTCAAAATCCAAATCACAACATCGATTCTGTCAGTTGCACAAGATTCGTTGATTATCACACTTTCGAAAGTAAGATCTCAGCTGACGATGAGCTTGCGAACCGCAGACTAAGCGTTATACTTTTGGGAAAACCGCAATATTGTATGTAGGATTGCAAAATGTTTAATGATTAATATTTAATAATGTTGTGAATTTGTAAACTAAGTTTAGTGCTTAAAAGACACAATGCTCTCATTTCGGCAGTCAAGATTTCATATCGACTCTGTCCACGCCGGTTCGAAAATTGACGGAGATTTGATAGTTTTTAATTCATTATCGTGGAAAATTGCTTGTTTTTGTGTTTTATACTTGTATTACTATTTTAAAGTTTTCTTAAAAATAAATATAGTAAATGATATTGTAAAGACCGGATTTACGGGTCGTAAATACGGACGCGCAGGTATACTATATTTCGTTTTGGAATCTAGCCTCGACTCGTAAGTATTATGTTCCGTAATTGTTAATTACTTGGTTATTATTTTGTTCCCGAACAATGGCGCGGACACTCTGTCTATAATGCGAACACGCTAAACTGAAGCGTGGGCACGATGCAGTATCTCGGACACAATATACAAATGTGTGGACACGCTGTATAGTAGCGCGGACACGTTATACAGTGCGCGGACACACTGAGCAGTAGCGCAGACACGATGCAGAAGCGCGGACACGCTGAGCAGTAGCGCGGACATTCGTCCTCTTCCTCGTTTGTGGACTTATGACAATTGGTTATTCTATAAATAAATACTCTCTAGGATGTTATATTGATTAGTATTTTTGTTTTGTTTATTCAGAGTCCCATTTGTACAGTCCGGTTCTTACAAAGGTTGTTCGTGTTAACAATGTTATCTCGTTCGGTACTTACTTCTAATCAATCTTTACATGAAGTCTTATTTTTACTTAACCTGAAGTTATCGTCTAAGAATTGTTATTATAGAAGTTCTCTAGGTTTCCATAATAACAATAACTATTCTAACTTAGGCTACACGACTTCTCGTGGCAAATATTTTGGTCCTAACTAAGCTATGAGTTTTAGTCACTTTCGCCATATTTATTGACGGTCCTTCCCTAGCTAACTACTTTGGTCGGCAGGCCCTCGTAGCCGAGTCTTCAAATAATGGAGACTTGTCTATACTCACTCTTGTCAATACGCAGCGAGACTACTCAACTTTCTAAGGTTGAGCCCTCGTAACCGAATATGAAAAGGTGATGTATATGTCAGTCAAATGCTTCCACGCATTTACTAACTCAGCGAGACTACCCAAACGACTACTCGCGCGTTTACTCGACAAAAGGCCTGGTATGGCGCATCTCCGGGGCTTATAAAGCCTCAGGCGGAGCACACTTAATTTCGACAGAACATACGTCGTACGATATCCTCGACCAATCATAATTTGCCACCAGAAATCATATTACCCTACTCCAGATCAGTAGGTCACAAGGAGTGCTGACGCGTAAGTCAGCAACTCGCCTGCCGCGCGCTACGAATGTCTCAATCGGTTTCGCGCATTGCAGCAATCAGCCGCCGCCCAATGTATAACGCAAGACCGGCCGAAAACTCCAATACGCTACCGACATATGTTAGCGCTAAACATGCAACAATATAGTCAATAACTAACTCAATATCCTAGTCAATAGACCTGGCGCGTCACAATATTACATTTTTAATGTGGTGAATAATTTAATTCTGAATCTTAAAATCTGTGAATCCTAAAAAATCTATACCTTGAGATCTGAAGTAATTCATTTAGATCATTGGATTGTTTTTGAAGACACCTATCGCACAAAAACATTAACTGGACATTCAACAATTCTCCTTGAATAATAAAGGATAATCAACGACATTGGTTCAAATAAGGTAAGTTCCGATCATGTTCTCATAGAAGATACATTTATTTGAGAGATTTAGGTACTTATAATCGCTAGACTTTTATCGCTATAAATAATCCCGATTATAGGCATTAAGTTGAGGTAGTCAGGACTTAACAGAATCATGGTTTTTGATAAGATGCCCTTTACCATGTTTTTTAATACATACATTTTCGAATCGTCCTACTTTGTCACAAAACTTCCAAGTTTTGTTTAACATTTTAGAATCTTTTGTATCATGCCCATTTTTCATACCACAACAGAAACATATTTTAATACGTTTACGTAAATCATTCGTATTAGATTTATTTACATTGTTTTGACTGTTACCCTGTCGTTGCTTATCGTTGTCCTTGTACCTGGTGGTGCTGTGCTGCTTGCCCCTGCCGTGCTTCTGCTAATTCATGTCTTGAACCGCTGTGCTGTGCTGTCTGCTTTGCTCGGTTTTCTCCGCGTTCATCAAAGCTTGCTTGTTGTAGCTATAACTATCACTTTCTCGTACGTATGGTCCTCTTCGCTGAATAGAGCTACTCGCGTTTCGTGGTTTGAAATTCCACAAATAAATTGATTCTTTAGTGTCAATTGTGTAATGTGACACTTTCAAACGTAAGCGTTCAGCTTACTTTGGACTTGCGAAACGCAGAATAAGCGTTATACTTTTGGAAGCATTATATTATGGAAGTAGGTTTCTAAAATATTGAACAATCAATAAAATTGTAAATTTATAAACGAGGTTTTGTGTTTAAAAGAGACTCAATGCCCTCAATTGAGCAGTCTGATTTTTGTACTGACTCCGCCCACGCCGGTCCGAAAATTGGCGGAGTTTTCATTTAATCGCGATTAATGGTGCATAAGTATTTTGATTGTTAAATAAAGTTGCATTGTTATTTTCTATTTAATTATTGTCTGTAATAATTTGTTACTTGTACCTTCAACAACTAATGAAACATCGATAAAAATATTAGAGGGATTTACCAACTACTTAGCCAAGCAGTTATTGACAAAAAGGTAAGTTTTTTTAAAAGTACTGTTTATGTAGGAGAGCCGTATACCATATCTTTAAATAATATTCTGATTACTAGTGAGAGTAGTAGTCAGGATATAAAAAAACATTTAAAGTAGTTGGATTGTACTTAGCAAATTCAGTTTTTAGCCATGGACAGTAATATGTTGCACTTTCAAGAGTAACTTCAAAATGTTATTTTATAATTTTAGTAACTGATAGTTCATCATTCATTAACGGGCATGAAAAAAATTATGAAAAAGTTATATACACTAAAAACACAGTGTATCAAAAAATATTACTTTAAATCAAGAAATTAATTTTAAAAAATTCATCAACAGAAAAATATACGGTATTATTTTCTAATATCAGCAGCAAGAAAATATGCGCTGTGATTCTATATCATCGGCAGCAAACACACAGGTGCGATGAGATTGTTTATTGTCGACAGCATAAAAATATGAGCTGTGATTTATTATCATTGACAGCAACATAATATGCGCTGTAAATTTTTATCGTCGGCAGCATAGAATTATGCAGTATGATTTTATATCATCGGTAGCAAAGAAATATGCGCTGTGATTTTATATCATTGGCAGCAACGAAATAATAATTTTTTTTAGAAGTTGTACTGCGTGTAAGACAGGGTTTGGCTGAAGTAAAACAGTATTTAATACTTTTTCCAATATTTTCAATTCTAATTATTACATTTTTTTTCAATATAGTATTTTTTTGTTTTACTGAAGAGTTTATTTAACAAACCAGGGACGAAACGCAAAACAACAAGCATACAGAAATATTATATGTTACATTTTATATTCTCTAAAGTCAGGATGACCTCCAGGATGACGAAAAATTATCCTCGAGAACACCGTTTAAGTACAAATTAACATTCCCTAAAAAAAGTAAAAATTCCCTGGAGACGATGTCTCGGTGTCAGGGTGACCTCCAGAATGACGCGAAATCATCCTCGAGACAGTATACCACGTATATATACAAATATGTGGGTGTAGATAAAGTGTTACCCTTAAAAATGATTAAATAATTGTAAAACGGAACATAGTACAACATTGCCGCTTAATATAAGATTTATATTGAGTGATAGAGTCATTTAAATGAGTGTAATGAAAAGTCTATTTGTTATACTATTTAAACATGAATTATTCAATTCTATATGTCTTGAACTTATGTCTTTAAGGAGGTTTGGGCGTTTATAAAATTTGAGACAGAATTATCCAAAATTTAGATATAATGTTAATTATGTTAGTCCGATTCGTTTACAAAAAAAAAAATACTGGGGTAAACCACTTCATTTTCGAGAAATCCGCTATTAAAAAATAAATATTTTAACATATAGTCTTATGGGATTCTGTAGAAAATCGAGAAATACTCAAAACATACGAGACAGATTTTCCTACAACCGCGCGTAGTAATACTTTTAATTACAAGGAATCTATTAATGTAAAAATAATATAGGCTAAACGTAGTCAATGAAGAGAAAATAGCTAGGAAAGAATGAAAAATGATTTTCCATTCTCTCAGCTGATGTTGATGCGCTTGCGCTATAGAACTGGCAACAGCGCTTTGAAGAAATAGCGCACTATTCAAACAACTTGAAAGGAAATAATACAATAAATCCCATTTGACAATAACTAAACTTATTAAAAAAAATTTTTTTAATTATTTTCATACGAGAGAGAACCTTAGTAAATTTAAAAAGACATTGAAATTAAAATGTGGGTTAATAAAAATACGATGCTATCAATATCGAGTTGATTATAAGTATAAGACGTTTCTACTTTATAGCATTAAAAAATGATGAAGGTGTAAAAAATAATTGAATGATAATACTCAAAATTACTTTATTATCACATTTGAATTAATCACATTTGTTAATGTTTTTCGCTCAATTGATCAAAAATACTTTTAATGATCTTCTTATTTGTTGTAACTCTTGCTTTATTATTTACATTTTCACCTAACAGAATGGCCAAACCATCTAAGCCTCCTGTTTCAAAAGCCTCTTGGAGTATCCCCATGTTGATACCAGCGTTAGAAATTTTTGATTTCATACCTTTTGAAATGTTTAAACCTAATAATGTGTTTTTATTTTCTTTATTAATCTTTATTCTATTTTTAGAATTTAATATGTATTCAATACTTTTAGTATTTTCCACTATCACAGTTTTATCATTGCATATCACATCTAATAATTTTTTTAAAACTAATACGTCGTTTAATGCATTGTGTGCATGCATTATGTCAGCGTCATTTAAGTATTCGTTTGCCAAATCTGTTTGCTTAAAGGATAGCTTCTTCTGTTTTCTCTCTCGTAATACAGATTTGAATAAATGTAATGAATCGCACGTTCCTTTAACAAATAATTTAAATTCATCCATAAGATTTAGAGACTGAGCTAAATCGAGTATTCTGGGAACATCAAATGAATTCCCATTATGAGCAATTAGTAGGACTGGTTTTTCTTGTAGTTTGAAATAGTATAAAAGGCTGAGAAAAGCTTCTCTAGAAGAAAATGTTATTACAGCCATTCCATTGACATACATCAAACCATTTCGAATTACTATCCCAGTGACTTCCGACGCTTTTTCATTCATGGCTTTTCTTGGCATAATATAAATATTAAAGGAACTTTCTCCACATGCGGCTGCGATCTATATAAATACGAATAAAAATAATGAAAATATTCAAAATTTGAATGTATTAACGTGATTCGATACGAAATAAGTTACCTGAACTATTTCATCGGTTTTGGCTAATCCAGTAGTTTCAGTGTCGAATACAACGATTTCTGAGTCTTTAATATCAAAATGATCTGAAATAAAAACAAACGTTTTAAGAATAGAGTTTAAAATGGAATAAATACAAAATAAAAACATCTAATAATCACCAATCACTAATGTTTCATCGATCAAATCTGAGGTGTTCAAATAACCGCATCCAGACTGATATGAAAGTCCTTCGCGATTCTGTATTACACAATCCCTCGATGATCTTTCTTTTTTTAAAAAAGACGCCGCTTTTTACTTGAAATGGTTTTCTTTCTTGTTACTTCAGTCAAGCGACAGTCTTGTTTTCGTTTGCGATAATACATAGTAAGAGATCCAGGAGACAAATTTAATTCTTTGTTTAAATCGACAACAAAAGTATATCCGTGGTTTTTTTGGCACACAGCAATAGCTACTCGAATGGAATGTGACTCTGTGCCACCATAAAATACAGATTTCGGATGTTTTGATATAACTGTATTATTAAATGACTCGTTTGGTTCACTAGAAGCACAGTGTGCTATTTGTGGTGCGCTTTTTATAAAGGGCTGCATAATTTTTTGAAGTCGCTCCTTTAAACCTAAATCTGTTAAGCACTTTCCATCTTTAAAATATTTATATATGTGTGTTCCATCATTTTCTAATGTACAAAATGTACCACAATTCTGGTGCTCTCCAAACGCATGTGGTACAATATTTTCTAAAGCAACTTTAACTTTAACTTCATCTCCTTTATTTTGCTTTACTGATATACAGAAAACTTTAGAAAAATAATCTCTGAGAGTTGCATTCAGCTTCATTTCATATAATTTGGAATTAAATGTTTTTGAGGTGTGATTAAAATCTGTCCATTTTCTTATGGTATAAGGAGATAATCGTCTTAAAGCTGCAATGGAAGAAGAATCATCATCTCCTATCAATGTTTTAACAATACAGTTTGCCTTGACCAGATAATCATTTTTTAAAACTAGATCCACAGCCATATCTGCTTCCATCGATTTCGAGGAGCCACTGTGGTTTCTTCTACAATCATGATTTTTATTTTTTTTAACTTTGCATTGCTTACAATAAATATTTCTACAAGCATAACCAATTATTCTTTTATTAAAGTAACCTATTAAGGAAGCGTGACCTGCAAGTAAAAAAAACTTATTTTACAAAAATGGATAGAATCATTTTTAGAAAAATTAAAAGTACTTATATCCTAGCATACCACTATAACTATTATTTTGTCGAGAACGTTTTATCCACGCAGCGTCAAAAGATGCTGTCTATTCAGTTACGTTATCAGTCGTATCTTGTTTAGTAGGATCTTTGCTAGATTAAAAATAAAATGATCATATTTTGGAGAATCAGGGTACATTGAAGAAATTTTTTTATTCAAAATCAAATTTTAATATTAAATGGATTATAATATCTCAAGAGCTTTATTATTATGTAAAAATCAAATAGTATATACAAAAATTGATCACATGATTACATTATTGTAAACTAAACAGTCAGAATTTTCTTATAATTAAAACAATTATTATACATTTTTATATAAATTCAATTATTTAAAAAATCAAACTTGTATAAGAAATTGATCACATGTATAATTTCTGATATACCATACAATTACAATGTGTCCACCTAATAAAAAAATTGATTCACTTTTATTCTCTACGTTAGCTCCTAGGTGTATAAGTAAAGAATGTCTCAAATAGCATATCATTATTGTGATAAATACGTGATTTGATTACATTCATTACTTACTCCTGCGGTGCATATACTATTTTCCTACACAAGGATCGTAAAATGTATAACACAATATGTATTTTACGTGCCGTGTGGAGAAAACTTACTTTTCCTGTTGATGGATGACGGTTGACGATATTTCAGCTTCTAATGCTGCCACACAAGACTTCCTCGCTAAAGACTCTATTCTTTGCCCTACAAATTTTTCATTTCTTTTTAAAGATTTGGCATGACATGTCTTGATATTTAATGCTGATAAATAGGTGTTGACTTTCGTTTCACCTATACCTGCGTCTATCATACCTATCAATATTCAAATAATGTTATTTTTTAGCAACCAAGTCAAAATTTGTTAACATTTTATGTCATAGTTTCTACCTACCAACTGTTGATTTCAGATTTGTATCGTAAAAGTAATTTTTGGATTTCTTCCCAGTTTCTACGACTACAATGCGATGCCACAAGAGGTACATTTTATATGCCACTTACTTACTAAGCCTTTTATTTTTTCATTCTGTAAATTACGAAGAGATGTAGGTTTGTCACATTACTCACACCACATATTCTTCGCCAGCGATTCTTTTTCAATAATTGCACGTCCGTTCAGTAGATTTTGTGATTCTTCGCAATCAACCTTTTTAGGTACCTATAGATGAAAATATAATTTTACTGTAATTATTTATTATTATAAAAACATTTTTCACATCTTTCACATGCAATTTCTAGTCTTCAATATTTATAAACAGTAAACTAACCTCAACCTGTGGAGATTGATGTCCATTTCGCAGCTCGTCTTTAACTTTCAGTAGCCTAGCCGTTTTATCTTTTAACTTTTTTTAATAAATTTACCTTTCAGTCTCCCCACATCAGCATGGACGTTATGACGCATTATTAACAATGTTTAAAAAAATGAAAAAAACAACACTTTTAGTCGAACAAGCGTACGATCGAGCACATGGTACCAATGAAAACAAACAGGGCCGAAAACCTCTGCTGGATCGCAGCGTTGCCACATTTACAGTGTCAGTAACGTCGCATTCACATTAGAAGCCCTCGGCATAACTAAGTTTTTATTTATCTATAACTTTACTGTAATGTTTTCCCCTATTTTACTTATTTACTTATTGTTTATAATAATACATATCATTATAAAAAAAAATATCAATTGTCATTCAAGTTATACGTAAACGTATACGACCCCCATCAATTGGTACGGCACCAAACGCCCAAGCCTCCTTAACTACTATGGAAATTTCATAACCAGAATTAAAAATGTGTATCATACGTAAGTAATATACATCTGACATGTGTGACGTGGCTCCTGCCTAGCTTCTCGAGGGCTGCTCCTAGCTGCAACCCGCGCTGGAAAGGAGGCGCGTCGAAAAAAGATTAAGTTACCTAGTCTTCGGACCCTGCTCGGCTGCTCCGCGTTGTCGGTGAGCTAGAAGATGGATTCTCCAGGTGCTAGGAAGGAGGAGTACTTGGAATAATGCACGCGGTCTTATGATGAAGGCGAATCAGCAGAATGCGCTCATTCGTACGTGTATTCAAGTACTAGAGATACAATAGACACTCGCTTCCGCTGACGAGATAGCCGCGCTCGCTGGTCGCGCTGGGCACCGCGAGGATCAAGGCCGGCACGGCCAACGCGGACTCGCTCGCGTCACCGGATTCTACCCTGAGCTACGATCGCGCCCGGGGATCTTTTGCCCCTCGTTTCGTCGCGAGAGAGAGAGAGAGAGAGAGAGAGAGAGACAGGGGCGCTAGGCCGGTACTTACATGCTGGTCGGTGCCGTCGGCTGGGCAGATGGCGTCTCCTCGTCGTCGGTCCTTTCCGCGGCTAGCTTCGTCGCGGCTGACGATCAAGCTGGAGCCGGTGCCGTCGATAGTGCTTGTGTCTACTCCGAATTGCGCGGCAGCGTCTTCTAACGCGCTGTCGCGTCCATTGTTCTCTGTCTTTGGTATAGCACGCTCTTTCTCTCGCGCTGTACTTGTCACCGACTCGCGTGTTTGTCGGTCTCTCTCTTTCTCCTAATCTTTTCCCCTTTCCCCTCTAGCGGTTTCGTCAGCGGCTCCTGCCGCCTCGATCCTCGTGTTGCCGTGCGCTTGTACGCTTGTGTGTGTGCACGGCATTGTGCTAGGTGTGCGTATATGTTTGTGTACGGGCACCTTGTCGCACATGTTATCACTTCTTCAAAGATATAATTAAACATATTTATATCATAGTGTAAATAATTATTGTATACGGTTATTAATTTTTTCCTTCCTACATGTTGATAAGAAATGTATTTATAAGCGATAAAGCAATCTAATCATGTCTTCGAGAAACTTGGTATTTATTACATCTTACACTAATTATGACATCGAGCCGAAGGCGAGGATGGCAAAAACGAGATACGGGCTGTCCGAATTTACTCCCGTGGTGCGTAATAATGTCGCTTCTATCGCCCGGGAGCAAAAGTAGTACTTTCGGCACAGTGTGGAGAAAAAGGTGTTTATAATCAGTCCATAAATAATTATGTTAAATGAGTGAATCACAAACACTGAAAGTACATGATGCTTATACATTTACCTGAATAATCCAAAACTCTCAACTATCTATGAAAGTATGAACGCGTAAACATGTTCGGGTCAAGAGTCTGTTGGACAGACTACCCTTTCTTTAGTGTTACTTCTCTATACCTTCAATTTTACATAAATTGACATTTTATTTTTAGCAAAAGAAAGTTATGATATCAATAAACAAATTGCCAAGTTTTTATAAAAAGCAATCGATTATAAATAAATAAATAACTTTTTAAAAGGGGAAGGATTATAAATATAAATGTATTCATATAAACACTCGAACAAATTATGGCATGTAAAAAGGTGGTTAGCCTATGAAAAGGTACAATCGGATACAATTGAACCTTTGAAGAATTACGACAAACGCCCCGCTCTGCGCATCCCAGCTGACGTTTGGTGATCGATTACGCTGACGCTGTATTTACCGTAGGAGGTTAGGTCACCATTCTTTCGGTAAATGGAGCTTCGTGTGACTGGTCACAAACATACGCAGAACGTGGCGTAAATTCGGTATTATTCAAAGTTTTAATTGTAGCCGACTATATGTGATAGAATCGCAAGATGTTCTTACATAACATGATCACATGACAAATGTGCCCATAATATGTGGTAATATCATGTGTATGTACAAAGTTATCGTGTAATAAACAGGATTGTTTCGCTTCATGAAAAACTTTTCTGTTATTTATGGAAGCAACGAGCGGATATAAAATCTACTCTAGTTATTAATTCAGTAAATGTGTTATAACAAATTCATAAATAACGATGGATATCATCTCTAAATTATGCATGGTTAACCAATGTAAGTTATTGTTAACGAAGTACCGTTGAAAATCTCGTAACCGATTTTTCATTCAGTATGTATTTACTACTATTCTTATCCAATTTTTAACGAATTTAAACTTAAGGGGTTATGCCTGAGTTATAGGATCATAGTTTTTATGGAAAAACTTGCCGTCCCGTCCTATCATAGATAATCGATGAATTACTAAATGTCAGTTTAATCAACAATATCACCAATTTTTACTGTACTGTACTGTAATGGGTACTAATCAGTTATGTTAAACTGTGAGAACAATAGCCTCAAATGATAATTAGAGTTCTATTTTCTAAGTAAAAACAGATTTAAAATTAAAATCTGTAAATTATATAAACATTAATTTAATATTATTAAGCTTGATATATTTCCCGACTTCAGTCGTAGAAATTGATTTTATAATTACATTTTTTTTATAATAGTAATTACAATTATTTTTAATCAACTTCATGTAATATTTTGTTAATAATAACAGACTTTCGTGAAACATACATACAAATAACTGAAAATTTAGCTTAGAATGATTACAAGATTAAGGGGTTATGCCTGAGTTAAATCTGAAAAAAAAATTATGAGTTAAAAGGCAAAAAAAATTATTTATAAATAGTAGAAAAAAATTTTTTGCCCTGTTACAGTATAGATGTTGACTGTAATTTTGCACATTTTAAAAAATTATATGTCTATACTTACTATGTAAACAATCCCATGTGTGAAGTATTAAATTTCAGCATATTTTTCCTTCGCCGTAAGAATTTTCAGCTACCGGGTGATAAAATTAGACCAAGCAGGATGGAACATCTTCTAAATGTGTTTCTCCTCAGCTTGAATGAAAGGCTTTTCTGAAAAATATAGATTTTAAATGTTTAGTATTACATAAGATGATAATATTAGTAATTATAGTGAAATTTACATATTGTCTATACATAACATTCACTTTAACTTACCTTAGCCAATTCTGCTCAGTTCAAGCAGTGAAGAAGGATTTCCTGGAGTTCTTCAAAAAATTACAGCTTGATCGGTCCCATAGTTGCTGAAAAATCCTGCGGTAACTGACTCTGAATCATAAAAATACAAAACTGAGTAAAATGCAATTAAAGTATACACATCAAAATCATAGAAATAAACTCAGTAACACTTACGGATACTCTCTAACAAATTTTAATTCTATTTTTATACAGGTACGCTAATGCATATTTGATCACCTGGGTGCAGGATATTAATTCATAATGGTACTCGTTACTGAAAATAAAATCAAAGTTATCAATATCAATTTATTATCAAAATATTATATAAAAGAGTCTATCGATCTCTCCGAGGCAAGTGTTGGGAAAAAGGTAAAAATTAATTTATACCATTTTTCCTTTTGTTTCGACGTTTCGGTGAACACTGTCACCCTCTTCAGGAAACTGTCAATTTATTTCAATAAATGAATAAGCACAATACAATTATAATGTGTGACAAATTATGACTTACATATAGAGGAGCACAACAGCGTATAGATCGAAATGTGTTTCTTCCCCGGCCAATCTCAGGCGGGGGAAGGAGAAGCGAGAAGCAAGGAGACGGACTATTATTGTTCCGGCTTCCTCGACTACTGTTTCAATAATAAGGAAACAATAGGTGTAGCCAAACGCTTTTATATCAGCGAGGAGTCTCGCTAATTTTCGAGCGGTCTGTTTACAAGTGACGTCAATGCTCGCCGCTCTCATGCATGTTTACAAATTTTTAAATTCGTCTATAATCCGTTTTGTTTTTCAATCGGTGTAATAAGTGTGTGTACACGTTATTGAGTTTCTGTGTATCTTCCATTTTATTGATACCATTATCCTGCATTTTTATGTGTAACATTTCTGAAACAAGTCTTTTATTTAAATTACTTTCTTTATCTTTAATATTTATTTTTTCAAAATTGAATCTGTGATTGAATTTACTATTATGTTCGTGTATGACGTTGTTTTTAGATTTTTTATGTTCCTCAATACGTGTACACACACTTCTCTTGGTTTGGCCCACATATGTAGCCGTACAATCATTACATTGCAACTTGTATACAACATTCTTCATATGTGGGCCAAACCAAGAGAAGTGTGTGTACACGTATTGAGGAACATAAAAAATCTAAAAACAACGTCATACACGAACATAATAGTAAATTCAATCACAGTTTCAATTTTGAAAAAATAAATATTAAAGATAAAGAAAGTAATTTAAATAAAAGACTTGTTTCAGAAATGTTACACATAAAAATGCAGGATAATGGTATCAATAAAATGGAAGATACACAGAAACTCAATAACGTGTACACACAATTATTACACCGATTGAAAAACAAAACGGATTATAGACGAATTTAAAAATTTGTAAACATGCATGAGAGCGGCGAGCATTGACGTCACTTGTAAACAGACCGCTCGAAAATTAGCGAGACTCCTCGCTGATATAAAAGCGTTTGGCTACACCTATTGTTTCCTTATTATTGAAACAGTAGTCGAGGAAGCCGGAACAATAATAGTCCGTCTCCTTGCTTCTCGCTTCTCCTTCCCCCGCCTGAGATTGGCCGGGGAAGAAACACATTTCGATCTATACGCTGTTGTGCTCCTCTATATGTAAGTCATAATTTGTCGAAACGTCGAAACAAAAGGAAAAATGGTATAAATTAATTTTTACCTTTTTCCCAACACTTGCCTCGGAGAGATCGATAGACTCTTTTATATAATATTAAAAAACACCGAGGGATAAAGTCTTTGAATATTGTGTTATACACATATCCACACATACTTATTATCAAAATATTATAATGTTTATAATTATTTTTTTTTTACTTACCTATTAATATATAATGTAAAGGTTCTTGAAAACATACCAAATGACAATCTTCAAAATTAATATGAAAGTTTAATCAACCCGTTTACCTGTAAATAAAAAAACAACATAAAGAATTAAATCTTTATAAATACAACTACTAATTACTAGTCTACAATACTTATCTGAATTCTTCTTGTAAAAGTTTTTAAACTTTCTATCCACACTGGTGTACAGTAGTAACAGGTTACTAGTAGCACTAGACAAATACATTACTAGATGGTGGCTTGAACATTACATCAAAATGCAAACATCTGTTTCTTAGGGAATTATTTTATCGATAAAACAGAACTTAATCTGCTTTATCGTCACTCTGCGGTACAACATATTCGATGACAATTTCAAAACTATTCAATTCTTTTACTGTATCCAAATTTAAATTTTCTTTAATTATGAGATTATAGTTTTATGATGTTTAAAAAAACCAAACTAAGCAAAAAAAATTGCAATTTTACGAAAATTGGTTATTTATTAGTTTGTTCTAGCTTAATGATTTTTTGAGAAAGAAATTTTTTGCAAATCGAATTTATATTGTATTTTCAATTAAATTGTGTATCAATATCGTGTACTAGAGGTGTTTAGAAAATCCTGTTGAATAATTAAGTCGTAATCTATGTTTAATATCCAAAATCGATGATTTTTCGAAAATTAATAAAATTTTTTTTTAGTTTTTTATATGTATTTTATTTATAATCTTTTTATGAAAAACAACTTTGACCACCTTATTCTACGGACCATTAACTATGAAAATAGTAAATAAAAAAAATCGACATATTGATCATTTTTACTCAGGCATAACCCCTTAAGTTTAAATTCTTTAAAAATTGGTTGAGAATAGCAGTAAATAAATACTGAATGAAAAATCGCTTACGAGATTTTCAACGGTGCTTCGTTAACAACAACTTACTTTAAAGATGATATCCATCGTTATCTATGATATGATGGGCCGGCAAGTTTTTCCATAAAAAAATTGCATTCTACATGCTAGAATTTGTTCCTGTTTTTCTTTAGATGTAAGATCGATTTATTGTATGGACAGAATATTTGAATCTCATATTTAATTGTAAATGATCGTCCTGAACATATGTTATATATTTCATGAAATGGGGGTAATAACACATTTACTGAATTAATAACTAGAGTAGATTTTACATCCGCTCGTTGCTTCCATAAATAACAGAAAAGTTTTTCATGAAGCGAAACAATCCTGTTTATTACACGATAATTTTGTACATACACATGATATTACCACATATTATGGGCACATTTGTCATGTGATCATGTTATGTAAAAACATCATGCGATTCTATCACATATAGTCGGCTACAATTAAAACTTTGAATAATACCGAATTTACGCCACGTTCTGCGTATGTTTGTGACCAGTCACACGAAGCTCCATTTACCGAAAGAATGGTGACCTAACTTCCTACGGTAAATACAGCGTCAGCGTAATCGGTCACCAAACGTCAGCTGGGATGCGCAGAGCGGGGCGTTTGTCGTAATTCTTCAAAGTTTCAAGTGTATCCGACTGTACCTTTTCATAGGCTAACCACCTTTTTACATGCCATAATTTGTTCGAGTGTTTATATGAATACATTTATATTTATAATCCTTCCCCTTTTAAAAAGTTATTTATTTATTTATAATCGATTGCTTTTTATAAAAACTTGGCAATTTGTTTATTGATATCATAACTTTCTTTTGCTAAAAATAAAATGTCAATTTATGTAAAATTGAAGGTATAGAGAAGTAACACTAAAGAAAGGGTAGTCTGTCCAACAGACTCTTGACCCGAACATGTTTACGCGTTCATACTTTCATAGATAGTTGAGAGTTTTGGATTATTCAGGTAAGTGTATAAGCATCATGTACTTTCAGTGTTTGTGATTCACTCATTTAACATAATTATTTATAGACTGATTATAAACACCTTTTTCTCCACACTGTGCCGAAAGTACTACTTTTGCTCCCGGGCGATAGAAGCGACATTATTACGCACCACGGGAGTAAATTCGGACAGCCCGTATCTCGTTTTTACCATCCTCGCCTTCGGCTCGATGTCATAATTAGTGTAAGATGTAATAAATACCAAGTTTCTCGAAGAGATGATTAGATTGCTTTATCGCTTATAAATACATTTCTTATCGACATGTAGGAAGGAAAAAATTAATAACCGTATACAATAATTATTTACACTATGATATAAATATGTTTAATTATATCTTTGAAGAAGTGATAACATGTGCGACAAGGTGTCCGTACACAAACATATACGCACACCTAGCACAATGCCGTGCACACACACAAGCGTACAAGCGCACGGCAACACGAGGATCGAGGCGGCAGGAGCCGCTGACGAAACCGCTAGATGGAAAAGGGGAAAAAATTAGGAGAAAGAAAGAGACTATCGACGGCACCGGCTCCAGCCCGATCGCCAGCCACGACGAAGCTAGCCGCGGAGAGGACGGACGACGAGGCGACACCATCTGCCCAGCCGACGGCACCGATCAGCATGTAAGTGCCGGCCGAGCACCCCTGTCTCTCTCTCTCTCTCTCTCTCTCTCTCTCTCTCTCTCTCTCTCTCGCGACGAAACGAGGGGCAAAAGATCCCCAGGGCGCGATCGTAGCTCAGGGTAGAATCCGGTGACGCGAGCGAGTCCGCGTTGGCCGTGCCGGCCTTGTTCCTCGCGGTGCCCAGCGCGACCAGCGAGCGCGGCTATCTCGCCAGCGGAAAGCGAGTGTCTACTGTATATCTAGTACTTGAATACACGTACGAATGAGCGCATTCTGCTCATTCGCCTTCATCATAAGACCGCGTGCATTATTCCAAGTACTCCCCCCGTCCTAGCACCTGGAGAATCCATCTCCCAGCTCACCGAAAACGCGGAGCAGCCGAGCAGTTAACTTAATCTTTTGTCGACTCGCCTCCTTTTCAGCGCAGGTTGCAGCTAGGAGCAGCCCTCGAGAAGCCAGGCAGGAGCCACGTCACACATGTCAAATGTATATTACTTACATATGATACACATTTTTAATTCTGGTTATGAAATTTCCATATTAGTTAAAGACATAAGTCATTTACGAGGTAAAAAAAGATATACATCCTAACATAATTATTTTTGAACTGATTATAAACACCTTTTTCTCCACACTGTGCCGAAAGTACTACTTTTGCTCCCGGGCGATAGAAGCGACATTATTACGCACCAAGGGAGTAAATTCGGACAGCCCGTATCTCGTTTTTACCATCGTCGCCTTCGGCTCGATGTCACAATTAGTGTAAGATGTAATAAATACCAAGTTCGAAGAGATGATTAGATTGATTTATCACTTACAAATACATTTCTTATCGACATGTAGGAACGAAAAAATTGATAACCGTATACAATAAACCCGCTAGAATATTCTCTACGTTATTATCGAAAGTTTGATTTTAATTTACATAATGAAATAACCGTAAATAATAAAGCACTTAAAATGAAATTTTGGTTTTTGGTACATTAAGGTTATCAAGTGTTAAAAAATTGATCTTTAATTTTTACACGAAGAAATGACCTTATACTTGCCAGCCTTTCACCTTGAAAAGGTTTTTTTTCGGGTGGGGGGGGGGGAGATTTCACTACTTTTACGTATGTAATATCTAAATTATAAAGAATAGTTAAAATCAATTAAATATTTTATAAATTTAAAAAATTAATGAACATAATCTCACGTATTATTGTAATAATAATTATTTTTTCAACACCATCTGTAGAGCAAATAGTTATTTTTCGAATGATTATTATCCAAAATGAAATATCTATCTTTTCCACATAATCCTAGAAGTAAATGGAATAGCGCGTTTTTTTTCTTTTATTGACACTAAATTTTATGGTAAGTTCCATAATTATTTTTATCTCAAATATACATTAAAAGAAGTCTGTACGTATATAAAATTATTGCTAATTAATTAATTGATAACTGCTTTCTTGAAAGCATTTAAACGTTATGTATACTATTGACACATAACATGTGTGTTGTAGTATTTTAATATTAATTAATGGGCGCAGTAGCGCCATGATATAAGTTTACATCATATCCTTCACAAATTTTTAATGCATATTATATTTTGAATAATATTTATAAAAACAGAAGTATATGTAAAAAAATAAAATCTAAAAACTTGTGTTTATTATTTACTTATAAGAAATTCAAAATCATACATAGACTTAACTTATAAGAACTTATAATTTTGACTTTTTCATAAATACTTACACTGTTGACTTCATGCCTTTAGTGTTTAAATTTTCAGTTAGGTAACAATATGAAAATCAAAACTATAAGTTTTTAGTTAAAGTTAACTACATATATTGTTTTAGTATCTTAATACAAAATTGTGTACCAAATTTCAGCCTTTTAGCTATGATAGATATTAAATGAGTGTGAAGAGTATAATTGAAATAAGTAATCATCCACCAGTTACAAAAGCAGCATTTTGAATATTTCGATCTTCACCTCATTTAAAATCTGTTGTAGGCTGCTCTCCTGAGCCGTGTCGCCATCAGAGTTGAGAAATAGTATTACTTTTGTGAAAGGAAAAATGGAGCAAATTTAAAATACAGACAAATTGAATATGAATCTTAATATAGGCTGAAAAGGAAAGAGTAATTAAGCTAGAAATGAAAAGAGAGTGATTGGCTAAAAATGAAGAATATATTATGAAAAATCTCTAAGCAATCGCACACGATGTGATCGGTACTGTGTCTGCTTCGAGACTGCCCGTGAAGTTCACGAGACGATGCTGATCGCCGTCTTCGAGTCCCCGAAAAGTGTCTCGCACGTCGAAGTCGCCGCGTTTTTTCTTATGTCCGCGGGTGAACTTCACAGTCGTAGCAGTCTTTACAAATAAACCTACACTGTTCTGCATTTGCTCAGATTTATATCCGCGACGTGGGGAAAACCTCTTGAGCAGAAAATCCACGCCAGAACAGTGCTTATACAATGTTTTTAAACTAAACTATTAAAATTGCTCCAAAGCGCGAGAGACGGACCGGAGCCTTGCCACATCTGCTCCTATGTAACCATAGGCAGCCATCAGGACTGCACGTCTCCTGGCCAAGCGTCCGCGAAGGGAATTTGTGGCTTTCCCTTCGCCCCGCGACCAACTCCTATTACCGGCTGTTGTCCGCCGTTGGAGAGGAAAAAGTGCCATTAAAGAGAGATGCGGCTGCAACGTCTCTTTAGACGTTGGACTCGCATGTTGAAAATGCGCTACAACGGTCTTTACCCGTTGTACGCACAAGGCCTACGCAGTCTCTATTATTGCGCTGAGACGCCGATCCGCTGATGCATGCGAAAACCCAAGATCCGCTCACGCTTGCCCGGAACATCTGTTATAGGTAGAAGTCTGAAATTCGGTATCCAAATTTATTTTAACATGTTAAAACAATGTATACGATTAACTTGATCTAAGAACTTATATTTCTGATTTTCATACAGTATAACGTTGGTTTTCGCTCCACGCTAGCTGGAGATGCGTGGAGCGCTTATTAAACCGGTAACGTTATAATTATCGGCCCGTCACCTCGAGTTCCCCTGAACCCGGTGGCGCCAGGCACTTACCTGCAAGTGCCAGAGTCTCGCGACTCCTTTAACGAACTCGAGGATGGGGCGGATTTGCCGGCTGGCTAGCTCAGCCCCGCGAACGCGGTAAGGAGAGAGGGTGGTCCGGATAGTAATATCGCGTGGTTATTAATAAACAAATGATCATTTATTCGACTAAAACTCCTTACATCACAGGCAACCAAAGACAACCCGGGCTAATCAACCACCGCAAGATAAAAGAATACGCGAGGTATTCGGCCACTTCGGGCGACGCTACGCAATTAAAAGGAATACGCGAAGGTATCCGTCCGCACCTCGGCACGCACCGCCTAGGAGATAAACTCCGTACAACGCTAGGATTCAATTACCGCTGGGTCTTTAGAATTAACAAAATGCCAGATAACCACGTAGATATCCGACTCTCGCGCGTCTCAAGGCCTCACACATACTATGCCCGCTTGGCTACACATTCACTCTTTGTCCGCCGACTCTTCGTTCACGCTTTAATCCTATAGCCGCGATTGCCCACACTTAGTGCAAATCGTGGCTGTCTAAACTACTTTTGGCCGAGAGCGTGTCTGCGTAACCACGACCTACAACACCTCTCGCGCCTTATCCTACACGAGTCGAACGAGGCCCCCCCTTGTCTTCGTCGACTAATTTCCGCAAAACACTCTTATACCGCACACGACAATAACAGATAGCCCCGAGTTACGCGTCGCGCAGATAACCTTCGTCCTCGCAGGCAACGCCGAGGGAAACTCACGACCGAGGTACCCGAGGTAGATCGCTTCGTACGCACCACGAGGTAGAGGCAACCTTCGCCCGAGGTACGCGATACGCGAGGTACTCTTTGTGCGCGACGGACGACGAGATAACCGTACGTCGAAGGCAACCACACGACAGACAACCCGGAGTAGACAACATACACGCACTGAATCGCACTAATTACCCGCTCGCTTAACTAAGAGAAGACATCCACTATCCAGGTAGCCGCACTCGCTGATATTCGCGCGCTCGCGAGACAAAGGAACTTCGCGTACACGAGGTTGCGCGTGGAACCGCGCACCAGCCCGTGAGGGAGACGCAATACTAAGAGCAACCCACTGACCTTATCCTTATATCCGAGTGACCAAAGCCTCTGGATCCTCAGCAAGATAGCCACGATTCTACCGCGGTTTTAGGTGAAACACTTTCGAAACAATAGAGATATCCTTAGGGAGTTGGTGAGCTGCGTCCAAGCTGGAACGGCCGGGGCAGGAGAGTGCCGGCTCGCACGCTCGTCGCGTGCCTCGCACTCTCGCTCTCCCGAGACGCCGAGCGGCGCACGCTCCCATTGGTCGGTTCGCATGGGGCCAACGGGCCGCGCTCTCGCGCCGCAACTGGCTCGCTCGCCTCGCGCCTCGTCGATCGCGGCGCATGCGCGCTCGACTGTACAAAGATAGCTAATGCTGGAGAGATAACCGCGAAATTCAAACGCTCACAACATTTAGACAGCCAGTCATTCATACAGACAATTCACGCAACGCCTAAGTTATGCGTGAATTACGAAGTACAATGTAACTCTCAGCGACTCCTTCTGTCTGGGCCCTTGATTCGGGAGTACGCCTGTTACAAAGGGCGCAAAGGCTGCCTTTTATTACTTCCAACGTTCTCGCGGTGAAGCAACCATCACGCTGGCCGTGCTGCAGAAGGCTCTCACGTAGGAAGAACCCGCCCGTGAATCTGTCGCTGTGTCTGCTGCGCCAGAGCTCATCTTCTTCGCTTCTCGCCCTTGGGCGGGGAGTGGAGAAGTCCTCTGTTATTTTCTCCTTCCTCAGTCGCCTCTCCTCTCCTCGCGTCGTCACTCAGAAGAAACGATACGCCATTAATTCATGCACTCTTTCCCATTCACACAGGCCTGAGACGCTCTACCCCGGCAGCTCGATGCTCGCTGTGACGTGGCGATATTTTGCCACGTTACAACAGATATACTTACACCATTGATTTCATGGCTTTAGAGACTAAATTGTCAGGTATGTAACTATTTTGCTAAGCCGTTTTAACTTGAAAATTCTCATACTATCCCTCCAAGCAGTGGACTTGAAAACTTGTATGATCTTTTTACCTTTTAGAAATCAGAACATACATTTCCATTGGGAAAAGATACACTCAACCAACATTCTGGAAACTGCCTATACTCTGGGCATTCTGAAAATTGAAAATAGCTATTTTTAATTAAGCAAATCAATCAGAGGGATAGCATATGAAATTTAAAGTTAATCGTCTAAACCAAATTTGAGCTGTTCAATTTTGAATGCCTTATATGATAATTATTTCGAAATTGGTCGATAATTATTTTTAATTCTCAGAGTGCCCGAAGTACAAGCAGTTTCCAGAATACGGGTTGAGCGTCTCTTTTCTCAATGGAAATACATGTTCTGCTTTCTAAGAAGCAAATAGACCATACAAGTAGTACATACAATGGATATTAATAGTATATATGTAGGGGCTGGGCCCGCCGACAGGCGGCAGCACCGAGCAGCGCGTAGAGGAGCGAGAGCCCTGAGCATAGCGAAGCGCGTCAGTCCACCGCCGAGATAACACCAGAGCAGTCGCCTGGAGAGAGGCCCGACCAACCAAGGGAATAAACTATTCGCCAACACCACACACATAGCGTCGTTATTCCCTACGTCACATCTCGCCAACCCGTCATCCCCCTACACTGGTGACGCGACGCGAACACGCAGCAGCAGCGAGGAGGAAGGTCATCTCCACGAGGCCTCGACGGCACCAGCAACAAGTACCGCCGATCCAGGAGGAGCGGCGCTCAGTACCTTGAGCGAACGCAGCGGTCGATTTGTACGTGCAGGCACGCCGGCGTACAAGCGACACACCGACGCCACTCTCGGCACCCGACGACGTCACCGTCCAGGAAGGCCAGGACTCTCCTCTTAGCCCCCTTGCGCACGCATCCACCAATACGGCACACATACACGCCGCCTTTGTTCTTACAGTGTGTGCAGGCACGCCGGCGCACTCGCAAACAAAGCGCTTTTTCATCCCACGGAGAGACGACGCCATCGGCCTAGGCAGCAGAGCATCACCACCGCAGCAGCAACCACAGAGCGCCAGCAGCAGCTCGTCTCTAGCGGCATCGGTAGAGCGACACGTCGCCTCGGCGCCCAGCAGCACGGCGACGAGTACCATTTACAAAGCATTGCCAACGCTGCAGCACCCCTGGCAGCCCAGTGCACCACCACAAAAAGAAAATTCTAGAGGTCATTTTTTGTATTCCTTGAGCGCGCACGACGGGTGCAAAATTCAAAATATCTGAAAAACAATAAATTCTAGCAAAGCGCGCGCGCGGCGAAATTTCGGCCAACGCGCGGCCATTTCTTATTCCAAGAAGAACGCTTTGTTTTCCTCGAACTCGCATTGCGTCTTGTCAACAATACGCAGGAGAGCGGAGGTACGCAAGTACAAGTCGCGCGCGCTTACAAATATCTCTCTCGCGCGGGAAACCCGAGAGGCCCGCAGCGCGCCTCTTTTCCCGCGTAGCAGCGCCAACGCTGCTACGACACTTAGCAACAACGCTCTCTCTCTCTCTCTACCTCTCTCTCTCTCTCTCTCCCTCTCTCTCTCTTTCTCTCTCTCTCTCTCTCTCTCTCTCTCTCCCTCCCTCTCTACAAAACAGAGAATTGCCAAACGATAAGCAACAGAGCGCGTTCTCGTCCTCTTTCAAGGGCACAAACAAACGTATCGAGAACAACACGCTACCAAGCGCTTTCACGTTGTACGAACGTTTACATACCGCCTCGCGCGTGCTTTTCTCTCTCAGCCGCGCGCGCACACACTTTGCTAGCAACGTAAACACATCGCTCGAACCATTGCGCGCCCAGCACATCAAGTAGATGATTACGACCTTCAATCCACAGCAACACAACATGTTCAAGGCCGAGCGGATCGCCGACCCAGGATCCCGTGATTATAAAAGTTTGTCCGCGTATCAATGTAGTCAACGAGTTCTAGAATCTACGATTCATTGTAAGCACTGCAATAACCGGCAGTATTCTACTGTTTTTTAGTTTTGTGCATTGCGGCACTACGATTTATCCTGTTAATTAACTGATCACTAATTTCCGGCATCGAGATTTTCGGCAGGAGCCGCGACAATCGTTATTGAAATAGCATTATGCTGCAGTAGGTTTTCGCAAACCACTTTTAGAAATATCGTGCTTAGGTCCGGTTCGCGAGGCTACGAAGCGACACGATCGCACCTCGCGCGCATACGTAAGAAACAAATACTAATTTTATCCGACTTTCTCTAGATTGGCCAACTCCAAGGAACACCAACCTTGCACTGCACACAACACCAATCTCAACCTCGCACCGCAGACAACACGAGCGAGGCCAAGCATTCACCAGGAAACCGTATCACAGGGTCCCCTAGCTTGTTAGCTGCACAGGAGGTGTGACCGGCCCTGGAGAAGTCGCGAAGCCGCGACGTTCAAGTCTCGCGCTACCGAGACAGTCGAGCGAGCCGCCACAGCACCAGCTAGGGTCGCTACTGCAGCCCTCTAGTTTGTTAGCTGCAAAGGGTGTGGTACAGGGCCCTACTGGCCGCCACAGCCCACTCGCTCAGTCCGGAGCGCTAGCGGTTCCCAATTTACCGAATCGCTCTTAAAGCAATCCAAACTAGCCGGTACGCTTACTCTTCCTTCACTTCTGCAGTTAAATTGTGCTAATATACGACGTTTCAGCTCGATCACACTCGACATTACCCCTACCTTCGCAAGCCTCAACCACCTCGGTCGCGTTGCAATTCGCGCAACCCGCCCGCCTCGAGTTACTCTAGCCGACCAGCCCAAACCAATGTAGTCACGCATTGCTCACTAGCTTGTTAGCTGCAACGGGAGTGCACAAGTACGAAACAGGTTGTAGTTGCGAGGTCACCGCAGCTCGACGTCAGCACGCTTTTCAACTCGCAACAATCAATTCTCGCGCTCTGACCACACAAACGAGAGGCCACAAGTACGAACGGCTAAAGTCGTGCCTCATCGACAAGTATCCAGAAAGCGCGCAGCAACAAATCAAACGTCTGTTCGCCGGAGCGTTTATGGGGAACAAGAGGCCATGCGAGCTCCTAGCAGAAATGTTGGCTCTGGGAAAAGACAGAATGGCACACGCCACGACCATTGAATACTGGAGAATGAAAATTCCCCCGTAGGTCGCCATTGCACTCTTGGGGATCAGCGAAGAGTCGCAGCTCGCCACCGTCGCTGACCAGGCTTTCGACTTCCTGAACGCATCTCAGGTCATGGCACTCGAAACCCCAACAACGGGCACAGCCATCAACGCGGCCACCGCCTCGAATGCCACAATCCCGTCAGCTGTACCGGTCGCCACGCCATCTTAGAGCACCTTGGAGAGCAGGCTCGACAATTCTCGCAACAAGTCGCCAATTTTCGACCGGCGAGGAGCCGTTCCAAACATCGCTCGAAGTCGAGAGACAAGTCGCGAGACAAGCCAAGGGATCAGGCCAGATCCAAGTCAAGATCTCGTGATGCTACACCAGCCAGCCCACTCGAGGAGCCGAGATGCTATTAGCTCATGCGTTTCGGCAAAAAGGCAAGGAACTGCACCCCACCCTGCGACTGGGTACGAGGACCACACGACACATATAAGGACAGAGGCGCACCTGTCGAGGACTCGGACTCAAGCTCAGAAAACTAGAGCACGCCGCCATCGCGAAGACAGACACGTGGGCAACCGTAACACCACGTCTTCACATCAAGGAGAGGAAGACAGGGCTAATCTTCCTCGTGGACACAGGGGCCGACATCTCAGTCCTACCAAGGCCACCGGACGACATTCTCACACAAGCCAAGCTCAAGCTATTCGCAGTCAACGGCACCATTTCGCGGACATCGTCAGCAAGTACCCGCGAGTGTTCTGGCCCGATCAATTCAACGTTACAAAAAAACGCAACGTGATGCACCACATCGGGATGACGGGATCGCCGATTCCACAGCGGGCGCGTCCTCTTTCACCCCCCAAGCTGAAGGCAGCCAAGAATGAGTTCAAGAGGTGGTGCGACCTCGGCATCTGCTGACCTTCGGACATTCCGTGGGCCAATCCCCTGCATATAGTTTCGAAGAAGAACGGCGACTGACGGCCCTGCGGAGACTACAGGAAGCTCAACAATGTCACTAGGCCGGACTGCTATCCAGTTCCTCGCATAGAAGACTGCATGGCGTTCCTTCACGTCAAAGAGGTTTTCTCAGCCCTGGATCTCCGGCAAGCTTATCATCAAATACCGCTCGCACCGGACGACATCCCGAAGACGGCCGTCATCACGCCGTTTAGCTTCTTCGAGTTCCTGGTTATGATGTTCGATTTTCGGAACGTGAGCCAGACATTCCAACGCTACATTAATTCAGCGCTTGGATACTTAGACTTCGTTTTCGTCTACCTCGACGACATCCTCATCGCCTCAAAAACAATGGAGGAATACAGGAAGCATCTGGACACAGTGCTCAAACAGCTCGACGAGCTGCAAGTCAACCTGGAAAAATGCATGCTCGGTGTCTCAGAAATCGTCTTTCTGGGACACTTAATCACGCCAGATGGTTTCAAACCTAACCCAGAGAAGGTGAATGCAATTCAAGAATATTCATAACCAACAACCATAGAGGCACTGAGAAGATTCCTGGACATGGTCAACAGTTACCGTCGCCTCATTCCACATGCAGCGGACACACAGAGATATCTCCACGAATTGGTCACGGGGTGCAAGAAACGCGACAAACCCCCCGTCCTCTGGACAGAGGAGATACTAGCGGCCTTCGTCAAATGCAAGAATGACACCGCCGAGTTGACCTTCACCGCCTTCCCCAGCGACAAGGCGGAATTTCGCCTTATTGCCGACGCATCAGATGCAGCAGTGGGCGGGACACTTGAACAAAAAATAGGCGACCTGTGGAAGCCGCTGGCCTTTTACTCGTAAAAATTCAACACTGCACAGAGGAAGTACGCTACCTACGACAGAGAGCTCACAGCAATCTACGAGGCTCTCAGACACTTCCAATATTATCTCGAAGGGGTCGTTTTCAAAATCTACACCGACCATAAGCCATTGGTGTACGCCCTTCAATAATGTCCAGAGAAGATGCCAGCACTCAGAGCCCGCAAGCTTTCTTTCATCTCGCAGTTCAACACCGAAATCCACTATCTTCCAGGCCAGGAGACCGATGTGGCCGACGGCCTTTCAAGAAAAGAAGCCTTCAGCTCTCCTACAAATTTACATTGGGACGATGTCGACGACGCACAATTGCAGGAGGTAAGAGCAGCTATCGAGGCCTTTAAGCTGCCCACGCTTTTCACCGAGAGACAGCTCAGCGCAGAGCAAGGCGACGACGCACAGCTGCAGGAGGTCCTCAAGGATCCAGAGCACCCGCTGAAGCTCCGCAAGCTCACCTGGGGCTCGGATCACTCCGCCTGCTACTGCGACATCAGAGACGACATCATCAGGCCCTAAGTGTCAAAAGCTCTCAGGTCAGAAGTCTTCAACAACTTTCACGTCTTGTCTCACCCAGGAGTCAAGGTCACAACCAAGCTCAGCGCACAGCAATACGCATGGCCAAACATAAACAGGGATATCGCAGCATGGTGCAAAACCTGCCTCTCCTGCCAGCGAGCAAAAATCTCGAAGCACAACAAGCTCTCACCCAAACAGTTCACCACTCCAGACGGGAGATTCGACCACATCCACATGGATATAGTTGGTCCTTTTCCCAGCTGTCTGGGCTATACTCATATGCTCACTATCATTGATCACTACACCAGATGGCCCGAAGCCATCCCGGTGAAGAACACCACAGCAGAGTCGGTCGCCCGAGCATTTTTCGATAACTGGGTCAGCCGGTACGGAGCGCCAACAACTATAACAATGGATCAGGGGTGACAGTTCGAGTCAAAACTATTCACAGAGATGCTACAAATTCTTGGCATCAACAGAGATTGAACCTCGCCCTATCATCCAGCAACCAACGGCATAGTAGAGAGGCTCCATAGGGAAATCAAAACAGCCCTCACCTGTCACGAGAACAACAGGGAATGAGCACGCCAGCTACCAGCGGTCATACTCGGACTTCGCACAAGAATCCGATTGCATACAGAGACCAGACCGGCCAATATCGTCTTCGGCAGATCACTGAGGATCCCCGGAGATTTCGCCCCGTTCACCGGCGAGGAGCCGGATATACGGACGTTCTATAGCGACCTTCGTCGACCACAAAATGTCAACACAGCCATTCGTTCACACGGGACTTAAGGTTTGCTCCCACATCTGGATGAGACATAAGCCCATCAGACCGGCACTCACTCAAACGTACACAGGGCCGTACAAAGTTCTTAAACGCTACACGGCCAACCGTACCTTTGAAATCGATAAAGACGGCGCACGCAGAATTGTCAACATCGAGAGGATAAAGCCAGCTTTCCTTCTACACTAACAACATTGTGGAAGTACCGCTGGCAGCCACACCATTGCCAAGTACCAGTAACGAAGAAAATACTGCAGAGCAGCACGATTTAGGCGAATCGCTGCACATTTTCGACGACTCACCACCTGACGATGACGTGACACAACCACCATCGCTACTCCTAGCAGCTGTGGCTCCACAACCCTTAGAGGTCGGGGCAGCCCTAGACGCAATGGCGCCGCACGCCCACAATCCTTCCAAATCCAACATTATCACCCACCAAGCCACCGACCATCCGCAACCCAAGCCTAAACGCACCAAGCACGTTCCCGGCATCCTCCGTAGCAAAGGAAGTATCGATGGATTCTATTCCCACGCGAAGGCGAGGGAGAGACGAGTGAGATTCAAAATTTATCCCATAAAATAGCAAATTTTCTTTTCACAGGCCATGGAGAAAGTCCGCAAAGCTCGCGAAGAGCTCTCCTCTCGCAGGAACGCCACGAATCAAGAGGAGAACCGCGCAGATTACTTAAGGGTAGATCTAGCTTTAGAACAATTCGAGCGTTATTTAGACGCTTACGTCTCTCGGAGGCACACTAAGCTCTTCAGGTCGCGTTTCACGACGTTCACGAATCTTGCGACGAATACCTTAGCCTAGTAGTAAACGACGACGAGATCACAATCAACAAAAAAGCACCGAGGCATGGGCAACGTTAAGGGTTTTCTTCTTACTCAATCACTCGTGCCGCCGCACCGCCCACTAGCTTATCAGCTGCAACGGGGGTGCCCACAGGCCCGACTGATTGAAGTACTTTACGATTGACACTCTTTACTTATCCCTTAGCCCAGCCACGTTGCTCGCTCGTCAGAAACACTTAGCACGTAAGCAACTCAATTTAGCATTTAAGCAATTAGATTTTACACAGCATATTCCCAAAATCCAAAAAAACATTCAAAAACTCAAAACCAAATGTAAAAACAAGTCAAAACAAAATGTAATACCCGGCATCCTTCGTCCCTAATGGCAACCACTGCCATACCAAAATTGTTAAACATTCAAATTTTATGGAGTCAGATACAGCGGGTCAGTATCGTAGATAACACTCTTACATTAACTAGATATAAGTTTATATAAGCGTTGTTTATTCAAAGTTTATGGAGTCAGACACGGGTAGACATTGTATAATCTACTTTCGCAGCGACTAGATCTAAGTTGTATATAAATATTTACTAGAGTTCCTACAAACATAACTTAATAACAAATCGTTAAAGCAATATAATTATAAGTTCTCTTCCTACTATTAAGTTTACACTTGTATGTCAAAGATTTTCGAATCAGCCATAAAGGCAACAACCATTATAAAAAAACACAACTGCGTACATGTCCAAAAATCATTGTAAGCTTTTCAACTACTGTAAAAACCTATCAGTCATTGCAAATTCAGCAAATATGTAAACCCTCTCCACTCTCTTTCAAAAACAAACAAACACTTCAAGCTCTCACTCAATCATTAGTTTTCGCAATTTGCAACAATCTCTAATTCGCAAAATTAAAAATATGTAGAGCCCACGCATTTTACGATATATATTAAAATGCAAGCATTTTTCTTCCTTTTGGAAAAGTACTGTAGGGGCTCCGCCCGCCGACAGGCCGCAGCACTGAGCAGCGAGTAGAGGAGCGAGAGCCCTGAGCGTAGCGAAGCACGTCCGTCCACCGCCGAGAGCACACCAGAGCAATCGCCTGGAGAGAGGCCCGACCAACCAAGGGAATAAACTATACGCCAACACCATACACATAGCGTCGTTATTCCCTACGCCACCTCCCGTCAACCCATCACCCCCCTACATATACGTAAAGCTGACATTACGATGACGTAGTCCGCGGAGAACATTTG
Source organism: Philotrypesis tridentata (assembly GCA_018906965.1). Lineage (NCBI taxonomy): Eukaryota > Metazoa > Arthropoda > Insecta > Hymenoptera > Pteromalidae > Philotrypesis > Philotrypesis tridentata. The sequence goes on from JACCIB010000280.1 coordinate 115,986, forward strand.
TTTCGACGGGAGAAGAATTTTCGATTAGAAGAATTCGGGACCTCAAACATTCACTTCACAAAATATTTTGATTGAAGCCACTTCACAAAATATGATCCTGAAGTGATTTTGTTAGTTTTATCCCAAGCTTTCATTTGAGTGCTCATACGTGAGAATTAAAGCTTTTAATACGAAGAAAACCGTATACCAAGGTTCTAACCGGGCCAATTTAAAGTATATATCGCTACCCCATACGAAGACTATGTTATACCAAACTCGGAACGAAAAGTATGTTAAACGCTAATCTCAGCGAAAAAAAAATCAAAACAGCGCTTCCAGCGAAAACTATGTCAAATGAAGGTTCCCAGCGAAACATATGTCAAGTTGTATTATCCCTGCGAAAAACAAATCAGGTAGTATTGTCAAGTCGTAATCCCAGCAAAAAACACAACAATTTGGGGTCTAAAAATTATGAAAAAAATTATTTTAACTTGGGGGTGGTATTTATAAGGGGGGGGGGGTCATGCATACATACATACATACATACATACATATATATATATATATATATATGTATATATATGTATATGTATATATATATATATACACCGTGTGTCCCAGGTGAAACTGTCGATGCTGAGAGTGTGGGTGGAAAAAATTTCAGCATCAAAAACTATGGTGAAAAAATTTATGGGGGTGTAGGGTGAAACCGGCGGCTGAGCGTGTGCAAGCCACATGTTTCGTATTCAAAAACGCTGCACTCAAAAAATTTAAATTTTGCAAAATTAATATTTTTTGACCAGGCACTTAATTCTACAGAAAAGGCTGAATTAAACAGAATTTGAATGATAAAAATCGAGTGGTAATCTCTTGAGATATCGAGACTAGTTTGATTATTGTCACTTTTAGGATTGTGAATTGATAAAAGTGAAAATGCTCCGATTTTTGTGATTCAAGTTTTGTAAGTATTAGGGAGCTTTACACATGAATGTGAGTACGTTGAAAACGATCTTTATGTAAAAATTATTGATTTGAAAATTGCAAGTGCAAACTTTTTTCTAATGCCGTGCAACACGTGTACTAAGTGGAAAAATTTTGTTTATGGGGGGTAATTACACGGGTAACCCTCATTCGACCGCTTTAGGCAAGAGTCTGTCCACCGGTGTAATAAAAAGCTAAGGTTCCTCTCTGGCATTTTTCAAATCAACAATTTTTACATCAAGATTATTTTTAACGTACCAACATTCATGCGTAAGATTCCTTAATACTTTCAAAACTAGAATCACAAAAATCGGAGAATTTTCACTTTTATCAATTCACAATCCTAAAAGTGCCAATTATCAAACTAGTCTCGATATCTCAAGAAGTTACCATTCGATTTTTGTCATTCAATTTCTGTTGAATTCAACCTTTTCTGCAGAATTAAGTGCATGTTCAAAAAATATTAATTTTGCAAAATTAAAATTTTTTAAGTGCAGCGTTTTTGAATACGACACATGTGGCTTGCATACGCTCAGCCGCCGGGTTCACCCTACACCCCCATAAATTTTTTCACCATAGTTTTTGATGCTGAAATTTTTTCCACCCACACTCTCAGCATCGACAGTTTCACCTGGGACACACGGTATGTATGTATGTATATATATATGTATATGTATATGTATAAATACATAAATCGGGTATTTTGAATGCACCGAAAGTAGGGGTAGTATAGGGTTATTTTTAAATATGGAATATTGAATGCCAAAAGTGGAATTTTGAATGCGCTAGCGAAGGGTAGTTTATTATAGGGATGCATTCAAAATACCCGATTTATATATTTATATATATATATATACATACACATATATGAGCGTATATATATATGTATATATATATAAATATATAAATCGGGTATTTTGAATGCATCCCTATAATAAACTACCCTTCGCTAGCGCATTCAAAATTCCACTTTTGGCATTCAATATTCCATATTTAAAAATAACCCTATACTACCCCTACTTTCGGCGCATTCAAAATACCCGATTTATGTATTTATGCATGTATGTATATTAGGGTGACAGGAATCGGCCACACGTTTGAAAACTGAATGTCTCAGAGTCTCAAACGATGGAGGAGGGTCCGTGGAGTACATTGCACTTTTTACTTTTTCCAAAAAGTTATTTTTTAGCCCTCTCCGTCGATTGCAAAGTTCCTTAGCAATGCTTGACCTAGAGAAGCGAAATAGCTGAAAAACTTAACGAGAAGTCAAATTGAACAATAAGCCTCATTATGACGGGCTCTCCCTATCGTAAATACAGGAGGGTCACTTTATGGCAGGGTTAGCTTTGCCCATCACCGGATGCAGCCTGCTGGGACATATTGAGAGAAAAGCTAAGAATACTCCCTCGTTCTCTTGCGACCGCCAAGGCACCGCGGTACCGTGGGTCGGATAGACCTATAGGACTACGAAATTTCTTTTGCACTGACTGTCTATGGGCCTGACCCTTTTTTTCTGCCGTTGGTCGAATCTCGAAGGCTAGCATCGGTCGGAAAATTGAAGCCGGAAAGGGAACTCCCCCCCCCTCTCTCTTTCCTACTCTCTCTATCTCTCCCCTTCTCTCTCTGTCTACCTAACGCTCCCTCCTCTCTCTCTCTCTCTCTCTCTCTCTCTCTTTCTCTGCCTGCCTGATGCGCGCGCTCTCTCTCTCTCTCTCTGACTGTGTTTCGTCAAGCTATATTGCTGTACGTCCTTATACAGCTATAGCTTGACGAGGCGAAAATCCCCGAGTGGCCGTTCGAGGCGATAACTCCCGAGTGCATGGCCGTTCGAGGCGAAAAGTCCCGACGATAGTTCGAGGCGAAAAGCGAAAAGGTTTTTTGTAATTTGCAAAGAAGCTATAATAGATAGAAGAAGAATATACTCGCTGACTTTTCTGTCGAGAATTAAATAATGAAAACTTTTTTGCTTTGACAAATTTTGTGCAAAAAATGCAGAAATTGGACTTTAAATGCTAGTTTATAAATGCTAGCTTATAATTCATAACAATTCAATTGTTTTTCGTCTTTAAATTATTAATTCTTCTTGTAAATACTAGGCCTCTTAAGCTCATGGGTTTCTTGAAGGGAAAGCAGCGCAACTACGCGCTATACCGTGTCCCTCTGCGAACGCCATCTTAGAGATACGACGGTTATAAATTTATTGCCCTTAGAGGTATACGAATTAGGCCTGAAATATTTCGAGAAAGTAAAATCGCCGCTTTCAAGGATCTTCAGCTACTCTTTAAATATTGCACTTACAGGCATACTACATTGCGATGTTATATTTCTTGAAAGTTAAATATCTTTTCAAGGATTTTCAAATATTCGTATTTCGGAGTTTCTACCTGAAGAAAAATAATGCGTTTATTCTAGAAGAGCTCAAATTCTGTCAGTCTTCGGTTGGACAGCGGCAAGTACAGTCGTCTGCCCACCAAGTTTACATCACAGCACAGAGTACACGTACAAAATTCAGTATGTCAGAGCACCAGGCAAAAACTCGTGCAAAAACTAAAATTGAACTGGTTGGGCATACGCAAAAAGAATTCGGAGGTTCAAAACTTCCAACTAACCGAGAAGTTTTACAATGCATGTACTTCCAAAAGGAAAAAAGTGTTGAAAATGGTGTTGTGCAAAGTGATCGGGAAGCAGCAACAACAACAATCAGAATGCTAGCCGTGATTTGGGAACGTGCAGGGATTCCCACAAGACAAGAATATCACTGCATCTCAAAACTATTAAAATTATCTAGTGACTACAAAAAAGTGAAGTTACATTTAAAAGACCGCAAACACACAGTGGCCCAAGCAATCAAGCAAAGTGCTTTAGAGGCAGAGCTGGACAAACTCTTCGACATTGCTCACACCGTCCTCTCAAAAAATTTAAAAGATAAAGATGCAGCCGCATTTTTAGAAGACCAACGTGGGAATAGAACACAACATTTACGAGAAGCTGCTGGCGCAGCTACTCTTGAAAACGCTGCGGAAAAAAATGAAAGTAAGTAGCTTTATTTAAGAATAACTTTTATGACAAGACCATCGTTATGTTTCTCATTATTTACAAGCGGAATATCCTTTTATTCATAATAATGAATAATTAATTAAATGAATAATGACAACTGTTCTGTATACGCAAGTTACGTTTTATATTTTCACTAATTTGTTGACGTATGCAAATAAAAACAATTATTGCTTGCGTCATTGTTAGTAGCAATTGGAGAAGTAGAATAACAATAAGGTTATGGTCAAAGTTAATGTTTTGTCTCGACACCTCAAATCAAAAAAAGAATTATGAAAATTCATGCATTTTCGGCCATTTTATGCCATTTTTTTCCAACCGCTCAACTTTGAAACCGTGTCTGTAGAAACGAGCGAACTCTCCCCACTTTGCTGGCGGCCGTCGGCATGCTCGGTCCCGTAGTTATAACTTCAAATTCTAACTGCCGGAAAAAAACGACCTATAGTGGCCAAAAATGCATCAAATTTTACCATTCTTTTTTTAATTTGGGGTGCCGTGATAAAAGAATAACTTTTATGACAAGACCATCGTTATGTTTCTCATTATTTACAAGCGGAATATCTTTTTATTCATAATAATGAATAATTAATTAAATGAATAATGACAACTGTTCTGTATACGCAAGTTACGTTTTATATTTTCACTAATTTGTTGACGTATGCAAATAAATACAATTATTGCTTGCGTCATTGTTAGTAGCAATTGGAGAAGTGGAATAACAATAAGGTTATGGTCAAAGTTAATGTTTTGTCTCGACACCTCAAATCAAAAAAAGAATTATGAAAATTCATGCATTTTTGGCCATTTTATGCCATTTTTTTCCAACCGCTCAACTTTGAAACCGTGTCTGTAGAAACGAGCAAATCGGGCGCTCGTTTTTACTATTTCATTATGTTAGTGTTAATTAATATAAAAATTTTAACTTTTCAGAAACGGCTGCTTTAAGTCCTGTTCCTAAGTCTAAGATCGACTTAACCAACTTTATGCTGCCAGAAGATGATTTGCAAAGCATAAATGATGCCTTTGACGAGGACGACAGTGACGACAGGGATAGTGATTTTACTGTTCATGAGCGTGCTTCTAAACCTAAGAAAAGGAAGATCGTCTCTTTTCATCTTGCATCAACTCTTGATCGTGCGATGATAAGCGATCGCGATGCTTCTAGGATTTTAGCTGCATTTGCTCATTGCTTTGAAATCAATATCAATGAAATATACTTGAGCAGAGAGTATATTCGGCACTGGCGAACAAAGTTAAGGCTCGAAGGTGCAAAGGCTATTAAGGAGCAGTTTCTAGCCGATCATCCACCTAGATTATTTATTCATTGGGATGGAAAACAATTTCAAAATCCCAATGATAAATATGATAAAGTTGATAGACTTGCAGTCATCGTAACTGGCTGTGGTGTATCGCAAATCATTGGTGTCCCGATTATTTCAAGAGGAACAGGCGAAGAACAGGCAACTGCTGTAGTTGCACTGTTGCAAGATTGGGAAATCACAAATGAAATATGCGGTATGGTATTTGACACTACAGCCTCAAATACTGGACCAGTAAATGGAGCCTGCGTTTTGATAGAAAACCGCTTGGGACGTAAGCTCATACAATTGGCGTGCAGACACCATGTGTATGAAATAATGCTGAGAGCAGCTTTTGAAGAAGTGTTTGTCGGTACGTCTGGACCAAACGTGCAAATTTTCAAACGCTTTCAAGATCAATGGTCACGCATTGATAAAGAAAACTTTGCACCTGGGATTCTGGATGATACCGTTTCAAAAATAGCACAATCCGAAAAAGAGGATATTCTTTCATGTGCGAGGCAACAACTTCAGGTAATGATATTTATTATGTTGTCGATTTAAAACTTAATAGTAATAAAACTAATTTTTAAATTATTTTTACAGACTTCTTTTGCCAGAAACGATTATAAGGAATTCTTAGAACTTGTAATTGTTTTTCTTGGAGGACAAGTAGAAGGTGGAATCAAGTTCAAGGCTCTTGGACCAATCCACCATGCCCGATGGATGGCGAAAGCCATTTATTCTTTAAAAATATTCATTTTTAGAAATGAATTTAAATTAACAGCACATGAAACTACAGGTCTTCGTGACATATGCCTTTTTTTAACCTTAATTTATCAAAAGGCTTGGTTTCTGTGCAACATTCCGCAATTGGCTCCCAGAACTGATTTGGCATTTTTGAAAAATGTTTACAAATTTAGTTCTGTGAACCAAAAAATATCACAGGCGGTTCTCAGTAAATTTGTAGGACACTTATGGTACTTAGGGGATGAATTGATTGCATTAGCCCTTTTTGATGAATTAGTATCAAAAGAGTGTAAGGTTTTAATGTGCAATGCAATCAACTCTGACACTATGAGTTCAAGTAAGTGCTCTACAAAAGCAAAACTGAGCTCATTACTGGCATTAGATGATATGTCTTTAGATCAATTTGCCAGTAGTGATACGTTTAAATTTTTTCAAAAGTTAAATTTAAAGGCCGAATTTCTGAAAATCGACCCCGAATTGTGGGAAGAGAGAGAAGATTTTCAGGAGGCGAAGCAAGTTGTATACGCTCTGCAAGTTGTAAATGATCATGCAGAAAGAGGTATACAACTTGCTTCGGCCTATAATTCATTTTCAAGTAAAGATGAAACAACAAAGGAAGCTATGATGCAAATTGTGCAAAAGCATCGAACTAGCTATCCTAATTGTAATAAAGAAACGCTTGAGAAATTAATAAATGATTTCATGAGTTGAATTGTTCAAATTGTATGTAGATTAAAGGAAAAATAATGTAAGCTCGAAGATTTTTATCATTTAATTGTTATAAACAGAAAACATGAAAAAATTCACTTTTTTGCTCTTTTTTGCTTTTAACTCAAAAAGTAACAGAGCCATCAGAAAAGTGTCAACAGCTAACTTGTAGATTATGAAATTATGAAGAAAATGAGTTATCGCAAAAGCAGATCTGATAATTAGAAGCCAAAAAAATACGGAAATACGGAATAACGGAAAAAAAAGCTTAGCGCACGAGTAGGGAAAGGAGGGGGGGGGAGCAAGGGCGAAGAGAGTAGACGGAAGGTGCTAGGCTGATTTCGACCGTTTTTGCCGATGTTCGCGTGCGCTTTTCTCCTATTTAGAGTCATTCTACCACACTAATGTGTATGGACGATTTTATGGAGTAAAACGTCAACTTTTCAAAACCGTTTGCAAAATTCATGTAATACCTTTTTTCGCGGCGTCAGGGAATTTTGAAAATTCGATTAAAAAAAAAGAAAATTACAATTATGCAAAAAGCAGTCGTCTTGTGGCACCGAGTTTTTGCCTGACTAAAGTATATATAAAAATCTTCCTTTAACCGAAATTTCGACTCTAAAACTTGAAAAATGGCGGACTTATGAAATTTCAAAAAAGCGGTTAATTTTCCCGTTTTTCCGTATTTTTTTGGCTTCTAATTATCCGATCTGCTTTTGCGATAACTCATTTTCTTCATAATTTCATAATCTACAAGTTAGCTGTTGACACTTTTCTGATGGCTCTGTTACTTTTTGAGTTAAAAGTAAAAAAGAGAAAAAAGTGAATTTTTTCATGTTTTCTGTTTATAAGATTTAAATAATAAAAATGCTCGAGTTAAAAAAATTTTTCCTTTAATCTACATATAATTTGCCAATAAACTGCGATGATCTCATGCTTAACATATAAGTATTTTGTAAATTTTAGATGTTTTAATTATTATAAATAGGAAATAAATTTGTTACAATACTTCGAGGTAAACTTTGTTTTAATAGCAAATTTTTTTACAATAAGTTTGAATGTAATGAAGTATTCTTAATCATAAAATATGTAAATTGTAGACTATAAAATTACGAAAAAAGTGCGCTTTTAAACAGCTCGGTTTCATCATTGAAAACGGAGAAAACACGTAAAAATCATCGAAATTCATTATTTTTCAAAAATTTGCTATAACTCAAGTTCTAACTAATTGTTTTTGAAAATTCAAAGTGCTTTACGTTTGTTAGGACAAGTATAATTTTATTAAGTTAGTTTAATTTTTTCAATGTAAATAAGGTATTTTATAATTATTTAAACAATTGTTAATAATAAATTAATTGATTTAAATGATGTTTATTAAAACTGTTATCCGTCATTTTTAAATATATTTTTCTTATATAAAATTAGTAAATTCAAAAATATGCAGTAACGGCTACGAGGAGAACGGAACATAGGAAAACTTGTAAGTGCGAGTGAAAAGCATGGGTAAAGGCGTAAGTGCGACAGAGACGGACTTTCCCTCCCTTGATTTTCTCTCTGTTCGACCCTTTTTTTTGCATTGGCGGTTGTCGTCGGCCGAATGTCGAAGGTTAGCATCGGACAGAGTGGGGGACGAGAGAAAATTGAGAGAGGGAGGTCCGTCTTCTCACTCGCACTCATGGATTTTCCTATGTACTCGTAGAACTTACTGTGAAAAAAAGGGACCGGACCAAGAACGACGGTTTTCGTCAAACACGTGTTCTGTTTCTGTGCAGCAGGAAGAGGAGGTATCGTAGCAGCTTATCCCTTGAAAAAAATTTACAGCTTTCACCTACCTTTTCTAAGTGAAGCCGTCACTTTTACTTCAGTTTTTGCACTGTTATTAATACTTTTTGCCAAAAATTTTTTCATCAATCACTTGTTCATGAGTATACCAGTGTTCTGTCCAAATTACAGTGCTCTAGGAGCTCTCTAAGATGCCTTAAAGAGCCTTCAAAAACCGGCATTTTTGACCAAAAATTCACCTGTTAACTTTTACAGTTATTAACTTTTTGCAAATCCGATTTTTCCTAAGCAATTGTCGACAACTCAGTAATAACATTTGAAAAGATGAATACCGAAACATTATTATTTACAGAGATATTTTAAGAAAACGAACAACACCTGCTTGCCCCATGTTATTTTCCATTTGAATGATTAAATTCACGGAGAGGGCTGGAAAATGACTTTTTAGAAAAAGTAAAAAGTGCAATGGACTCCACGGACCCTCCTCCATCGTTTGATACTCTGAGACATTCAGTTTTCAAACGTGTGGCCGATTCCTGTCACCCTAATGTATATATATGTGTGTGTGTATATATGTATATATATATATAATAAATAATGAATAAATAAATAATTTTTTTCATAATTTTTAGACCCCCAATTTGTTTTTCCCTGGAAGGTTCCGACTTGGCATGTTTTTCGTTGGGAGAATTAGACTTAACATGTTTTTCGTTCGGAGAATCGGACTTAAAATGTTTTTCGCGGGGAATATCAATTTGAAATATTTTTCGCTAGGAGAGTGGACCGGACATGTTTTTCGCGGGGATTAAGCGTTCGTCATGTTTTTCGTTCGGAGTTTGGTATAACATAGTCTTCCTACGGGATAGCGATATGGTCTGGCTAGCGCGCGACGGCGGCGTACGTACTAAAGTACCTTATACTTCCCATCGCGGCGCTACTGCGCCCCTTGATAGCAACACAGTGTTGGAAAACATTACTCATTTTACAAAGAAAAATTTTACAGTTTTTGTAAAATACTATGGTTTGACAGCATGAATGAAATGTCTCAAATTACGGAAGTGTCAGTTAGCCATGCTAAAAGCTAAAGATAAAGCACAATAGTATGTATGTGACATTTGTTTATTGAAATTAAAGTATAAGTTGTTTTAATTGCTTCTATCGCTCGACTGATTGTTTAAGAAAAAATGAATGTATGCATCTCTTCGAGCCAAAGTTACTTTTATTTTTGCCAACGTTTCGACCGAATTGACGGTCCTCCTCAGGGCTGCATAAACACAACAAAATAATTTACAAAATTGTACAAATCAAACATGAAAACCTCAATTTACAAATTTTACCTTCAATAATACAACTGTTTTCTATAAAAGCATATCGCCTAGATGCAAAGCAAAATGGCCGTGCATCCGAACGTAGTCCCTAATATGTAAAATTAATCAATTAAAACCACGAATAAAACTAACTAATTAATGTTAAATAAAATACCAAAGCCTCTCTTACACATTGTGGCAACAACTAAAGCCCTTGCAGAGTGGCCGATGCCGCCGAATGGTAATGCAACACAGGTAGAGATCAACGAACGACTGGCTTCCCCGAAATTCGCAAACGTTATGTATCCCCTTAGAGCCACCGCATACATATACAAAAATATTCATACATAGCACAAATCAAGAACCCCAACGTAACGGCAGAGCATACTAGGCTCGTATATGAAACGAGAAAGTGGCACTAATACTGTACCAAGCAGTAAGTCCAAGAGCCCGCGCCGCGAGTTCAAACGTCCCTTCCATGACCGCTTGGCGACCAATACAGTATGGCCGGAGCGTCGCCTAGCAACTCGGACTCTTCGACCTCTCACTGGGATGTGCCGCTCCGCCTCGCCAGCCAATCACTAATTAGTACATGTTGGCTATACACATGAGAGCGCGGAGCGGTGTGCCACCTCCTCTGCCCCGATGCCACCCGCATGTCTCACCATCATCGGTCGGCCTCCGATCTCTCCTAACTAAAAAAAATTATTTAAAAATACTACCTATTGCAGCTACGAGGACTTAACCTAAGACTAGAAATAACATTCTTATAACTATTTTTGAGGCGGAACGTATCCTCAGCCCTATTAAGCATGCCATAAAAAAATTGAATGTGCAACATTTCTAAGAAGCGTCTACGAAAAATAGATGGCTCTCTATCAACAATTTTTATATTTTCAAAATCAAACGTATGGCCCGTTTCCATTGCGTAGACTGCAAGGGGGAGGTGATATCTCCTTTATCTATATAACGTTTATGCTCCGACTCCCAAGCTTTTAAGGAGCGATAAGTCTCCCGGATATACGAGGACTCACAATCGGAACAATCTATTTTATAAACAACATTTCTCGTACGCCCAATAGTCGTGGGATCCTTCCCTAACTTAATAAACTTATTAAACTTATCTGTAATTTTGTTGACTAACATATTCTCATTCTTTTTCAATACTGCTTTTAATTTACAATTAAAACTTTCGTAAAACGGGAATACCGCAAACCTATTCTTAGTATTTAAATCGCAATTATTAATAGAAGATAAGCCCGGACTGTCCGAATCTTTTTCTCTTCTTTATCTCTTAAGAGGCCAAGATTACGAACAATACGACTTTTACAAAACTTTTTTATAAACGCAGGAGGATAATCATTCGCTATAAGAATTTTTTTTCATACTCTATATTCTGCAGATGAAAACGCGGATCTGACAATAAAATCTCTCTATCTAAAAGATTGTATACAATCGCCACCTTTTGACTTTGAGGATGGTGAGATTAAAAGTTTATATATTTACAAGAGGCCGTGCTTTTCTGGTACCAATTAGTAATATTATTACCGTCACAATCATGAAATATCGAAATATCTAGAAAATGAATGCTATTGTCATATTTAACTTCAAAAGTAAACTGCAAATTACTATTATAGTCATTAAAAGTAGCTAATACAGACTCTCAAGATCTTCTAAAACCACGTTTGCAAACACGGGACTCCCATTAAAGATAAGGTAAGTGCAATCGAGAAGTGTTTTTATCCCCTCAATAAATTCGTCTCTAGAAATGCACTTTATGTACCCCAGCCATTTCTATCTCTTATTAATTGCAGCAATAATTAAATCTTTTGGCAAGCTCGTAAACAGGGATACAACGTCGAAAGATGCCAGACAATGATCAGCCGGAAATTTAACATTCTTCAAATTCTCTTTTAACTGCAAACTATTTTTTATATTCAAGACTGCAATGGGAACATTTTCATCAAAAAAACCGACATGCACTTATCGAGCGAGTATGTCGGGCTATTGATCGCTGACACTATGATCCGTATAGGATTACCTGGCTTATGAATTTTGACTAAACCATACGCTTTCGGAAGCGAAGTATGCTCGATACCTTTCGAAGAGAGACCCCTAAATACAGAGTCACATTCAAAAACACCACGCGCGCTCCACAGATCAATAAGTTTTTTAATTCGCTTCATTATCCCAGAAGCCGGGTTCAAAATTCAAAATTTACGTTAACATTAAACTTTTCACCCATCGAGATAACTTTAAAAACAAATTCGGGAAGGGAAAAATCGGTAAGATTCACCAACCATTTTTCCCTTATATTATATATTTCGTTAAAACGAAAATCAAGAGCGTGCTCACTATTATTATTTATACTATTATTCACATGGCTATTACACGAGACATTATTATTATTACTCAGTCAGCTATCAGACCGGATCAAGACAGAATTCTCATGTCTCTGGCGAAAAGAATTATTCAAAAGATCGTTGATCTTTTTTTGGATACAGAAACAACATTTTTTTCCATAATGAAAGCGAATCTTGCAAAAACTTTAAAACTATCCTAGAAAAAGATTTACTGGTTAAACCCGCTAAACTGCGTAGAATCGAATCACTTTTATTATTAAAAAAATTAATATGCGTATTTAAATCTACTAATTCTAACTTTAACATTCTAAACTGCAAATTTTTTATAAAATATTTGTATCTCCTCATCGCGAAATCGCTATTTCAATACTGCTCTTAATTTACAATAAAAACTTTCGTAAAACGGGAATACCGCAAACCTATTCTTGTGATTAAATCGCAATTATTAATAGAAGATAAGCCCGGACTGTCCGAATCTTCAAAATGACTGATAAGTTTAATAAGTTTATTAAGTTAGGAAAGGATCCTACGGCTATTGGTGATACGAGAAATGTTGTTTATAAAATAGATTGTTCCGATTGTGAGTTCTCGTGTATCGGGGAGACTTACCGCCCTTTAAAAACTAGGGAGTCGGAGCATGAACGTTATATAGATAAAGGAGATATCACCTCCCCCCTTGCAGTCCACGCAATGGAAACAGGCCATACGTTTGATTTTGAAAATATAAAAATTGTTGATAGAGAGCCATCTATTTTTCGTAGACGCTTCTCAGAAATGTTGCACATTCAATTTTTTGATGGCACGCTTAATAGAGCTGAGGATACGTTCCGCCTCAAAAATAGTTATAAGAATGTTATTTCTAGTCTTAAGGGGTTATGACAGTGTTAAAACCTGAAAAAAACGAAAAATTGTTAGTGTTGTAAAAAATTTATAGATATATAGGTGCTCTAAAAACTATATTTTTGCTTTCAAATACAAGTATTATACATCACTTTTATGCATAAATAATATGCATAAAGTGAGTGTAACATTTAAAAACAATTAAAGGTATTTGCTTACCAAAAATCATGATTTTCATCACTTTTATTTACTTGCCGCATGTTTCTGATGGAACCGTACCATCAATCCTGTTGAATGAAAGTGCCAAATCTTCATTATGAGTCTGGTCTCAGACTAAGTGGAACAGATTCCTGAAAAACACAAAATTAATATAATTAATTAAACATATATTGACAATATTAATAATTATAGTGAATGTTACATATGTAAACATACGTAACATTCACTTTGAACTTATTTTTGCCAATTCTGCTCCACTCAGTTTGTGACCGTACTCATTAGGAAGGTTTTCCACTTTGGTTCATCCGGACTGATGTTACGGTTCCTTCAGAAAGCTGCGGCAAGTACATCAAAAGCATGAAAAAACTAAATTTGAGTAAAAGGCATTTAAAGTTTATAATGTAAATCATACAAATGAACTCAGCTATACTTACAGAAAATATCTGGCATACCTTGATTTGCTTTTGGTACTCAAATATACATACAATAAAGTATATTTGATGGTACGCGCTTGTCATGCTGTGTGATAATAGCATTGAGAAGCTGAAAATAAAATAAAAATTATCGTTAGCTATTCATAATCAAGTTATGTTTATGAATTACAGTTATATACAATACTTACCATTATTAAATACACTTCAAGTTTTTAAAAAGTATGCAAAATAATACTTCAGGCAGTCAATATAAGCTCCCATTTTGCTGGCTTGCACCCGTATACCTAAAAGCAAAAAATAAACCAACAAAGAAAAAGCTCATTATGAACACTTTTATTACTAATTAGTTTCCAATACTTATCTGAATAATTTTTCTACTCTGCACAATCTCTTGCACTTTTGCAACACCACTAAGGTTATAAGCATTGCTACAGCAGCTAGCAGACTAACTGCACTGATCTAGTGTCTTCGACGAAAAACAGCTGTTTGGCTGCTTTCTGCTGCTTTACAGAAAATTCTACTATACCGATCAAACAGAAATCTTCATTCTCGACCAGACGCTGTGAGGCACAACCTATTCGAGTGGCAAATTCAAATTTGTTGAATGCCTTAACTTTAACACATTGAGTTTAGTAACATAAAATCACACATAGAAAAATTAATTTTACAGATATTATTTATTTTACGGAAATAAATTAATAACTCTTGAGAAAAAAACAGTTTGTAAAACGGTTTTTAAGTCATATTTTCAGTAAGATTTCTCATGAAATTACTCTGTAAAAAGTGGGTTAGAACAATCCTTTCCACAAGTTTGGCCTAATTAAAATATTTAAAAATCACAATTTTTCAAAAATTTACTTGAAACAGATTTGTTAGTTTTTTGTTGATATCTTCGAGGAAAAATTTTTTAGCCAAAAACGGCTTTCAGGACCATATTTTACAGACTATTAACTATGAAAAAAGTGAATAAAAAGAAATGGATATTTTCAAAATTTTAACACTATCATAACCCCTTAAGTTAAGTCCTCGTAGCTGCAATACGTAGTATTTTTAATTAATTGTTTTTAGTTTGGAGAGATCGGAGGCCGACCGATGATGGTGAGACATGCGTGTGGCATCGGGGCAGAGGAGGTGGCACACCGCTCCGCGCTCTCTTGTGTATAGCCAACATGTACTAATTAGTGATTGGCTGGCGATGCGGAGCGGCACATCCCAGTGGGAGGTCGAAGAGTCCGAGTTGCTAGGCGACGCTCCGGCCATACTGTATTGGTCGCCAAGCGGTCATGGAAGGGACGTTTGAACTCGCGGCGCGGGCTCTTGGACGTACTGCTTGATACAGTATTAGTGCCACTTTCTCGTTTCATATGCCAGCCTAGTATGCTGTGCCGTTGCGTTGGGGTTCTTGATTTGTGCTATGTATGAATATTTTTGTATATGTATGCGGTGGCTCTAAGGGGATACATAACGTTTGCGAATTTCGGGGAAGCCAGTCGTTCGTTGATCTCTACCTGTGTTGCATTACCATTCGGCGGCATCGGCCACTCTGCAAGGGCTTTAGTTGTTGCCACAATGTGTACGAGAGGCTTTGGTATTTTATTTAACATTAATTAGTTAGTTTTATTAGTGGTTTTAATTGATTAATTTTACATATTAGGGACTACGTTCGGATGCACGGCCGTTCTGCTTTGCATCTAGGCGCTATGCTTTTATAGAAAACAGTTGTATTATTGAAGGTAAAATTTGCAAATTGAGTTTTTTATGTTTGATTTATACAATTTTGTAAATTATTTTGTGGTTTTTATAAAGTCCTGAGGAGGACCGTGAATTCGGTCGAAACGTTGGCAAAAATAAAAGTAACTTTGGCTCGAAGAGATGCATACATTTATTTTTTTTTAAACAACCAGTCGAGCGATGGAAGCAATTAAAACAACTTATACTCTAATTTCACTAAACAAATGTCACATACATACTATTCTGCTTTATCTTTAGCTTTTAACATGGCTAACTGACACTTCCGTAATTTGAGACATTTCATTCATGCTGTTAAACCATAGTGTTTTACAATAATATTGATTTTGTATATAAAACTATATTATATGTATTTTTCACTAAAATAGTTTATATCGACGGTCCGTACGAAAAACGTTTCAGTTGTTGTTCCCGACGAAAACGTGTACGGTTCTTATTCCCCGCAAAGAATCCGCTCGCCAGATCAGCAATGTTTGTACCGTGAGCACTGTTACTCGGGCAAGCAGCGTCTTTCTGCACTGGCCGCCTGCGATGTACAACGTCGTAGTGTTTAATAATTTTATATATTAAAATCGATTTCAAGTATACACATTTCTGTTTGTCGCCAACTATTTTGCATTTGCGTGTGCGTTGACCATTGACGCTCAAGCAGATCGAATAAATACTTGATCACGGGATTACTGTCATTACTATAACTGAAATATAATGTAGTTCAAGGCTTAAGTTTTAAGCGTTCGGCCGACACTTTATTAATTGTAGTGATAGTGATAGCACTGATAGCGTGTTTCTCAAAGAGATGCAAGAGAACATTATGTTGGGCGATAAAAAAGTTATTTCCGATATTTATCGATATTCTGAATATTGATCTTTTATACCTCATGAAATTCCTATATTGCTATATCGAAATAAATCTGACAGATTTCTCAAATATTTACATTGCATTTTTAATAAAGTCAAAATTATATTGTCTGTTTTAGCACTCCAACAGGTCTAGAAGACGTATCGCGTTATCCACAACTTCTAGCAACTCTTCTGGAAGATCCAACATGGAATGAAGAAGATATAAAAAAATTAGCTGGACTTAATTTGTTGCGGGTTTTTGCCAAAGTTGAGCAGGTATAGATCATAATTCTATTTTATATTAATGGGAAATTCCAATGTGGAGCAGTATTAATTAGCGTTTTTTCCCGCATTTTTTTGGGTAGGAAAGAAATTATTCATAGCCTCCCTATATCGAGGTCAATGAAAAAGTACCGCGTTAGACATACTAACTACATCGACAAAGGTTATGCGAAAACTCTTTTGGATATTTTGAATGAGAATCCATAGCGAAGAGTTTCTCATAACGAAATATAAGTGCGGGCACGTTCAGAAATGAATGGGCATACATCTATGAATTGTACAAAAATGAATAGCACGATGGTAAATAGTGCCTGACCAGCGGATTAATTAAAAAATTAACAATTTACTACGGCTTGGCTAACCGCTGAAATATCGATTCAGTAGAAAATATCAAAAATGCAATAAAGGCCACATTAAATCATTATCGTTCGAGGGTATGATAAGTGTGAGCAATACAGTGGCACTAAGGAGAATGTAAAAAAATATGACCTTAACCGTGACCTCTCGTGCATGTCACTTTAGTCAAGATTATATTTATTCACACTCGCCATGGTCCCTAAGCTACTTGGGAGAGACCCGCTCTCCCTCTATTTTTCGTGAGAGCATAGTGAGACACTTTGGAGAGACCTCCGCCCTCCAAAGTCCTAGCGCGATCCGAAGCGCTTTCTGGTCTAGCGCGCAGCGCGATGACCTCTCTTTATCGGTGTGCTCTTAGGAGCGTAACCTGAGCGTCGGAGATGATAGAGTCTTCTCACGCTTGCATCTTAGGGAAAATATATTTATGTGAATTAAATAAAAATTTACATTTTTCTGCTTGCTCTCCCTCTCACTTTCACTCTCTCTCTCTCTCTCTCTCTCTCTCTCTCTCTCTTTCTCTAGCCTATTGTTTTTAACATTTATCTTAATAATTATGGCACTTAAAAAGTGCACTATTTATACAGTTTTTTCATTATTTTTGCAGTCTAATTTTGGCAATGCGTTTGTTCCTTGTTACAAGTAGGATAAAGCCACTCACAGCATGTGACGTAGTATTTTTTTTTAATAGTATTAGACGACCGAGACCTAATTCTCGCCTGTCATAGTCGTCACCCATGGCGACGTCGTCATTTTTGACGTTAACCAATGCGTCCACACCGGAGTCATCACTCCGGTCACTTTCGCTATCATCATCACTCCGATTGCCATTTTCATTGTTTAAAACCGTGGTTGGACTACTATAAGAAATGGTGGAATACCCGCTCTCACCAGAAACGCTCTCCAACTCTTCCAGTAGTCGGCGCCGCGCCTTAGCTTTCTCGTCAACGAGCATGGGTTCATTAACTGGTACTGGTGATGGTGATAGCGACGCGGCGACGATTTCGTCACCCCTGATCAACTGCGAGAGAGAGAGAGAGAAAGAGATAGTGCAATTTATGGGCTTGAAACGGACTGATACGGTTTGTAGAGCAGTTCTGGCCATCATCTTCCCACTTCTGCATTATCAAAAATGCAATTTTGATTCCTAGAAAAAGTCGACAAGTAGCTTTTTTATCACATTCACACATCGCTGAGGTCGATAGTGGAAGTATATCGAGCGCATGGCGCTCACTTAAAGTCGTATTAATATACGGAACGTATATCGTAACTTGCTCAGCTTCCTGAAGTCAATGCACATGCGACGTACGTCGCCCTTTCCATTCCTAACCATTCGGGCTGGTCTAGACCAGTCACTATTCGTCGGCTCAAGAAGGTCGGCTGCTAGCTTAGCCGTGACTTGTGTATGCATCATCTCTTCGAGCTTAGGAAATACCTTGTAGCATTCTTGATTAATCGGACGGCATGGCTGAACCTCCAAATCAAATTCTTCTAGGTTGGTGAAGCCGAGTGGTCCCGTGTACTTCGGTAATAGACGGTCGAGCAACTCTTCCGATGCAGCTTGTTGTGCATCGGTCAATTCTAGCAAACCAATCAATGCTAGGCTCGGTTGACCAGTCTCAGTCACATCAGCTCCATCCGTGCGAAGGACTTCAGTCGAATTTTCGACTGTTAATGTACGGTCGCGCGGCTTCAATCTCGCGTCAAATTGTAACACAAAATCTGCGCCGAGATTACATCCTTCACGAAGATCGGGATCGATCAAGGCAGTTAGCGTACGAGTCTGTCCATCAATCGTGAAAGGATGTTCAACAGTTCCTGAAACCATGGAGGTGCTGCCGTCCGCTATACAGGCAACAATTCCATCACATGGTTGTACAGTAGCGTTGCAGGCGTCGGCCAACTATACAGACATCGTGCCGATGCAAGTCTGGGTTGCTCCAGGATCGTAAAGGGCCCTGATCCGGAACTCTCCTACATATACTTGCAGCCACCATCGCTAATCTGACAGTATACCGTTGCTACTGATCGCTGCGCATTGCGCGGCGACGGTCGGTGCTGTTGTAATAATATTTGAGGTCCAAGATATTATGGGGTCAGTAGGGACCTCTTCTACTTTTCCCTTTTTGGCTTTTCCCTTACAATCGGATGACGCCTGGTCTGGGACTGGAGGTCGCACTAGTCCGATGCCCATAGTTGTTCTTCGTTCGGCCGTGAGGGCTTTATACCGAAATTCTTCTAGGGTCTTCACCTTGTTTCTTCCGAAGATCAGTCTTAGTGCCGGAGCCATTTTAATATATAAGATGTCGAGCTTCTGTCAAATTGGCGTGTCAGCTCGCATGCGGTCGAAGAGAGCGACCATGTTAACGTAATAGTCACTTACGTTCTCGTTAGGGTCTTGCGTTCTCTGGCTTGCTTCTATCCATACTCTCGACCGCTCTACGTCGAACATGCCGTACGTAAGCCTGGCTTCTCTGCAGAAGTCTTCCCAGGTTTTCCATTTCGGCCGTTCGACAGGAGCCCATTTCAAGGCTTCGCCGGATAGTAGCTGCGAGAGTCCATATAATAACTCTTCATCTAACAGACGTGGACGAGCCAATCTGAGCGCATCTTCAACATCTTTAATAATGTCTTCATTCGGATTACCAGCGAATTTCGCCTTCCATCTCCGAATTTCGTCTCCGATATCCATGACTTCCTCTGGAATCAGACGATTTAGTTGACTCGGCTGAACTCCCCCCCCCCCTTCCCAGACATATCTAACTTCCTGGCAAGGGTTGTATGCTCCTTGCGAATATCGCCATTCTGATGTCGTCTGATGATTTGCTTGTGGCAGTTCTGCCGTCGGCTGAGCTGTACTTCTCGTGTACTTCTAGCGTCAGTTTCAAAGTTTTTTCTTGAGCTTTTAGCATCATTTTACATTGATTATAATCGTCCGCAATCGGTGTCGGTACGCCATAAATACAGCCGCTGACTGACGTGACAAATTTCATATTTGGTCCGTCTGGATTCATTTTTGAATATTCGCTCAGATTCTCTAATGCTTTAAGCTCGGAATGATGCGAGCTATGCTGGTTTTGGTGTCCGAGTCTTGAACTTCATTAGCTGTAGTCGGCATGAATTCATAATTATTGATATACGAATTTCCACACGATTGTCCGAATGAATTCTTCTTTTGTACAAAATTATTCGTCGTTGCTCTAATAATTTCGATGTAACTTGTCGATGGCAAATCTACTGGGTCACTTCTAACATCTAATAAGTGTGCCATGGCTGAGTTGTCGTTGCGTCGGAGGAATCCGCTGAGTTCCGCGGGCAGGGATTCGGCTATAAATACATCGCGTTTAATCGTACGAAGTCTTTGCGAAATATTTTCGTTTACTCTTACTAAAGAGGCTTCGAAATCCTCCACGGTGTACTCTCCCATGAGACATTTAAATAAGCGTATTTTATTGTCGTCGACAATTCCGCTATCCATTAACCCGATTTTCGACAACGCGGACGATAAATCAGCGTCAGCTAATTTATTTACAAATTGACCAACCCGGTTGGTAATCATGTGACCGGCTGTTAGTGACTCTGATAGCGACATGTCTACAGCCGAAAAATTATTCTCAATATACAAAAGAAATGTAAAAAAATGTTGTACTTCACGTACGATTTATTACGTAGAAATGCTAAACGTGAGGAAAAAACAGTTTACCACTAGTCGTCCAACAACGTAAATAACAATACGGAGAAAAAAAATACTGTAAATCAAAATTGTTCGCACACGAAATATCGAAGAATCGTAAAAAAATCAATAAGTTCGAAAATAATTTCAAGTTTACATAAAAATAATAAAAGTTACAAATATTACAACTAATAAAATAGTGTTACATAAATAAATAATATTGTAAATAATATTATACGTCTCTCTCAATCTACAGGCGAAAATTCCTATTTTTGCCCGGGCGGGCGACACTATCAAGTTGAGCTGTCGCTCGGCGCGCGCGACATTAACATAAGTACAATACGCAGCGGTAGTGTCTTCACCGCTCGACCGATCGGCTTTCGCTTGCCTATAGATGGGCTACCTGAAAGCGTCGAACAAAAATCACACAAACGAATTTCTGAGTAGTAGTACTCGAGGACTATTTGTTTGTTGTACGCTTATACACTAATGTTCGTGTGCGCGAGAGCGGCGCGAGCCTCGAGCTCTTGATTCAGCGCTCGAATGTAAACAAACATGTTAATGTCTTGCTACTCGCTGCCTTTGACTTTATGTTCGATTACGAGAAATAATTCAATACGGTTGCTCGTTCGAGAATAAAATTATTATACGAATAATTTTTCTCAACCGCGTAATTAATGCAACAATGAGAATAATATGAGTATTGTGGAGCTTACGTGCGGTGCAACTTTTACGAATAATACGAGAAAAAAGAAGAAAATATTTTCACGAATATTCAATTATTATTTAAGCCACAAAAACGTTAGGGTGCCATTTGTAACGGCACGATTACTATTCCCGTAGCAATCGGTCGTGTACAACCGTGACTCGTACAGTCACGTTTATTATCTCGTTGTTGTCTCCTCGTCATTAACACAGCTCGACCGGTTCGTGGTATCCGTGCGTATACACGGAACGAAGGCGGCAGGGGACGGGATTACTAATAATAGAATACGCGTGAATTACGAGAACTAAATGAAAAATATATTATCATAAGTAATGTGTACAGAGCTCGTACGAACGAGCGAATTTGCTCCACCGCACACTGCGCGAGAGAAAGAGAGAGAGAGAGAGAGAGAGATAGAGAAGAGAGAGAGAGAGAGAGAGAGAGAGATAGAGAGAGAGAGAGACACAGAGAGAGAGAGAGAGAGAGATGGGGCTTGATCGTTCGAGTACCGAGAGTGAGAGAAAGTTAGTACTTACAATCGCACGTTGGTGCCGGGGGGTCGCAGAAATGCTCTGGATCGCTGCAGTCATCCAGGCTCGCAATCGGGTCAGCTAATATATAGCGTGGTGCCGGTCGTGATCGGTCGAAGGTAGCAGAAGGGACTATCTCTCCAGCTGTCTCTAATAAATGCATAAATGTAGTAAGTTTAAACTTTAGACCAAATTAAAAAATTTTTAGGAAAGATTGACGGTAAAATAAGTAGATGAGAATATTCTATGGGATCTAGCGAACAAAACGGAGTAGGTAAGAAAAGCCCAAAAACATTCATTAGATGTGAAAATAGTGTTGTAAAAGATAAACATACAGCAATGGGAAAAAGTTTGTGTCTGCCGGTAAGGAAATCTTTTTTATGAAAACGCCTAGAGTACTGAGACTTGACATCTGAGTTAAAGAACTTAACGACGAATACGCATATATGAATATGTTATACATTATTTTGTTTATATTGAAAGTTTATAACGTTACAAGCGAAATAATGTAGCTCGCTGCAGTTCCAGCTGCTATCGACTCTTCGCGCATGCGCGTAGCCCGCTGAGCTCGCCTCGGGCTTCGAGCTACATTTTTTCACTTGTAACATTATAAACTTTCAATATAAACAAAATAATGTATAACATATTCATATGTGCGCATTCGTCGTTAAATTCTTTAACTCAGACATCAAGTCTCAGTTCTCTAGGCGTTTTCATAAAAAAGATTACCTAATCGGAAGACACAAACTTTTTTACGTTGCTGTATGTTTATCTATTACAACATTACTTTCACATCTAATGGATGTTTTTGGGCTTTTCTTACCTACTCTGTTTTGTTCGCTAGATCCTATAGAATATTCTCATCTACTTTTTTTACCGTCAATCTTTCCTAAAATTTTTTTAATTTGGTCTAAAGTCTAAATTTACTACATTTATGCATTTATTAGAGACAGATGGAGAGATAGTCCCTTCTGCTAGAGCTTAATTTGCTCTCTCTTAAAAAATGCTTTTTAAAATTTGTTTTTATATAACTAAATAAAAATCAATCATGAGTATGGATGTATTGATTATAATTAATTGTTTATTAACTTTTATGTTAGTCAAATATCCTTGAATCTATTATATATGAGTATATGACACACGGGTGCGCTTTTCAAAGAATAAAATCTTGTTTAGTTTATTTTCATTATTATAAATGTTAAAACTGATTATATAGGGATACTCTATAGCATTTTTATAATATAGTATAACAAAATTTCGATGGATTATGCTAATATTTCACTGTTTTACCTAAATTTTTTGATGCGTGAAACTAGTCCTTTTGAATAAACTTGTATTTTTTAATAAATAAGCTGTTATATTTATTTCTCACAGAGAAACCAAGGCCTCTGACATTCTGGGACTTTCACAAGTTCTTTTATAGTGAGTTAAACTATCTTTTCAAATTTTTGTGGCTTCGATATTGATGAACGATCAAGCTGAAAACTTGATTTTAAGGCTTAAAAGGTTTATACGTAGAAGCAAACATATATATATGACTTTGCTAATATTTTTCCCTTAAACTAGAGCAAATTTGCTAAAAAAAATGTTGTGTGTGTTTATCGTTAAAAATGTTTCCCTGAGGAGCTACAAATTAACGAAAATAGGTAATAAATGCAAAAATTGCTTACTATGCCCACTTTGAGCCTCTGTAACTTAAATGAAGGTGGTGGAAAAAATCTGAAAAAATTCAGGGGCACTCATAGATTAGTAAAGAATATTTTAAAAATATTTTTGGCGAAAGTCAAAAAATGGCGCGCTCGATTTGTCAGAGAATCACCCATATATATATATATATATATAGTTATGACCAGCGCGATTCGAGATGTTCGAATCGTGCATAGCAACCGCTGCAACTTCGCGGTTGTTATTGTATTTGTTTATCAGTCTAGTCCTGACAGCTGTTTAGCATAGACGTGTTATATTCATACGAGTTAATAAAGCCTTTAAGTAGTTCCTTTCTCTAATAAGGCGTGTATTTATTAATTCCCCGGCCCGATCATAACAATATATATATATATATATATATATATATATATATATATATATATATAAGGCTGCTACGTTTCAGACCGACTCTTGAAAATTTCAAATCCGGAAAGCCATACCGTTTGGGGGACTCAGTGCGAGTACAACGGACTTTGAATTTTTTAAATTGAATAATATTTAATAGTTCCCACGCGATTGCAAAGATCTGTGACCTAGTGTAGGAGCGTGTCTGAAGAAAATAACGAGCAATGGAACCAAACAATAAGCATCATTATCCTGGGCATAAATACTCATTAGATTTTATGGAAACAAGACACAGGACAACCCGTGAGTGCGACTGAGAAGCATGGAAAAATATATAACTGCGACAGAGACAGACTTTCTCTTCCGGTCTAACCATTTTTTTCTGACGTCGGCCGAATCTCGAAAGATTCGGCCGACGTCAGAAAAAAATAGTCAGACCCATCGACAGTCCATGCAAAAGAAACGAGAGAAAGTTGAGGGGGAGAGGGGAAGTTTGTCTCTGACGCACTTATGCATTTTCCTATGCTTCTCACTCGCACTCACGGGTTTTCCTATATCCCGCCTCCTCGTAGTCCTTACTATACCTATACTATATAGTATATACTGTGCAGAATATAGATATACTAATACCCATATCGAAATACACATCGTGCCGTCACGGGATATTTCAATGCGCCGTGTCTTCGTAAATAAATTTTTGATTGAGAAAAGAAAAAACAAGCATCGACTATTTTACAATCTTCTATGAGATAGAGCTACTACATTCTATTTTCATGTAAACAACATATTTTTTCCTACCTGAAGTTGCAACAAACTTTCAGCAATTCAAAATTCCTCATGTTTGCTTTAATAAATGTAATATTAAAATTTGGTTTTATTCTATAAATATGCATTTTTTAAAAATTTAAACCAACATTTTTTACTAACAAATTTAAATTAACTGATTTTATAAAGAAAACAGGAGTATAGCTAAAAATGACAGTATCGTCATTATTCAATTGTAAAATCACATTTAATTCTTAACGCAAACGGCATCATTTAAATTACTATTTCAATAAGCAGTGTACTAAATTTCATCGAAAAATATTAACTAGTTTCGGCATGACTATCGATTGAACAAATTTCCGTATCTCGGCTTCTATTGATCGGATTTCAACAAAATTTATATGAAAATTCAGTTTTTTATGAAATTCAATTCTGAACAACTTTCATCTCAATATTTTTTTACATGAAATGAGTTACAAAAAAGTTATTCATGAAAAACTAAAATAAATACATTTTCGGAATTTTTTGCAATAATAATGATGTTCCTGACCTGGCCCGAAATCGAGACGTTAGGATCATTTTCAATAAGTTACTAATAACATATTTTAATCATCAATATGAAGAAGAAACTTAATGCAAAAATGCTAACTTGCCCTGACCATAATTATTAAACTTTTATTTTATTCTTTAAAATAAAATTTTTTTTAACAATTAATTTGTTAATAATTAATTTCTAATAATATTTCTTGTAATGCATGTTTGGCTTACCAATGTTTACTAATGTTTACTAATGTTTGGCTTTGTTCTTTAGAATAAGTTTGTTAACAATTCATTTATTATTAACAAATTACCTCCTATAATTATAACATTTTGTTGTAATAAATGTAATGATCATCAATGTCCCCCCAACGGTATGGCTTTCCGCATTTGAAATTTTCAAGAGTCGGTCATTAACGTGGCTTATATATATATATATATATATATATATATTCTTAATTATAGTTAAGCCACAACTTATCGCGAAAAAAACAGAACGTTTTTTTCTCAAGACACTAATTGACTAATTGATGAGCGAATCGCACATAAAGCGTACAAATACGAGTATATTATAAGGCAATATTATAAAAGCGCACTAGCGCAAGTAAAACATTTAAATGCTAGACATTCAATTGCGTACAGCAAATCCCCCCACGCCACTCCCACGCAAACAAATACGCTGCCAACACTAGAGAGAGAAACAGGGCCAATGTAATGTTTGAAGAACCCAAAATTAAATTGATTTTTTTCTCTGTCCATTTTTTTTAAATCTTTTTGCCGCAAACAAACATTGGCGACACACGCGGTTTCTCACCTCTTCACCGGGTAAAGAACTTCAGCAGGAAGCAGTGGAACAAGGCGCCCGTACATAAACAGAGGCGAGCGCTCATCGCAAGGCCGTGCACACACCTAAACGCGTACTCACACAGCAAGGCGAGTATCGAGGTAGCAGAAGCCACGCGCGAAACCGCTAGTGCGAAGTAAGGGCTAGATAAGGAGCGCTCAAAAGAGAGAGAGAGAGAGAGAGAGAGAGAGAGAGAGAGAGAGAGAGAGAGAGCGAAAGGAAATACGTCGTCTCGTGCGACAGCGTACAATAGCACTCTGTCACAGGAGACGGAGCAGGGAGCCGTCGGACTCTCCATGTCCGAAAACTATAGGAGCGCACCATTGCTCGCCAGAATCTAAGATCGGCCTTCAACCCGACTACACGCGCCGCAAAGCTACTGCCTGCCGAGCCAGGACGAAGCAGACCACCAGCCGCCGGCCCTGCCTCCCAGGGACAACCCGTCTCATCTACTCGAGATGACGGCCGCGCTTACCACTCTCGATTGGCCAGCCCTGTCCAAGATACTTTTCCAAGATACTTCTGAGTTACGGGGTTCTCCAAGCAACTCCCGAGTTACGGGGTTGTTTCACCCAACCATCGATACACACTATGGCTTTAGAGTACATTACTATACATATGACCTAAGTAGTTCTTTGAGTAAGGTTCGAGTCGTGCCATGAAGAACGACTGCGGGACGCAAGTATCGTATACTATCCTTCCTATATCCATGGTCTGTCTTAAGTCCACTGCTACGCTTATCGTGTCATAACAAGTCCATTGCGGTACCGTAAGGTTAGCGCCCGAGCATAGCTAGGTTAGCACGGTGCTGTAATGGATTACTTAGGCCACTGATAAACGTGGCATACGTGCAGACCTAGGTTACACAGTGATATAAAATATATAGATAATATATGTATACTCCTAAAATATACCTATATATAGAGGCAGAGAGAGCATACACATAAACACATGCACGCAAGTAGTATAGCTATAGGCATACCAGAACAGGCGGATACTGGAACAATGGATCCCCCTCCACTCTCCCTCCATTGTTCTAGTATCCACACGGGTTCTAGCATACGCTGCCCCTCTCTCTAGGCCCCCCTCTCAAAGCCAAAACGCGTTGTTGAGCGAGATTTTCTCCCTCCCTCCACTGTTCTAGTATGCCTATACGCGAAGAAGTAAGGAAATTCTCTCTCTCTCCTAATAGAGAGGGATCCGTATTAGTTGAATTTTTCTCCCTCACGTGTGTGGGAGAGAAAGCGTATTGGTAGATGTTTTCTCCCTCTCAATTAATGGAAGGAAACCGTATAGGACAATATGAGAAGAGAGAAATAGATGCTTTTTATCTTCTCTCTCTCTCTCTCCTCTCTCTCTCTCTCTCTCTCTCTCTCTCTCTCTCTCTCTCTCTCTCTCTCTCTCTCAAAACAAGGCATCTCCTACACGTTGCACTCTCTCACGTTAATCTTTTCCATAAACGATAGTAATGCAACCAATGTGTATTCCCGATTACTCTCTTATAAATAATCTGCTCCTAAACATAACACACGGCACGATAAAAGCGTGTGCTTAGATAAGGAAGTACACATATCACTTATCATGACGAGAGGGCGTGCGCTCACGAGGGAGATACACATATACAATATCTGATGTGTATAAAAACATTTTTCTCACGAAACAAGTTCCCTTCTGTATACTGCACTTATCACGTGGAGGAGGATGCATTGTTTATCTTAAATTTAATGGAAAATACACATAATGTGTATAAAAATTTTTTTTTCATACACACAAGGGACTTTGTAGAATTGGTATGGAAAGGGAGGAGAGAAATTTTTCCTCCAATTAGAGGATTTTCTCTTTTCCGGGTGAGGTTTTTTTGAGAACTAGTGGAAAGGGTAATTCAGTGCTCTAAAATAAAAAGGGCTGCTCAAACATTAGAGAGAATAGAATGGATCCTCAAACACGGGGATACCATTCTAAAGATGGCCAAGATTGTTACATCTGTGATGGAAATTGGTGAAAGTCGTAAGTATTTTTTATGTTAAAATATTAAGTTAAAATTTTTTGTCACTCACATATTTATTGAATAATATATACTATTAATACTTATAATATAATCTTAATTTAATCATTTCTTTATAGTGCCACCGAAGTCATCATCAGACTGCATGGAGTAGCTAGAAAAAGCATTTCAAAAACATAGAAGCAAGCTGAGATCATCCACAGTGAAGAGGATTCAATCAGACAGGACAGATGCCTTGAGGAAACTATACCACAGCAGCAGAAGCAGTTTCCCAATAGTTTCGGGTAAGTCGTGATTATATCTCACACGCATACATAATATACACGTATGTCCTCTCTCACTTCCGAGAACGCAGGCCCCCCCGCCTCTCGCGCGCACAGTCACTCTCAGCACGCTTTATGAATCTGTGTCTAGCTTTGAGTCGTCACGTTTATTCCATTTTTTTTTATCAATTTTTTTTATTAATTTCTTGCTCTTCAGAGGTGTATTTTTTAACAAAAGTGCATAGAATCCTCTTTTCAGTAAATGTTATCTATTATACAAACAAATACTTTTAAAGTCATGTATATGTGTTATCACTTTTCTTACATCCAATTTAAACTTTAAAATCAGTGAAACTGAAATAAGACAAAAAGTATTCTTGTCATTTTTCGTAATATTACTTTCTTTCCGAGCTATGCCGGATTTTTTACTGTTTAAATTTGGGGGGATTTTCGTTGCTGTTTAGCTCAGAAAGAAAGCAATATTACGAAAAATAACAAGAACACTTTTTCTGACAATTTTCTTTTCTATTTAAATGTAATTTCTTTCGATCCGAAATCCAAAATTTTTGTTTCAAAATTCATATTTAGATTTTTTAAATGGTCTTAATCTTTGAGACCCACTCTGAAAGTTTGCATGTAATTTAAAACTATAAAAAGGTTCTTTCATGAATTTTTTCGTTGTCCAAATCTGGAACAAAATCTCAGTTTCACTGATTTTAGAGTTTAAATTGGATGTAAGAAAATGATAACATATATATATTAAGGGGTTATGCCTGAGTTAAACCTGAAAAAAACAATTTATCAATTAATAGGTAATTAAAAATTATTTATAATGAATATAAAAAAAATTTTGTTTCCTAATGAAAATATACATATTAATAGTAAATTTCAATATTTTTAAAAAATTATTTATGCATACTTACTATGTAAATAGTTCCATGTATGCAGTACTAAATTTCTGCATATTTTTTCCTTTGCCGCATGAATTTTCAAGTTCTGGTTGATGAATTATTTCCAAACTGGATGGAAAATCTTCTAAATTGCCTTCTCCTCAGCTTGAACGCAGGAAATTACTGAAAAATAAAAATTTTTAATTTTAGCAACGTATAAGTTATAATATATGTAATTATAGTGAATGTTACGTATGTTTAGATACATAACATTCACTTTTGACTTATCTTTGCAAATTCTGTTCCGTTCAAGCAGTGAAGAAAGGCCTCCTGGAGTTCTCCAAAAAATTTCAGGTTGATTGGTCCATTGGTTCTTGAGAAATCATGCGGTAACTGAGCTAAGATGAGAAAAATTCAAAACTTGAGAAAAAAGCATTTAAAGTTTAACTTGACATTTAATGATATAAAATATACTTACAATTTTTCTTCACACCTAGACCTTATTTAAGTCAAAGATATACGTATCCTGGTCATCTTTGTCAAGTTTGAGGATAATCCAAAAATTTTATTCGTGTCCAGTCCTCTGAAATGAAACAAAATGAAAAATCATTAAAAAAAGTAATTTTTCTAAATTTGAAACATTTTTATAATTAAGCTATAAAAATGCTTTTATTGTAAATAAATAAGTTTCTATACTTACATGTGATGAACAGAAGAGTAGAACTATCATCATCATATCAAGTTCATGTAGTTGAGAGGTTAGAGAAAACAGTCCATCAGGTGAGCTAAGGAGGCAGAAAGCAAGCAGACAGCTCCAATCAGCTGTTTAGCTTGCTCTCTGACCTACTTTTCAGCTAGACTGTTTTCTACAGAGCTGATGCTGTGACATGTGTGATGTGTGTGTGAAAAGTGTTTAATGAAAAAAATTAAAAAAAAAAAGGAAAACAAAAGTGAAAAAAACAGAAAAAAATTGTGAATGTGTTTCAGTGTTTTTTAGTGTTTGTGTTGTAAATTATGTTGTTTGTTTACAAGTGAGGTTGTGTATGGTGTATAAGTATTTGGTTATGTGTGTAATGTGTGTATGTGTGTTTAATAAGCACCAGCTCTGTAGAAGTCATCATCCTGATGACTTCTCTTTCTTTTGGCTCGTCGTGCTTCAAGTGTTGAGTGTAGTCATAAGCGTTACTTTGTTTTCCAACTTTTCTGCTGGAGTCGATGAAAGCAACTGCGTTACATGATGTACAGGTGATGGATAGCTTGCTACCAAGACCTCGTACATCAACTTCATCAAATTTGATGCATCCGCCACAAGCTTTACAAGCCAGAAACTCCTGTAATCCTGGCAGAAGCAAAGAAATGTCAAAGATTCTATTCTGAATTCCACTCGGTTCTACATAAATTGATTTTAATTTTTGTCTAGACCTAGACACAGGAATTTCTGGCGGTACTGATGTTGAGGTACCTGGTAAAGCTTGCGCAGCAGATCTTGAACTCCATTCCCTGGACGTTGAAGGAACTGTATCAGGCGTAGGTGATGCTGAAGTGATTGGTGTTGCTCGTTCTTGTTGTATAGATGTTGATGCTGATGCTGGTGCTGGTGCTGTTGTCGAAACTTCCCATTGCTGTTTTTGATGAAAAATCTTGGGTCTTCTCTTTCTTCTTCCAAATCTTCTTTTTCTGTCAGATGATCCTGAAACTCTATATCTTGAGTCTGGACTCATCTTGATCACAAATCACTCTCACTTACTCTACTTTTTAACCACAAATGCTATCAATATTATAAAATAAATTATTTAATAATATTGAGCAATGCAGAATAAAAGTTGATATGAAAATTCAAAGCAAGTGTTTTTGCGCTCTTGAATTCTCAATCATACGGTAAAACAGGTTACTAGATGAATAGCCTTTTCGAAAGAATATCGCGCGGCCCCGTCGGTAAGCGCCAAATTCAAAATTCGTTTTTTGCATAATTTTATTCATTGACGAATATTTGCGTCTAATTAATTTTTTATAAAGCATAATAAATAATCAAATGCTTTTTTAAAAATAAATTATTAATTTAAATAAACAAAAAAGAGGAAAATGTGGAAATAAGCAATTTGCAAATTTTTAATATTGCATAATTTTGCTCATTTTATTAATATCTTTTAACGGATTTTAATTGCATAATAGATATTTTTATTGTATTTTACATACAAATATTATGCATGAGAAGCATTAAAAGCTCGAAAAATAATCATGTTCAGTAACACAGCACTGACAAATAAAATCGCGAAAATTACGATTTTTTAAAAATAAGCTATTCGCACGCCTTCAGTTTTTGGTCTGTAGCTTTCTACCCAATTTTTTTTGGGCAAAAGGGACTTCAGCATCGTATTCTACAGACAATTTCCTATGAAAAAAGTCAATAAAAAAAAAATCGATTTTTTGACGACTTTAACTCAGGCATAACCCCTTAATTTTTCAACTCTCGATATCCCTTATGTGGTGAAAATTCAGAGTGCTTATTCTAAAAGTCTATTTTCATTATGTAAATTAAAGTCAAACTTTCAATAATAATGTAAATAATATTCTAGCAGGTTTATTGTGTACGTTTATTACTTTTCCCTTAGTAAAGGTTGATAAGAAATGTGATTATAATGCAATGATTAAAAAGGTATTTCTAATTAGTTCAACAAATAATTATGTTAATATATGTGTCTTCTTTTACCTCGTAAATGAGTGAATCACAGACACCGAAAGAACATGATGCTTATACATGAAGCTGAATAACTTGAAATTTTCATCTATCTACATCAATATGAATGCGTAAACATCTTTGCTTGAAGGATCTGTTGGACAGACTACCATTTCTTTAGTGTTTCTTCTTTATACCGTCGATTTTACATAAATTTCAATTTTAATATAGCAAAAGAAAGTTATGATATCAATAAAGAAATTGGCAAGTTTTTGTTATAAGAAGCAATTGAGTTGATATAAATAAATAATTGTTTAAATCGGAGAAGGATTATAAATATATATGTATTCATCATTATAAACACTCGACCAAATTGTGACATGTGAAAAGGTGGATAGCCTGTGAAAAGATACTGTCGCTAGAATTGTGGGAATAACTGCGATTGCCGCCACGTCCTGCGCATTCCAGCTGACGTTTAATGACTGATCACTCTTACGCCGTATTTAGTGTGGGAGGTTAGGTCACCGTACTTTCCGTAAATAGAGCGTTCCGTGACCGGTCACAAACATGCGCAAAGCATAGCACTAATTCGATATTATTCAAAGTTCAATAGTATCCGAGTGTACATATAGGAATGATGTTCTTACATGACATTATCACATGAAAAATGTGCCCATAATATATTACAGGATTGTTTCACATTATGAAAACTTTTTCGATTATTTATGGAAGCAACGAGCGGATGTACAATCTACTCTACTTAGTAATTCAGTAAATTGCTATCCTTATTTCAAGAAAAATCTATGTCCAAGACGATCATTTGCAATTAAATATAAGATTTAATTCATACAAAAAATCGATCCCACATTTAAAAAAAACAGTAACAAATTCTAGCATGTAGAACGCAATTTTTTTTATGGAAAAACTTGCCGTCCCGTCCTATAATAGATACCGATGGACTACTAAATGTCAGTGTAATCAACAATCTCATAAAATTTTTAATATACTTATAATATATGTTTATATATAATATTTATGTATAATATAATATTATGTTAAACTGTGAGAACAATAGCCTCAAATAAAAATTGTAGCACAATTTTAAGAAACTTAATAAAAAAAATAGAACTACAATTTTTATTTGAGGCTATTGTTCTCACAGTTTAACATAATATTATATTATACATAAATATTATATATAAACATATATTATAAGTATATT
Organism: Philotrypesis tridentata; assembly: GCA_018906965.1. Classification (NCBI taxonomy): domain Eukaryota; kingdom Metazoa; phylum Arthropoda; class Insecta; order Hymenoptera; family Pteromalidae; genus Philotrypesis; species Philotrypesis tridentata. The sequence continues at coordinate 149,090 of JACCIB010000280.1, forward strand.
AAAAATTTTATGAGATTGTTGATTACACTGACATTTAGTAGTCCATCGGTATCTATTATAGGACGGGACGGCAAGTTTTTCCATAAAAAAAATTGCGTTCTACATGCTAGAATTTGTTACTGTTTTTTTTAAATGTGGGATCGATTTTTTGTATGAATTAAATCTTATATTTAATTGCAAATGATCGTCTTGGACATAGATTTTTCTTGAAATAAGGATAGCAATTTACTGAATTACTAAGTAGAGTAGATTGTACATCCGCTCGTTGCTTCCATAAATAATCGAAAAAGTTTTCATAATGTGAAACAATCCTGTAATATATTATGGGCACATTTTTCATGTGATAATGTCATGTAAGAACATCATTCCTATATGTACACTCGGATACTATTGAACTTTGAATAATATCGAATTAGTGCTATGCTTTGCGCATGTTTGTGACCGCTCACGGAACGCTCTATTTACCGAAAGTACGGTGACCTAACCTCCCACACTAAATACGGCGTAAGAGTGATCAGTCATTAAACGTCAGCTGGAATGCTCAGGACGTGGCGGCAATCGCAGTTATTCCCACAATTCTACCGACAGTATCTTTTCACAGGCTATCCACCTTTTCACATGTCACAATTTGGTCGAGTGTTTATAATGATGAATACATATATATTTATAATCCTTCTCCGATTTAAACAATTATTTATTTATATCAACTCAATTGCTTCTTATAACAAAAACTTGCCAATTTCTTTATTGATATCATAACTTTCTTTTGCTAAATTAAAATTGAAATTTATGTAAAATCGACGGTATAAAGAAGAAACACTAAAGAAATGGTAGTCTGTCCAACAGATCCTTCAAGCAAAGATGTTTACGAATTCATATTGATGTAGATAGATGAAAATTTCAAGTTATTCAGCTTCATGTATAAGCATCATGTTCTTTCAGTGTCTGTGATTCACTCATTTACGAGATAAAAGAAGACACATATATTAACATAATTATTTGTTGAACTAATTAGAAAAACCTTTTTAATCATTGCATTATAATCACATTTCTTATCAACCTTTACTAAGGGAAAAGTAATAAACGTACACAATAAACCTGTTAGAATATTATTTACATTATTATTGAAAGTTTGACTTTAATTTACATAATGAAAATAGACTTTTAGAATAAGCACTCTGAATTTTCACCACATAAGGGATATCGAGAGTTGAAAAATTAACTTTGATTAATATAATGAAATAACTGTATAGATACAGAAAACACTTAGAATTTTTGTGACATTGAGATATCAAGAGTTGCAAAATTAATCTTCAAGTTTTACATGAAGAAACGACCTTATACTTGCCAGCCTTTTACCTTGAAAAGGTTTTTTTTGGGGGGGGGGGGGGAGATTTCACTACTTTTAAAAAGTATGTAATACCTAAATTACAAAGAATAGTTAACATCAACTGAATAAGTTATAAATTTAAAAATTAATGTGTATATGCTCACTGAAGATGGCCGCGGCAGTGGTACTAGTATTTGTCACTAGCGCCCTAGTTCTAAAGGTGTGCGCGCGTGCTCAGTCTGTGGCGTCGGTAAGTCACTCTGTACTTCTGTAGTCCTGGGGTTATCGACGTTACGTCTGCTATACCATCAGTGTTTAACCTCTCGCGTGATTAACTTTGTCGCTGCTAAAGTATTTTAAAATTGTTGCTACGGGATCGAAACTCGTACTCAGGAGCAACTATGGATGGTCAGCTACTCCGAGGAGTGATTTCTTTTGCGACTTGTACACTGTGGTGATGGGAAACTTGTGCTTTCCCTTGGTCGATCATTGCTGTTTGGAGTCAGATAAGTTATTTTTTTTTATTTAAATTATTGAGACTTTTTGTTGATTTAAAGCACCGGTGCTTTGTTAAAAGAATTTTGTCTTTTTGTTTTCAGGTCACTGGGTCAATGCTGCTTCGAAATTTGTGTGTTACGTCTTAAAAAGATTTTGACGTCTCCCCTGGAATGGCATGCCGAAGCTAGTGCACAAGTTTTCGCTAAAGTTTTTTGTAGTGAGAAGTACAACAGTGTTGTAGAATGTTTTAATAAACATATTTAATTAATTTACATGACTTGACCAGTGCTTTTGACTTTTTGTAGTTTTTAAATTATGTATATGTGTGAATAAGTGTAAATCACTATGGTGTTTTTCAATAATTATTGTGTGAATTTGTGGATCTCAAGTGTGATTTGTCGAGAACAAGCAAAAAATGGTATAGTTATTTTCACTTTTTTTCCTACACATAATAATTTAATAATAATTCACATGATAATATAATTCACATAATGTATATGATAATTCACATAATAATTAAATTTATGTTAAAGTGTTTTGTGTTGTTTGGCTCTGTTTCCCTGGATTTGAATGGACTTATTGGTGTATGTTTATGTCAGACCTATCTGATTGAGTTCGTCTTTTGGAGCAAAGGCTGTCTCTTTCAGATTGCTCTTCCTGGGTTCGACTAAGTTTTGATGTGTAAATAGTGGGTCTCAATAATTGTGCACATTGAATTTAGTTTGTGTGTTGGCTTAGTTATTTGTTTTATTGCCTATGGAATTGATAATGACTTTTGCCGACTAAGTTTTGTTTGTGCATGAATAGAGGAATACTTCTGAACTCAGTGCTTCGTGCAAGTGCGTTGCTTTAATTTTTTTAAATTATAGTTTGAAAGTTTTATTTGTGGGTCCAATATGGGATATTAATAATGCTTTTGGGGTGCCTGTCTATTAAGTTAACTATTTGCTTGTTTTGTTATTTGACAGACTCCTATGCTAAACTACTCTGTGGTACGTTAAACTATTTATATTGAGTTTGGGGTATGTGAAAAAGGCATTGGAAGTGCAAACTGTGAATCTTTCAACGTCTTTTATCTTGGTACACTGTGTTGAATTACGTTCAATGTTTTCTATTATTATTTACACTCTGTATTATAGCTGACAACCTAATTTACTATCATCGTTAAATATTTATTCATCACAGCCATAAAATTTATATATACTGAATTTACTGCTAAACCATAATATCAAAGAAAGTATAAAATATATATATAATATCAACTTCCATTTGGTCCCATTAAAAATGGAATAAATATCTGCAAAAAATACATGTTTACAAAGACCAGAGCTTATATATAATAACTACTGTATTAAGGTACTAAAAAATGTATGTAAAATATCCATAGATTTTAATAACTACTATAATAACGACTACATATAGAAATGAGATCAAAGAATATAATTGAAATAAGTAAGCTACATTTTGAATATTTCGGTCTTCGCCTGATTTAAAGTCTGTTATAGCTATAAAAGCTTGTTTTAACATGCTAAAACAATACAATTGAGTTTATCTAAGAACTTATAGTTTTGATTTTTATAGTTATGCACCTGACAATTTAGACCCTAAATCCATGAAATCGATGGAGTAAGTATATAATATATACATGCTGATTATTGTATAAAACATTACTGTTGCATCAAGCAAGAATATTCTCTATTATATAAGCTGAATAATCTCTAAAATCCAACAAAATAAAACACTTTCACTAGCTATTCATAAGAATCCCTTTCGACGAACAGCCTGAAAGTCTACCTCCCAGGAGACGATAGGAAAAGTTATGAACTATTCATATACACTTAAACAACTTAGAAAAATTTCATGCATGAGCGATGCATATTCTTGACACTTCACTAGTTTCTCACAATACAAGACAATTTTTTCCTTATATAAACTGAATATTCTCTGAACCAAGAAAATAAAACACTTTTACTATCTATTCATAAGAATTCTTTTCGACGTACAGCCTCAGAGTCTATCTCCCAGGAGACGATAGGAAAAGTTAACATAAGCATTTCCACAATTGTAGAAACTTTCTTGCGTGGAGGATTGAATATAATCGTAACAATCAACCAACTTGTCACATCACAAGAAAATTATATAAACAGGAAATTCTGTATAAATTTTCTTTGATTCTTGGACGATGAAAATACAACACTTTCACTAGCTTCTCATCAGGATCCCTTTCGACGAATAGCCTGAGAGTCTACCTCCCAGGAGACAATAGAAAAAATTACACATCCACTTCAAGAATGTAGAAACTTGCTTGCAAGGTGAACCCAGGAAACGATAGAAAAAGTTACATATTCACTTCAACAACGTAAACTTTCTTGAAAGATGAATTCTTAACACTTTACTAGCTGCCACATCACAGAATAGTTATTTCTTTATATAATCTAATAGTAAAAAAACCTGAAAAATAAAAGGATATATTTTAACAAAGAATCAGTTCATGAATCTTTCATGTATTGTATATAATTTTAGACATTTACTTTTTAGCACTTTTTTCAACTTCACATAATAATTGTTTGGATAATACTTTTCATAAGTTTATTCTCGTTTAAAATAACACAATCACTTTCTGCATACATATTTTTTCAACTAAATGTCCGTCTAAGTATATTGATAGCTGGGCTTCAGACCACGAGTCTCACAATTTTCCTTATTTTTTCAACTAAATGTCCGTCTAAGTATTAAGATAGCTGGGCTTCAAACCACGAGTCTCACGTTTTTCCTTATTATTTCAACTGAATGTCCGTCTAAGTATTAAGATAGCTGGGCTTCAAACCACGAGTCTCACATTTTTCCTTATTTTCACAAAGTTTACAGGTATTATTATTATAATATACAGATTAAACGGCATAACCTGTTCAAATAATTTAATACACAAATTATCACCAATACAACACTAAAAATCATTTAGTAATGGATTGCATTCGAAACAATCCTCACACATAGCTTTAATTTAGAATTTATATCACTAATCACTATGCTGAGTTACGCTGTAATCTATTAAACTTGAACTATCTTTCAATTTAATCTTGTGAACATATCAACATTTTGAATATAAAAAGACACTATCACTATTCTTCGTAAGTAGCAAAAAAAGATTATGCTATTTATGAATGAAAGTTTAATAGTTTACCTCGGCAGCTGTATTTGGTTTTTCAAAAGTTTCAATATTATAATTTTAATTTTAGACATTTACTTTTTAGCACTTTTTTCAACTTCACATAATAATTGTTTGCATAATACTTTTCATAATTTTATTCTCGTTTAAAATAACACAATCACTTTCTGTATACAACTTATAATAAGTTCATTTTTTAACACTTTTTTATGGTACATTCCATCCGATCTGGATAGAGAAAAAGTCTATAATTCACAGCAAGAGGTGGATAGTCCTCCATAAGGAGACGATCCTCCATAAAAAACAATCCTTCACACTAGTAGATGAATTACTTATTATCAAAATAAAAATCTTCCGCTTGCACCAGATATTCTGCTAACTTAATAAATATTCTTACTTCACAGCATAGTAAATACTGCAAATCATAAATATTTATAATTCAAACTTTTTTCAATGGCAATATAACCTCCCAAAAGTATCTGAAAAAGAAAAGAGAACATTTAAACAAAGTATCAGTTCACGAAACCTTGATTTATATTGTATATTAATAAATCACAATCATAACACTAAATACTTATCTAATCTAATTATACACTATTAATCATGTCGATCATTATGAACGAAATTGACTTATTTCTCACTGTTTTTAAATGACACTGTTTTAAAATATTAAACTTATGATATATTTCACACTATCACAATATTTTATAATAATATGTTAAATTATTAATTAAAATATTTACGTTGATTATTATAAACATAAACAATGTTTCACCATGAAACATCGTCTGCATCTGCTCAGTATGTACAAGTAGATCTATATTGATGCATGGTGTGCTATATATTTTTACGGAAATACGTAGGGCTGACGTAACCGGAAGAATTGTTCAGTTTTCATTCTTCTCTCTTGATGAGAATCGAGGGGCTCGAACTTTCACTTTACAATATCTGTTGATAGAAGCATTTTCAGAAAATGTGACCCTGATGTGATTTTCTTAGTGTCGTCTCAAGCTTTCGTTTGAGTATTTCTATGTGCCAAATAATACTGTCAAAGTAAAGAAAACCGTAAGTCGAGTTTCCAACAATGCCTATGAGATGTATATAGGGTCTGGCTAGCGCCCAACGGCGGCGTACGTACTCACGTACTTTATACTTGCCATCGTGGCACTACCGCGCCCCTTGATATAACTTTAAAAGTAAAAGCACCTCTGAAGAGCTAGAAATTAATGAAAATTGACAAAGAAAATGGAAAAAACCATGAATTTCATGAACTTTGACCCTTTGTAACTCGAAGGTACTTGATGAAAGAAATCTGAAAAAATTCATGAGATATTTTGACACTCTATAGATCAACTTCCATATATTTTTGGATAGGTAAAAATAATTTTTTTCGATTTCACAAACACACACACAATTTAATTATATATGTATGTGTGTGTGTATGTGTCTATGTGTATTTTCTCTCTCAAATCCTTATTAATTTTTCATTTATTAATTTTCATCTATTTACTTTTTCAGATAAAAAAAGCAGCAACAGCAGCAGTGATAGCAACAGCAGTAGCAGTAGAAGGAAAAATGGTATATATTTCATTCAATTTTTAACTTACAAAATTCCACTATATTTAAAATTAATATATTATTTTTTGTTTTCAGATGCAGATACAAAAAAAGCAGTTGATATTAATTCAACTGCAGAAGGTACAGGATCGCATAGTGTGACAAAGAGTCTCGTTCAACTGCTGGTGCTGTGGCATCTAGCAGTTTAACAAAGATTCACACCAAATCAACTACTGATGCCGCATCATCAAGTAGAGCTTATACAAATTACACGAAGTCCGACTCTTCTGGCAAGAGTGAAAAAAAGTCGAGATCGCTGAAAAATTCCACATCTAGAGCAACACCACCACTAGCATCACCAGCACCAACAAAATGTCCAGCAACAACAAAACCACCATCAATTACAAAATCACCAGCAACAACAACCACAACAGCAACTAAAACGAAATATGCCAGTTGTTTTAGATATAGAGTACATGGTCGATCCAATCGATATCGACAAAAGGTACTCAAGAAAATAATAATATAAATAATATATAATGTATTTAATAACGAATAATTTTATATTTTGTATTTTGTTTGAATTTTGTAAGCAAAATATAAATGATTAAGAATAAATATAAAAATTAAATTAATTTTAAATTCTAAATAAAGAATTTTATGTAAAAATATTATTATAAAATAATAATTTTGATGTAAAATAATATTTTATGCCCCCCCTCCTTATTTTTACCACTTTTACGATTTTTTAATAATTATGCGCGCTATATTAGTAATAAGTAAAAAAGACAATACATAAAATTTTATTTTTTTATCAATTTCTAATTTATAGTCCACTTCATCTTTATCAAATACATTGTTTAAATAGTCTAATAACCATTGTTTTATTGAAACTACATTGACACATTGAGAATGTGATTAACACATCCATATTGATAATCACATATTTCTTTGAGTGAATGACATCCATAAATTTCTATATTAGGAATGGACTGAAAGTAAAAAAGTATCACTTACGTATCGTAAATGTATCAAAAGAGTATCATAAATGTATAAAAGTGAAGTACTCACACATTTGGTAAATATTTTTTTAACCATTGCTTTTTCTGCTCTCCCTTTACGTAAAGTTTTTCAACTCCTTGTAAGCAAATTCCAAAAATTATTTGTATATGATCATAAGGAATATCTCCGCTATCCCACGCTGATCCGTGATAATACTTTTCAAGCCAACTAGCTGTGCACTTTTCTTCTTCAGTAAGTTCTTCTCATCTCGTTGGAGGTTTAAAGTGATAGACAATTGGAAAAGCAGTTTTTTCAAATTAAGAAAACTGACTTCCTTTAAAATAGAAGTGTCGGATGCTATTCTTTGAAATCCTTGAATATCACATGTATAAACATTTTCCTCACGACATGGTAATAAAATATTTCTAAACATTATATCATAATCACGCGCTCTAGCCATATTTCAATTCTTGAGCTCGTCACACGACAGAGGCAAATTCGAGAATGGAACCGGAAGGTCTAGCATCCTGATTTTAAGGCAAGAAACTCAGCCTCTTGCTCTTCCGGATTGAGTGTAGTAAAAGATAATTCACTCCCTCTCTTCGACCCTTTGACTATACAGCTTGCCATTGGTTAAGTACTAAAATCGACAAACTCTGATTGGTTAAAATTCATCCCTTCTCTGTGAAAAATCTCTCTTCGAATTTGGTTGGTTCAAAAAATGTAAAAATTTCACTACTAGCATTTTTTTTCCCCTCCACCTAACAGATTTATGCCTATAAAAGCGTGAAGATTTCATGTACTTGTTAGTTCGTTTTCCACAGTAGCATTCAGATTGTAATACTAAATATTACTACAATTGAGCAGATGGAACGTAGTATACAAGTACTTCGAGAAACATTACAAAGTATCCATGAATTGAATAATTCAGACATTCACTATTTGTTGGATGTATGCAATTCAACCATAAAGGAATTAAACGAAAAAATTCAGGAATCAAACCTCACACGTGGAGAAAAACAGAAATGTTAAACGTGTATGGCACATCTATCACAGATTCAAGTTGAATGAGCGAGGAGGCGCTATACAAGAAACTGAAGCACGAGTTGAATGGCGTGATGTTTAGTCGGCTTTCCAAAATCGAATAAGAACCGGCATAGGAGCCAATATAAGTCATGTAGATATTCTAAGTTTTATGAATGATGCAGAAAAGATTTTTAAAGAAAAAGTGCAAGAAAGCTTACATGATTATAACACTTGTGACGAGTATCGTCACGCCGCATGCATATTTTATTTTAATACATATGTTTTTATATATTTGCATGTGAGTTGAGTTTTCAGATGTTCCCGCGCACCAGAGCTGTTCGAGAGCTGATGCATTCACGAACGCGCCGTCTGGTAAGAGCGCGCGAGAGAGAGAGAAGCTCGTGGCGTCACGTTAGGCTAGGCGAGAGATTCGATTCGAGCATCGAGCGCGCATGTTGTGTATGAGCAGAGTGTTTGTCTCGGCGATATAATCGTTTTGTATTATTTATTGTACAATAATTGCGACTACGCGTGTAAGTGGAGTGGTACTCTACATCATTGCGAGAGGATATTGATTACCAGGCAGCTGGACCGAAGCGAGACTGCAGTTTTAGGTTGATTACCGTGATAGCGTCCTTCGCATTTTTGTAAGTATCAGCTTCTCTCTCTTACTCTCACCAGCGCGTTTAGCATCATTAGCTCTTTCCCGACTGGGATTCTGTGTGCTAAGTAAGCACCTTTGTACATCTTTTCTGTCATGATTCTCTGATTTGATTGACATAATATATGCAAGAGCCTTTTACCGAACTGTACGTGTGTTTCATTTAATAGTTTTCTGTATTTGCCCTGTTCTCCTTTTTCTAAAACCCACGGAGAATTAAAGTAGAATAATCTACATTTAACGCGGACAAACCCCGTTACACACTATAAAGTAAATTCTGATTTCATTTCAAAATTTTCTATGTAAAAAAATGGAAAAGAAACTGTAGATATAAAATATTTCACTACTGAAAGTTCTGCAATTTATGCATCAACAATCATAAAAGAATGGTTTAGAGAACATATCAAAGATCCAATTTTTGCACAACTAGAAGAATTTGAAGAAAAGGATTCTGGGTGGACATTAAAGAGTATTATAAGTTTATGCATTAATATAAAAAAATATTCTCCACTTAAAGGGAGCTCATATATTCCTCTCCCAAAATTTATAGAAGTGAAAAAAGCATGTATTAATGTTCAGAACAATGATAATGTGCAACTAATGCTCATAGAGTAACTAATTATCTTCCATATGCAAACATGCTCAATTTTGGTGACATAGAATTTCCTATCAAAATAAAAGGTGTATCAAAATTTGAAAAGCTTAATAATGATATTTCTATAAACGTGTATATGCTTAGGATGTTTGGACAGAAGCATGAAGTATCACCTTGTTACATTGTTATCGAAAAGAAGGAGAAACATGTAAATCTTCTTATTATACAAGATTATTATATAAACGAACATGAAGAAAAAAATCAAGGTGAAGATGAAAGAGTACCTCGGTATCATTATGTATGGATAAAACACATTTCAAGACTTTTAAGATAACAATTGTCTAAAACTAATAAAAAATCATATCATTGTGACAGATGCTTACAAATATTTTATAGTCAAGAAGGATTGGACTTCAAAAACAATATACATAAGTTTTAAGATTATAAATAAGTGAAAAAGTGCCTTTTGTAATATATGCAGATTTGGAATGTTTATTGAAACCTACTGAAAATGAAAATGATTTACATAAAATGTAGCTACGATCATCGATTATATGGCTACAAATCATACGGACAAAATCATTCTGATGAAGTCACCTGCAGAATGGTTCGTAAAAGAATTGAAATCCATTGGAAAAAAGATTGACCAACTCTGTAAAAATCCAAAGCCACTGAAACTTTCAGATCTACAAGAACTATCCTTTCGGAGTTCGATTTGTCATATATGTCGGAAACCAATTCATTCAGAACAACTAGCAGTAAGAGATCACTGTCATCTCACAGGTCGGTAAGTTTTTTTAATTTGATATGGATAGAAAAAATAAAATAGTATATTTATTCAAAAGCATACTTTTTCTTTAGTTTCAGAGGCGCAGCTCATAATTCTTGCAATTTGAATTATAAGGATTCAAGATTTATTCCAGTAATTTTTCACAATCTTAATTACGATACTCACTTTATTTTGAAAGAAATTACTACTTCTTCATTACTGAAGGGACAAGTTAGCGTAATATCTCATAATAAGGAGAAATATATTTCATTTACAAAATATATCGATGGCAGTGATATTGTTTTTAGATTCATCGATTCCTGGCGCTTTTACCATCATCCTTAGAGAAGCTAGTGTCATACCTGGAAAACGTTCCGATAGCAGTTCAGAAATTCCAATCAGATGGACTTACAAGTGAACAGATTGATCTTCTCAGACGGAAAGGTATATTTCCATATGATTTTGTAGATGGATTAGATAAACTAACTACTACAAAACTGCCACAAAAAAATCCATTTTATAACAAACTGACGGATTCTCATATTGTTGAAGAGCACTATAATCACGCTCTTCAAGTGTGGCATAAATTCAATCTATCAACTTTAGGAGAGTATTGTGATCTCTATTTAAAAACAGATGTATTGCTACTGGCTGACGTCTTTGAAAGTTTCCGAAAAACATCCCTTGAAGCCTATAGGTTATGTCCGGCTCACTTTTATACTACACCAGGATTAACATTTTCAGGGGCACATACAATCACAAAAGTGGAATTAGAACTTCTTACGAATATTGATATATTAATGTATATCGAATCAGACATTCGAGGTGGAATTAGCCAATGTTGTAATCGATATGGAAAAGCAAACAATTCATACATGGGATCTTCTTACGATAAAAATCAGAAAACAACGACGCTCTTGATATTAATAATCTTTATGGTTGGGCAATGGTGCAACGTTTACCAGTTAGAAAATTTGAGTGGATAGAATATGAAACGAATCCATACTATTTCAATGAATCAGCGGATTTAGATGTAGGTTACTTTGCTGAAGTAGACTTAGAGTACCCTGAAGAAATACATGATGACCATCAAAATTTGCCATTTTGTGCAGAACATCATACATCACCTGGCTCAAAGCAGAAGAAACTTCTAACTACATTAAATGATAAGAAAAGATATGATATTCATTATCGAGCTCTTAAACAAGCATTAGACAATGGACTTCGTTTAAAAAAGGTACATAGACTTTTGAGATTTGAGCAAAAGGCATGGCTCAAACTTTATGTTGAACTAAATACAGAGAAGAGAAAACAAGCCGAAAACGAGTTTGAAAAACTATTTTATAAATTATTAATAAATGCTGTCTATGGTAAGTGTATCGAACGAGATCGATATTATGCTCATTATGCGAACTATTATGCTCATTACTCAAGCCTAACCATTTAACATAGATACGATTACCACTTTTCTTTATAACTTTTTCTACAAGATAAATTTCAGGATACATAGTCTTTTGAATTTCAGTTTCATAAAAGCCGCCAGTACAGGATTATCATAATAATCTTTAATATGGTAAGCTATTGGATTGGTTTTTACTACTTTCGTGATTCAAAAAATCTCAGTTGACCAATTCGGGGTATAACCTTTATCAAAAACATGTTTTATTTTACTTATTCGCACTTTATCTCCAACTTTGAATTTCGGTTTCTTCACAGTCAACTCTTCAACTAGAAATCGCTTCTTGAGTTGCTTCTCATTCCCCTTCGAAACATTTTTTGGTTCAATTGCTATTCTTCGATGTTTTCTTGAATTGTAAGCTTTGATCAACTTAGGCAGAATATCCAACCATTTATAACTTCCTTGTTTGCTAAATTCTATCCACATTTTTTAATATTCTATTAAAACTTTCACATATACTTGCATGAAGATTACTATGTGAAAAGTAAAGATTGATTTTATACTTTTTCATGAGCTGATGAAAGTTTGAATTGCAAAATTCTTTTCCATGATCGGTTTGTAGGTTAATTGGTACTCATCCTTGCTTCAATATTCTTTTTATTGCTTCAGAAACATCGCTTCCACTTTTCGACTTAACTGGGACAGCCCATGCATGTTTTGAGAATATATCGATGAGAGTGAGTAACCAGTTTAAACCTTTATTACTTTTATTACTCAATTTACGCAAAAACAGGTAGGGGCAAAAGTTGATCAGCATTGAATTTTCTATAAGATACATATATTCCGAAATGCAAAATTAATGTTTTTCCTGGCTAAATTGTTAAATAAAAAAATTTTTTTTCAATTTTCACATTGCCATGGTTTTTGTGAAATATGATCTTTATTTATCGGGTTAGCCCTCAAAGATAACCTTTAGTACAGACAACGTAAAAATTGAAGCCCGATCTCGATATCTTAAAATGGCGTCTTGTTGCAAAATTATTTAGCCGAAAAGTTCAAATTGATGTCCAATTCGATCCAGGAACGATAATTGAATCAAACTACGTTTAATCGACAGCTTACGATGTAATTAACAAACGGTAAAAATAAATTTTCTTAATATTAATATTTAGCAACATTTCTAATAAAAAATTTTTTTTATTTCGGTAAATTTTGTAGTGAGAGTATCGCGGCAAAATGTATCTTGAAGTACATTAAAAACCATGAATTTTCATATAAATTTTGTTAAGATCGGACCAATAGGAGCCGAGATACAAAAATTTTTTCAACCGACGATTACGCCGAAACGACTTGATATTTCAAGTTGAAATTTGGCACAGTGCTTGCTGAAATCATACTCTAAACGATTACATTTTACCCAATCGCTCTACATGCTTTAGTTCGTCTAAAACGACCGACGAAACATATGAATTCAGCGCATGAGTCCGCGCCGTTGCTCCGGCCGAGCGGCGCGGTGGTGGGGCGAAAGCCGCGCGGCAGCAAACAGAATACATACACCTTAGTTGCAATTTGATTATCTCGGTAACCAAAGCTACTATTGCTATACATTTTTTTTTCATTTAACGTGTTTTTTTCTCAGCTTTAACGTCATACTAATTAAGTTATCATAGGCACAATGCAAATACCGCAAATTACCAATTCTTTTGAAAAAGAATCTTTTTTGGCTACATACACAACCTTGGTACGCATGCATTGTACTGCTATAATCATAAAAATATTTAAATTTATCATATAAAGGTTGGGTAGCGTAATATATGCGATTAAAGGTTGTGTATATAGTAAAAAAAATTCTTTTTCAGAAGAATTGGTAATTTGCGGTATTTGTATTGTACCTATGATAAATTAATTAGTATGACGTTAAAGCTGAGAAAAAAACACGTTAAATGAGAAAAAAATTTAGTGCAATAGTAGCTTTGGTTACCGAGATAATCAAATTGCAACTAAGGTGTATGAATTCTGTTCGCCACCGCGCGGCTTTCCCCCCACCACCGCGCCGCTCGGCCGGAGCAACGGCGCGGTCGCGCGCGCTGAATTCATATGTTTCGTCGGTCGTTTTAGACGAACTAAAGCATGTAGAGCTATTGGGTAAAATGTAATCGTTTAGAATATGATTTCAGCAAGCACTGTGCCAAATTTCAACTTGAAATATCAAGTAGTTTCGGCGTAATCGTCGGTCGAAAAAATTTTTGTATCTCGGCTCCTATTGATCCGATCTTAACAAAATTTATATGAAAATTCATGGTTTTTTATGTACTTCAAGATGCACTTTGCCGCGATTCTTTCACTCCAAAATTGACCGAAATAAAAAAAATAAAAGAAATGTTGCTAAATATTAATATTAAGAAAATTTATTTTTACCGTTTGTTAATCACGTTGTAAGCCGTCGATTAAACATAGTTTGATTCAATTATCGTTACTGGATCGAATTAGACATCAATTTGAACTTTTCGGCTAAATAATTTTGCAAAAAGACGCCATTTTAAGATATTGAGATCGGGCTTCAATTTTTATGTTGTCGGCACTAAAAGTCATCTTTGAGGGCTAATCCGATAAATAAAGATCATATTTCACAAAAACCATGGCAATGTAAAAATTGAAAAAAATATTTTTTTATTTAACAATTTAGCCGGGAAAAACATTAATTTTGCATTTCAGAATATGTGCGCCTTATAGAAAATTCAATGCTGATCAACTTTTGCCCCTACCTGTTTTTGCATAAATTGAATAACAAAAAAGTTAATCAAGAAAAACGAAAAAAAATGCATTTTGGTAACTTATTTTGCAATAATAACAATGTTCCCGATTGATCGTGCATAAAAACAACATGACATTGATTATTCTAATAAAAATGTTGATCGTAAAGTAGCAGACATGAATCTTGCTACTAAAGCTTGGGAACGTGTTAAGGGGTTATGACAGTGTTAAAATTTTGAAAATATTAATTTTTGTTTTATTCAATTTTTTCACAGTTAATAGTTCGTAGAATATGGTGCTGAAAGCTGTTTTTTGCTAAAAAAATTTGCCTTGAAAATATCGACAAAAAACTGATAAATCTATTTCAAGTAAATTTTTGAAAAATCGTGATTTTTAAATATTTTAATTAGGCCAAACTTGTGAAAAGGATTGTTCTACCACACTTTTTACAGAGTTATTTCATGAGAAATCTTACTGAAAATACGACTTAAAAACCGTTTTACAAACCGTTTTTTTCTCAAGAGTTATGAAATTATTTCCGTAAAATAAATAAAATCCGTAAAATTAATTTTTCTATGTGTGATTTTATGTTAATAAACTCAATGCGTTAAAGTAAAGGCATTCAACAAATTTGAATTTGCCACTCGAACAGGTTGTACCTCACAGCGTCCGGTCGAGAATGAAGATTACTGTTTGATCGGTATAGTAGAATTTTCTGGAAAGCAGCCAAACAGCTGTTTTTCATCCAAGACACTAGATCAGTGCAGTTAGTCTGCTAGCTGCTGTGACAATGCTTATAACCTCAGTGGTGTTTTAAAAGTGCAAGAGCTTCTGCAGAATACAAAAATTATTCAGATATGTATTGGAAACTAATTAGTAATACTTGTGTTCATAATGACCTATTTCTTTGTTGGTTTATTTTTTGCTTTTAGGTATACGGGTGCAATCCAGCAAGATGGGAGTTTATATTGACTGTCTGGAGTATTATTTTGCATACTTTTTAACAACTTGCAGTGTATTTAATAATGGTAAGTATTGCATGTATTTGTAATTCATAAACATAACTTGATTATGAATAGCTAACGATAATTTTTATTTTATTTCCAGCTTCTAAATGCTATTATCACAGAGCATGATATGCGCATACCACCAAATATACTTTATTGTATGTATATTTGAGTACCAAAAGCAAATCAAGGTATGCCACATAGTTTCTGTAAGTATAGCTGAGTTCATTTGTATGATTTACATTATAAACTTTAAATGCCTTTTACTCAAATTTAGTTTTTTCATGCTTTTCATGTACTTGCCGCAGCTTTCTGAAGGAACCGTAACATCAATCTGGATGAACCAAAGTGTAAAACCTTCCTAATGAGTACGGTCACAAACTGATTGGAGCAGAATTTGCAAAAATAAGTTCAAAGTGAATGTTACGTATGTTTACATATGTAACATTCACTATAATTATTAATATTGTCAATATATGTTTAATTAATTATATTAATTTTGTGTTTTTCAGGAATTTGTTCCACTTAGTCTGAGACCAGACTCATAAGGAAGATTTGGCACTTTGATTCATTAGAATTGATGGTACGGTTCCATCAGAACCATGCGGCAAGCAAACAAAAGTGATAAAAATCATGATTTTTGGTAAGCAATTCCTTTAATTGTTTTTATATGTTACACTCACATTTTGCATATTATTTATGCATAAAAGTGATGTATAATACTTGTATTTGAAAGCAAAAATATAGTTTTTAGAGCACCTATATATCTATTAATCTGTTACATCACTAACAATTTTTTGTTTTTTTTTCAGGTTTTAACACTGTCATAACCCCTTAAAGCTACAGATGCAAGCATTGATGAAGAAGCTTCAGGTTTGGCTGTTGCAAGCGCTATGAAATTGAAAGCAAAAACTGGAATGGTACTAAAATTCAGTAAATTAATAACTGTAGCTAAAAAAACAATAAAGCCGAGTAAATGTTCGCGCAAGGTTGTTCAATCTGCTTTAAATAACGTACGACAAACAGTTAGGAGTGTTGGTGGAAAGAAAAAAGTTATACTTCCACGTGTTCTACCATTACCATGAAAAATTGGTGGAGTTCTTCCTTTTCTTATATCATTATTTGCAGCACTTAGTGCGACTGGTGCTTTAGCAGGAAGAGCTGCTGGAATAGCTAAAGCAGTCAATGCTGCTAAAACTGCACAGAAAGAAAAAGACTGTGAAGAATCTAAAAGACACAATAAAACTATGGAAGCTATTGCTCTAGGCAATGGCCTCTATCTTAAGCCTTATAAAAATGGAATGGGATTATTTATGAAGCCCCACATTGGTCATGGTCAAATTAAAAAAAAACGTCGATTTAATTTTATCGAATCGTCCACTAACTGACTATGATCTCATAATGTATGCAAATATAATGAAAATCCCAAATTTTAGAGGTGTTTTCATGAGAAATAATCTACCTTCCAGTGGTCCTTGGCATACTGAATCTGCTATTGTTAATTTAGATGTTTATCAAAACAAAGGCAAAAACTGGGTGTGTTATCGAAAAAATTGTTCTAAATTCATTTACTTTGACAGTTTTGGTGATCTTAGACCTCCTATTGAACTAATAAAATACTTCAATGTAAAAGAAGTAAAATATAATTATAAAAGATATCAAGTTTTACTTTGAGTATTTCAGGAAATTCTTCTGTTTTAGAAGCACAATATTTTCCGTCAATAGAACTGACACAGCATAAGAAATACGCTTTGGGATAAGTTGAACTCTTAACATTTAACTCAATTCCCAATGTAGATGAAACAAATAATAAATTTCATATAAAAAACAGAATTATAATAACTATCCCTACTGGAAGTTACGAGGTTGAAGCTATCAATCAATTTTCGAGTGAAACTTTGAAATCAAAAAAAATTGAATTCACCTTAAAAGCTAACACACTACTCATAGAACATTATCGATACAGTAGCTGAGGAAGCCGGAATCATAACATCGTATTGACGCTTCTCGCTCCCCCTTCCCCCGCCACGACTGGCCGGGGAAGAGAACATTCGATTGACTCATTGTTGTGCGTCTTTTACATTTTCCTGAAGAGGGTGACAATGTTCACCGAAACGTTGAAAAAGGAAAAAATGGTGTAAGATTTTTTCACCTTTTTCCTACCAAATTTACCTCGGAGAGATCGACAGAGTTCACAAACTAAATACTCTTAGAAATAAAATTAAATGTAGTCATTCGCTGGATTTTATACCTCCTCGCATTCTCAAAGAAAAAATTAACCACAACTCTGATTTGCCAGTGAAAATATTGAAGATAAATGCTCTCAGAGTAGAATGTAACATTACTGCTGGTGCATACATCAATAACAAAAAGGTACACACAATCCACGAATTCTTCGCCAGAGTTCCTCCAGGATTCAAAATCGTGGAAGTTCCGACTCATGTCATTTATCTTCCACTTAGTGTTAAGTATATAGATAATCTTCAAATTCGAATTGTGGATCAAGATGGAAATTTGGTGAATTTTCGAGGAGAGGAAATTACTATTAGACTTCACATCAAAACTTTATAATGGGAATCGTTTACAATTCTAATGTGCATATAAGTCAACCACAAACCATTAACACAGCAGAGTATACAGTTCCTCAAAAGCATAAGACTAAAAGTTTGTGGAAAAAAATTAATTGCATAATTCTCTGCTGCTTCCAGAAAAATGGACGAAATTCTTCAAATTCAATCAGGTGTCGTATTCGATGAGTCTATTGCTCAGTATGAATTACATTCACACCAGCCATATTCTTCATTGAGTTTTAATAACAGTGATGAAATTCGTATTACTATCCAGCATCAAGATCTATGTCTCTTACCGTCTCGCAGTTATATTCGCGTCTATGAAACACTAAGAAAACCAGACGGAACAGCACTAGCTAAAACTGATTTTGCTAATAATGGCGTTTGTCATCTATTTGATGAAATTTGATATGAAATAAATGCGGTGCAGATTGATAAGTGTAAAAATGTTGGTATGACCAGTCTTATGAAAGGGTGGCCTTCATTTACTTCGAAGTAAGCTTTCGCTCTAAAAAATGGAGGATGGGAAGGTCTAAATGGAACAGAATCATCTGTGAAGAATCGTGCGAGATACTTTGTAGGCTGCATTCCCTTAAGCATGGTCTTGGGTTTTGCAGAAGATTATAAAAAGGTGGTAGTTAATATGAAGCATGAACTCATTCTCATTAGATCAAGAAGTCATGTAAATACAGTAATTCAAGAAAGTATGGCTGCTGCAACTACTGCTGCTGTTTATGAAAACTTTGAAGTAAAGATCTTAAAGATAAAATGGTTAATGCCACATGTCGTTGCTTCTGACAAACGAAAAATCCAGCTGTTGAATTTTATTGGTAAAGATAATCCAATCTCTATGTGTTATCGTTTCTGGGAGTTATTTGAATACCGATCACTTCCAGCAGCCAATAAACACGTATGGACAGTAAAAACTTCAAATCAACTGGAAAAACCTCGTTTTGTGATAGTTGGATTACAAACTAAGAGAAAAGATGTTAAAAATGCAAATTACAGCAGATTTGATCATTGTGAAATTAGCAATGTAAAACTTTTCTTGAATTCGAAACCTTATCCACACGGTAATCTAAACATTGATATTAAAAAATCAGTATGCAATGCTCTATGATATGTATGTTGATTTTCAAAGAAGCTACTATGGACGAGATCCACAACAAGCGTTAGATACAGAAGAGTTTATCAATAGTGTTCCACGCGTAGTTATTGACTGTTCACGACAAAATGAAACTCTCAAAAACGCTCCTGTGGATGTGCGTTTAGAAATTGAGCCTTTAAAGCCTTTCCCAGCACCTACATCAGCTTACTGTCTGATCTTGCATGCTCGCATTACTCAGTACAATCCTGTTAATGGAGAGGTAAAAAAGCTTGTTTAAAAAATTGTAAAATGAAATATGCAGTAAACATGGTTGGTTTTAAGCAAATGGGAGGTGATTATATTCTAAAGGAAATAGCAATTATTCCTCTCAATCATAGTGGAGATCCTATAGTTCATCTATTTTAAAAAGCATTGTCACTGCATAGACTTTCTAATAAACTGCAAGCAGAAAATATGTGGCTCAAATATAATTATAATCATGGAATAGCCTGGGACACGAATGGGCTTGATTACTGTCAAATTGGAAATTTGTTCCGTGAATCGTTGCAAGATGTTACCAAAATTTTTGTTATGGATGATTTAAGGCTGAAGTGGCTAATTGGGGTACATTTTTATCCGTATCTGTTTTTCCGGTGGACTTTTTTCCGCACTAAATATTCCGCAAATACAATTTCCGCATGAATATTATTCCGCAAACATAATTTTCGCATGACTATTTTTTCGCAAATCCTATTTATCTATGAATATTTGTCTGCAAACAAAATTTTCTAATGAACGTTATTCTATCTTGCCAATGTTTCGAAATTTAAAATGAAAATTCTGTTCTGTCTTTACCTTGGCAACCTAAAAGTAATAAATATTGGCATTTAAATAGTCCATGTGCTATAACCTTCGATTGATAAAACCTAAAAGTAATAAATGTAATAAAAGTAATAAACCTTTATTTTTTGTTGAACTGAAAGTTAAACATGAGTGCAACGCATGCAGAAATAGTTGGAAATTTTCTTTTTCTAAACGGATAGGTCTATTATCACTCGCGATATTATGGTGCTCGCCGACATTGGGAGTGTCGCAGAGTGCATTCAAAGGAGTGCAAGGCTCGAGCGGTAACAAATATACCTGGAGCAGGTGCAGAAATCATAATTTTGAAAGGTATTGATCAGTCGCCACATGAGCATCCACCTAATTACAATAAGTGTGCAGCCGAGAAGGTTAAGCTAAATTTAAAAAGAAAAACTGAGGAACATCCTGAGCAGCTAGCTGCTCAGTTACTTCGATACGAATTAGGGGGCTTTTCTCAAGGTAAGTAAAAGTTCTTATTTTTTTTCAATGAGAAATTTTTAATAGTGATATTTACTCTCAGACAGCGTTCTTACTCTACATTTAACCTCGCAGGTGTGCTGTGCCAACTTCCGTCAAGAGAGAATCTATCTAAAGCTATAAGGAGGGGCCGTCGAAAGCATTTTCGTCCGAATCCGACAACTCTTGATGATTTAGATGACCTACCTTTTCTGTACAAACGAACTCTTGCGGACGAGAATTTTTTGATATTTGATTCCGGCAAATCTGAAGATGGAAGAGTTTTAGTTTTTGGAACCCAACGTAATCTCGAGTTACTGAATAAAAGTCTACTCTGGTCTCTAGACGGGACTTTCAAAGTATGTGCCTACTTCAGAGTATTTAATTGAAGTAAACTAATGTAAATTATCGTTTATAATTAATTATTTTTAATGTTTTTGTTATTATCATAGGTTTTTTCTACTATATTTAACCAAGTTTTTACCATCTTGAGAACTTGTGAGAGGCGCAGAAACGCAGATCCAGTATTTGACAAATTTGGCTCGAAATATCAATTTATAATTGTAATTTAGAAAGTGTTAAATAGAATTTATGTAATTGTAAATTGTTCAGTGAAATTTAAATAGTATTTTTGTTTTTTTTTAAATTTGCGGAATCTTATATATGCGGAAAAATGTCCGTATACCGAAGTGGCTAAAACGTTTTAAATTACCTGTTCACAACATTCAATAATATGACTCTCCATTAAGATCATCTATTAAGTGTGTAACTATGCACAAACCATAATCCAATTTACAAGACTGACTGTGCTTTACAAAATGTCCAACTCATGAAAATATTTTATCATGCATGTAAAGATTAGCAAGAAAATAAAAAAAAAATAAAAAAGTAGGAAATGCTATAGGTATACTGGAACAAAATAGTGGGGGGGGGGGGAGAAAAGTCCCTCGCCAATGGGTTCTGGCTTTGAGACGAGGGTCTAGAGAAAGGGGCAGCGAATACTAGAACCCGTGTGGATACTAGAACAACGGAGGGAGAGTGGAGGGGGATCCATTGTCCCAGTATCCGCCTGTTCTGGTACGCCTATAGCTACACTACTCATAGTCCGGGAGTCCTAGGATTTTACCAGGAAGTTCGTGTAAGAGTTTATTTTATGGCTGAAATATGTTGGTAGCCACTTACTGAAAATAGCCCTAAAGTCTCGACTTCGCACCCGATCGGGAACATTGTTATTATTGCAAATTAAGTTACCAAAATGCATTTTTTTTTCGTTTTTCTTGATTAACTTTTTTGTTACTCAATTTACGCAAAAACAGGTAGGGGCAAAAGTTGATCAGCATTGAATTTTCTATAAGACACATACATTCCGAAATGCAAAATTAATGATTTTCCCGGCTAAATTGTTAAATAAAAAAAAATTTTTTTTTCAATTTTCACATTGCCATGGTTTTTGTGAAATAAGATCTTTATTTATCGGATTAGCCCTCAAAGATGACTTTTAGTACAGACAACGTAAAAATTGAAGCCCGATCTCGATATCTTAAAATGGCGGCTTGTTGCAAAATTATTTAGCCGAAAAGTTCAAATTGATGTCCAATTCGATCCAGGAACGATAATTGAATCAAACTATGTTTAATCGACAGCTTACGACGTAATTAACAAACGGTCAAAATAAATTTTCTTAATATTAATATTTAGCAACATTACTAATAAAAAATTTTTTTCAATTTTGGAGTGAGAGAATCGCGGCAAAATGCATCTTGAAGTACATAAAAAACCATGAATTTTCATATAAATTTTGTTAAGATCGGACCAATAGGGGCCGAGATACAAAAATATTTTCAGCCGACGATTACGCCGAAACTACTTGATATTTCAAGTTGAAATTTGGCACAGTGCTTGCTGAAATCATACTCTAAATGATTACATTTTACCCAATAGCTCTACATGCTTTAGTTCGTCTAAAACAACCGACGAAACATATGAATTCAGCGCGCGCGGCCGCGCCGTTGCTCCGGCCGAGTGGCGCGGTGGTGGGGGGAAAGCCGCGCGGCGGCGAACAGAATTCATACATCTTAGTTGCAATTTGATTATCTCGGTAACCAAAGCTACTATTGCAATAAATTTTTTTTTCATTTAACGTGTTTTTTTCTCAGCTTTAACGTCATACTAATTAAGTTATCATAGGCACAACGCAAATACCGCAAATTACCAATTCTTCTGAAAAAGAATCTTTTTTGGCTACATACACAACCTTTAATGGCATATATTACGCTACCCAACCTTTATATGATAAATTTAAATATTTTTATGATTATAGCAGTACAATGCATGCGTACAAAGGTTGTGTATGTAGCCAAAAAAGATTCTTTTTCAGAAGAATTGGTAATTTGCGGTATTTGCGTTGTGCCTATGATAACTTAATTAGTATGACGTTAAAGCTGAGAAAAAAACACGTTAAATGAAAAAAAAATTAATTGCAATAGTAGCTTTGGTTACCGAGATAATCAAATTGCAACTAAGATGTATGAATTCTGTTCGCCGCCGCGCGGCTTTCCCCCCACCACCGCGCCGCTCGGCCGGAGCAACGGCGCGGCCGCGCGCGCTGAATTCATATGTTTCGTCGGTTGTTTTAGACGAACTAAAGCATATGTAGAGCTATTGGGTAAAATGTAATCATTTAGAGTATGATTTCAGCAAGCACTGTGCCAAATTTCAACTTGAAATATCGAGTAGTTTCGGCGTAATCGTCGGTTGAAAAAATTTTTGTATCTCGGCTCCTATTGGTCCGATCTTAACAAAATTTATATGAAAATTCATGGTTTTTTATGTACTTCAAGATGCATTTTGCCGCGATTCTCTCACTCCAAAATTGACCGAAATAAAAAAAATTTTTTATTAGAAATGTTGCTAAATATTAATATTAAGAAAATTTATTTTTACCGTTTGTTAATTACGTCGTAAGCTGTCGATTAAACATAGTTTGATTCAATTATCGTTCCTGGATCGAATTGGACATCAATTTGAACTTTTCGGCTAAATAATTTTGCAACAAGACGCCATTTATGATATCGAGATCGGGCTTCAATTTTTACGTTGTCTGTACTAAAAGTCATCTTTGAGGGCTAATCCGATAAATAAAGATCTTATTTCACAAAAACCATGGCAATGTGAAAATTGAAAAAAAATTTTTTTTTATTTAACAATTTAGCCGGGAAAAACATTAATTTTGCATTTCGGAATGTATGTGTCTTATAGAAAATTCAATGCTGATCAACTTTTGCCCCTACCTGTTTTTGCGTAAATTGAGTAACAAAAAAGTTAATCAAGAAAAATGGAAAAAAAATGCATTTTGGTAACTTAATTTGCAATAATAACAATGTTCCCGATCGGATGCGAAGTCGAGACTTTAGGGCTATTTTCAGTAAGTGGCTACCGACATATTTCAGCGATAAAATAAACTCTTGCACGAACTTCCTGATAATAAGGTTTTGAACTCCCTGACTCCCGGACTATCACGCACGCGCGGACACACGCACGCATGCACACACACACAGGAGAAGCTCTGAGTGCTGTATAGCGACAATTCTTAGTATACTACGTTAAGGGCCTAAGAGTGGAGAGCGAGAAGATTCCCACCTACGCACACAGTATATAGAAGCTAGTTCTTGCTGTAAGTCATCTGCATAGAGATTGTTAGTAGTAGAGATCGTACGCCTCTTAGTCTTTCACTAAATTTTGGGTTATACCCTCCCCTCCTTTGCTTTGAAAATTTGCGCGACACACCCCCATACCAACTCAAGCGCCTGAATTCATCGAAAAAATCACTTTTTTAGACACTATCGCGACACGGAAGAACCTTTTATATGTACGTACAGTACATAAATATATAATTTTATATGTATGTATAGACAAGTGAATAATCACCAAATGTCTACATATTAATTTATCCCTCGGTGGTTATTATAACACAGATGTTGGAGAATTTATCGATCTCCGCGAGGCAAACGTGATGGAAGAAATGACTAAACTTTCATTTTAACGTTTCGGCGAACATTGTCGCTCTCATCAGAAAAACTGTCAATAATTTATTTTAGTAAATTGAAAATACATAAATAATTTACAAAACAAGTCACAGAATTATAGACTTACATTATTTAAGCAGCCTCAAATTTTCAAAATTGTTTTGGTTTTCTTTTTGATAATTGGCTTCGGAAGTGCGAAAGTTGCTGGTAACACGCTTTATATATACTCCGAAGCACGATCGGTTATTCACAAGCATTTGTTTACAAATAACGTTGGATTTAATTCTCTTATACATGTGTATAATCATCGTGCCGGTCTATCGCTTCAGCTGATAGATTTGATGTGTGTATACGTTATTGAGATTTTGGGCATCTTCTCTTTTCTTTATGCCATTTCTTCAAATGTTATATATACACATGCGTGATGCAAGGCGCAAGCCACCGTGGCCCACCGGATCGCGTGTAGCGTGCTAGTTTAAAATTAAATCTAAAAACTAAGTAGTTTTATTAAGTATAAAATTCCAAATCGACACCAACCGAAATAGCATACCCAAAAATAATCGAATATGTATTTTACATAAGTTTTCGTTCTCTGATAGTGCATTAAACTTAATGTACCAAAAATTGCAATTGTGACGTTAAAGGGTTAGGTTAAGGGCCTTATAAAATAAGTACACTTGTAAAATCTGAAACAAAAATTGATTTTTTAAATTGCACAGTCAATTTGCATTTAACTGCAATACGTTTTATCTAAAAATATATCTAAAAATCTATGAAATTATGCATAATATGCTCTCAAGCCAGAATACAGAGTGTTCGACGACTTTTGGCATTTTCCGTAGGGTTCCAAGAGTACATGTACATGAAATATATTTAAAACTTTTCTACATGCCTATTACAGTACTAGTTCTCATATTGTTGTATATCAGAAAGCTATCCAGCGGTGTCATCTATTGGCGACGCCGTGCATACTATGTGAACGTGCAGCGAGCATGCGGCCAGAACTGGCCAAGCGTTCGCAAAGTGTAGGCCTGTCTGCCGATCCAATAAAACTCCAGCAAGCAAGCATGTCAGTGTACTCGAATCACCCATGTTCACCTTTCTCCCATACATTATACATATGAATGCAGCGATTTTGTTTGATTGAGCAGAAGATTCTTTAAAATGATAAAAATTGAAAATAATTTGTTAAAATAATAATTTAGCAATAACTTTTTCTCATTTTTTAGAGAATCTTCCATTCAATCAAATCAAAATCATTAATAAAAATTTTAAATATAGATAATAAGAAAAATAAAAAAAATTAATATTTTAGATAAAAAATGTTACAGTTAAATTGAAATCGACTGTAATATTTCAAAAATCATTTTTAGTTTCAGATATTATTATTTTTTTTTATTATAGCCTACCCAAGTCCTCTTTATGAGTCTTATACGGCTCTTCCCACTGCCCGATACCACACAATGGTACTGGCCAGTGAGGTTTCCTATAGTCGGGATGCATGTGCACCACATCGGAATGTCGTCCGCATGCATCTCAACTGGACCTACAGTTTAGCTACGCAATGCATCCATAGATTGCGTACAGTGGGATCCGAACCACTGGAGCTTCGACGTTATAAGACACTTAAGTATATACATACAGGTGTATGTAAACACAGAGGTGTCCCAATGACAGAAAAGCCGAGAGCCGGGATCGAACCCAGAACTTCTGGATAACGAGTCCGACACTCTGCCTACTGAGCCGTCTCCGCTCGTTTTCAGATATTATATGTGGCGAGTCCCCATAAAAAGCAGCAACTGTAAGTTTTCTAATATAGGAAGGTTTATAATTATATATATAGAATTATATTCAATCGTTAACAATATGAGTTCCTAACCTTAAAAAGTAAAAGTTGAAAGAAGGACGACAACAACTTGCGAAGCACGTTAAAAGTTGTTAGTGATTTGAAATTTTGTGAAAAATATTTTAATAATGAACACAGTAGTGTATTTCCAAATTAATTTCCTTTGGGAGCAATTATACCATGCATATCCTGTTTTATCCTATAGATATGCAAATAATTTTATAAAATTACAGCTGTTTTCAAATTTAAATAAAAATTACTACATAGATATTTAATTTTATTTACATAAAAATAGTTCTAATGCTCTAATAGTTAAATTATTAATTTCAAATTTTTTTTCACAGGTGCGAGATGAATGGCAAAAGGCAGCTATATTACCAGTTGAAAAAATAAGCCCACCTGATAATTCCGCTTGCGCCTATGGTGTTACTTAAATATTTTAAATTTAGCAAATAGGAAAATTACGAAAAGAATGGGAGTAAACTGTAGTAGGAGAAAACATTTTAGAATTAAATAAAAGTGTTACTGGATACGTTTGAGCAGCGAAAGTAATAAAACATAGATTTGTAAAAAGTTCCTCTGTAAACTGTATTCTTATCGAAAAATAAAATTTGACCAAATTCTATAAATGATTCAATAGAGTTAACTATTTACTTTCGAAATTTTTACGACTTGTTGATAAAAATAATTAAACAAAAACTGTAGAAAATCAATTAATACTATTATTATTTGTTAATCCTCGCCATTCTTACATCCAAAATTTTCAAGTTCTTCAAACGTGGGAAGAAACCCTTATTTGTTGTGAAAGGTTAATTATCCATTTTTACACAACAAAAATAACACATCCAATACTTTTTGGCAACGTTTCGTCCTCTAATGTGGGACCTTGTCAAGCCTGTTTTTATTTAACAAACAATAATGGAAATGTAACAAAATATACATAAATATCCAAATGTTCCTTATATATACACATAATACACAAACAAGATTATTACCATTAGACTAATTAAAAACTACGAGTACATTATAACTGCAGAGGTTATAAATCTCTTGTCACAGCCATGTGCTCATCAATAGGTATATATAAGTATGTAGAAGCAATGCGTAGCAATCACATAAAAGTATATAAAGACCCGAACGGCCCCGACGGGACTCGAACGTGTCCGAACGTCTAAGCATACCCAGTATTGAAATACAGTCTATGACAAAAACAACGTAGCAGTGGAAAAAATTAGAAACGAATTAAAAATGAACATAATTTTTCAGAAATAATTATTTTTCAAACAACCTATTTAATCTCAAATATTGTTTATTGGTGAAATTGAAATCTTCTTGTTTATTGATATTATTGCAATTCAGATTAATAAAGAAACTTTCAGAAACAAAACGTTTGTATCTGTTAATTTCATGGTCAAGAATTTTAACTCTATCAAACGCAAAAGAATGTGTACTATTATTTTTTAAATGTAAGGGAATAGGTAAAGACTTTTCAAGAGTATTGAAAGGATAATAAAATGCGTCTCTTCGAGCTAAAATGTTTATACTACGCCAGACGTTTCGGGGTAATTTTACCCCCTCATCAGTGGCTAAGCAAAATATTAAATTTTATTATTAAAGTTTTACAATAGAAATTACAATAACTAAATTACTATAAATTACCAAGTTTAAAAAATGAGTCGCGCGCTACATCGACGACGTGAAAACCGCAGACGGCGCTAAAAATTACAATTCGCAAATTTAAAGAATTTACAAAAGAATTTAATAAACGTTACAAAATCCGTTACAAAAATTAAGCAACTTACAAAGAATGACGCTCGAAAAACTTTTAACAAAAGTAATAAACGCGACCGGTGCCACTCGATGGTAATGTGGCACCGGCCAAGGACAAAAGTCAACTAAGCTTACAGCTAAAATCGATCTTATATATATGTTGCAATACATCCGTCAAACTGGATACTAATACAATTAAAACGTGTATAAAATGCAAAAATAAGGCGAATATTGTAGCCACGAAAGCCGCAGGGCTCGCTAAGTGTATCCAGAACACATAGCACAACAGAGGTGGCACGAGTTGTTATTCATGCAGTAGATCGGAGAGCCCGCGCTGCTCCGCACGCGACGCCCCTACCATGACTGTATCACTATATAGTACAGTATGGTTAGGCCGTTGCCCCGGCAACCCGGTTCTCCGACCTCCCACTTGGGATGTGCCGCTCCGGCCCGCCAGCCAATCACCATTGAACACGTGTTGGCTGAACTGAAGAGAGCGCGAAGCGGTGAGCCACCTCTCTCCGCGTCCTAAACTCCTGGTACTCTCTGCTCGCTACCGAGCCTCCGCAATCACAATACTCGACAATTAATGTTTATTAGGACTAACTTTTAGATTTGAAATAACGTTCTTGTAACTGGCTTTGAGGAAGCACGTGTCCTCAGCCCTATTAAGCGTGCCATCGAAAAACTGTATATGGAGCATCTCCGAGAACCGTCTACGGAAAATAGACTGCTCTCTGTCAATTATTTTAATATTGTTAAAATCAAAACTATGACCCGTCTCCAACGCATGTACTGCAAGAGGGGAATTCAAATCCCTTTTCTCTATATACCTCTTATGTTCGTATTGCCTAGTTTTTAAAGGCCGATACGTTTCTCCGATATATGTTGATTCGCAATCGGAGCAATCGATTTTATAAACCACGTTCCGTGTGTCACCCACCGCAGTAGGGTCTTTACCAAGTTTTATAAATTTGTTAAATTTATTGGTAACATTACTTAACTAACCTCACGTCATTATTTTTAATACGGACCTAATTTATCAGTGAACCCTTCGTAGTAAGGGAACACACCATAGCCTTTTCCCGAGTGTAATATTATTACTATGCAATTGTATAGTGTCAATATGCTCGTGTCTGGCATCTCAAGATGCGAGCCCATGGAGATGCCTTGCAATCGTTTGAAATGTCTCGATAAACGAATTATTGACGGTATAAAAACCCTCTCGATGTATATTTGTATTTTGGCATTTTTTAGACGGTTCTGGCGCCCGATGGGTTTTTGCTCGAGTCCTGTATTTGCAAATGCAGTTCTTGAGGACCTTGAGGAGCATTGTCTGAGCATTACAAAATCTAGCGTTCGACTTTTTCGCAGATACGTGGATGACTGTTTTTTGATAGTGGACAGAGGGGAGATTGAGGTGGTGTTATCTGCTTTTAATAATTACAACGAATACCTTCAATTCACTTCGGAAATTGAAGAAAACAATAGTATTAACTTTCTTGACATTTCTATTTTTCATGATTCTAGCGGCAAAATATTTACTAATTGGTACCAAAAAAACACAGCTTCTTGCAGATATATTAATTTCTTCTCCCATCATCCAAAAGTCAAAAAATAGCAATAATATCCAATCTATTTGATAGGGCAATATTATTGTCGGATCCTCGTTTCCACTGTGAGAATGTTGAAAAGGCGAAAAAAATCTTAATGGCTAATGATTATCCTCCCGATTTTATCGAGAAATTTAGCAAAAAGCGAATTGCACGTAATTTGGGCATCTCAAGGGCCGCATTGAGAGGCACAGACACGAGCAATATTGACACTTCCAATTGCAATAGTAATAATAATTTACACTCAGGAAAAGGCTATGGTGTGTTCCCTTACTACGAAGGGTTCAATGATAAATTAAGGTCCGTATTTAAAAATAATGACGTGAGGTTAGTTAATAATGTTACCAATAAATTTAACAAATTTATAAAACTTGGTAAAGACCCTACTGCGGTGGGTGACACACGGAACGTGGTTTATAAAATCGATTGCTCCGATTGCGAATCAACATATATCGGAGAAACGTATCGGCCTTTAAAAACTAGGCAATACGAACATAAGAGGTATATAGAGAAAAGGGATTTGAATTCCCCTCTTGCAGTACATGCGTTGGAGACGGGTCATAGTTTTGATTTTAACAATATTAAAATAATTGACAGAGAGCAGTCTATTTTCCGTAGACGGTTCTCGGAGATGCTCCATATACAGTTTTTCGATGGCACGCTTAATAGGGCTGAGGACACGTGCTTCCTCAAAGCCAGTTACAAGAACGTTATTTCAAATCTAAAAGTTAGTCCTAATAAACATTAATTGTCGAGTATTGTGATTGCGGAGGCTCGGTAGCGAGCAGAGAGTACCAGGAGTTTAGGACGCGGAGAGAGGTGGCTCACCGCTTCGCGCTCTCTTCAGTTCAGCCAACACGTGTTCAATGGTGATTGGCTGGCGGGCCGGAGCGGCACATCCCAAGTGGGAGGTCGGAGAACCGGGTTGCCGGGGCAACGGCCTAACCATACTGTACTATATAGTGATACAGTCATGGTAGGGGCGTCGCGTGCGGAGCAGCGCGGGCTCTCCGATCTACTGCATGAATAACAACTCGTGCCACCTCTGTTGTGCTATGTGTTCTGGATACACTTAGCGAGCCCTGCGGCTTTCGTGGCTACAATATTCGCCTTATTTTTGCATTTTATACACGTTTTAATTGTATTAGTATCCAGTTTGACGGATGTATTGCAACATATATATAAGATCGATTTTAGCTGTAAGCTTAGTTGACTTTTGTCCTTGGCCGGTGCCACATTACCATCGAGTGGCACCGGTCGCGTTTATTACTTTTGTTAAAAGTTTTTCGAGCGTCATTCTTTGTAAGTTGCTTAATTTTTGTAACGGATTTTGTAACGTTTATTAAATTCTTTTGTAAATTCTTTAAATTTGCGAATTGTAATTTTTAGCGCCGTCTGCGGTTTTCACGTCGTCGATGTAGCGCGCGACTCATTTTTTAAACTTGGTAATTTATAGTAATTTAGTTATTGTAATTTCTATTGTAAAACTTTAATAATAAAATTTAATATTTTGCTTAGCCACTGATGAGGGGGTAAAATTACCCCGAAACGTCTGGCGTAGTATAAACATTTTAGCTCGAAGAGACGCATTTTATTATCCTTTCAATCTACCATCATCGAGCGATAGAGTCAGTTTCAAACAACTTTTCAAGAGTAGTTTTTTATGTTCATTAATTCGCTTCTTAAGATTTCTCTTCGTCTGACCAACATAAGTTGCATCACAATCATTAAAATGCAATTCATAAACTACGTTTGTTTCATTCATCATATCGACTTTATCTTTTCCTAATTTTACTATATTGTTTAGTTTTTTCGTTAAGGTAGGAACTACAGTGAAATTGAATTTTTTAAATGTCGATTTCATTGAAAAAAATAATTTTTCATGAAACGGTAACGACAAAATTAGTTAGTATTCCTACATAAAGTATCATTATTCTTATTAAAATTTTGACTATTATTACAATTAAAATTATTAAATCTGTGTAATCTTATACGTTGAGACATGCATTTATTTATAAATACTTCTGGATAATTATTATTCACTAACATATTTCTTACTAACGATAAATTTTCTTTGTGGAAATCCTTATGGGATAATAATATTGGTCTGTCAACTAAATTAAAAATAATGTTTCGTTTCAATTGCACCGGATGATTAGAATTAAAATTAAAAATTCTGCCAGTATTTGTTGGCTTTTGATACCACATTGCGGACATTGTAATGGAGGATTTAGAAACTTGTGTTTTAAAAAGTTGTGTGATAACCATAACTGTATTCCGCTGTTCTATTTTAGATATGTATTTTATGTATTAAGGAGGAACATATGAATTTAGTGCTCAATGAATTTAATAGCTACAATAAATATCTACAATTTACTCATAAAGTACAGAAAAATTATAAAATTCCGTTCTTAGATATGATGCTATCGATTAAAAATAATAGTATTATTACAAAAAATAATAGTACTCATTCTTTTGCGTTTGATAGAGTTAAAATTCTTGACCGTGAAATTAATAGACACAAACGTTTAGTTTCTGAAAGTTTCTTTATTAATCTGAATTGCAATAATATCAATAAACAAGAAGATTTCAATTTCATCAATAAACAATATTTGAGATTAAATAGGTTGTTTGAAAAATAATTATTTCTGAAAAATTATGTTCATATTTAGTTCGTTTCTAATTTTTTCCACTGCTACGTTGTTTTTGTCATAGACTGTATTTCAATACTGGGTATGCTTAGACGTTCGGACACGTTCGAGTCCCGTCGGGGCCGTTCGGGTCTCTATATACTTTTATGTGATTGCTACGCATTGCTTCTACATACTTATATATACCTCTTGATGAGAACATGGCTGTGACAAGAGGTTTATAACCTCTGCAATTATAATGTACTCGTAGTTTTTAATTGGTCTAATGGTAATAATCTTGTTTGTGTATTATGTGCATATATAAGGAACATTTGTATATTTATGTATTGTAACGGGGATTATCCACTCGCTAAATGTAAATCACTCTACTTAAATTCTCCCTGAGTTTTAGATTAAGGAGAACAGGGAGAATGGAACTCTATCAAATAAAACATACGTAAAGTTCGGTAAAAGGCTATTGCGTATATTGTACTAATAAAGTGTAAGGATCTTAACAATAAAATATGTACAAATGTTCTTTCTTTGCACACAAACTCACGGTCGATAGAAAGCTAATGATCTTGACCGCGCTGATGAGAGTGAGAGAGAAAAGCCGGTACTTACAAAACTGCGGAGAACGCTCGCACACAGATCAACTTGTAATGCGGTCTCGCTACACTCCAGCTGCCGATAATAGGTCGCCTCAATCGCAAGCGTACAATGCACTATACTTGCACACGTGTGAACGCAAGTTACACAATAATAAATAATAATAGATGATTGTTGCACTGAAAAGGACGCTATCTTTCTCTCAGGACACGGCCTGCGCGCTCGATAGTCGAATCGAATCTAAATCTAGCCTAACATGACGCTACGAGCTTCTCTCTCCTACGTGCTCTCTCACCAGACGACGCGTTCACAAATACATCAGCCTCTGAACAGCTCTGGTGCGCGGGAACATTTGAATAGTCTCACATGCAAATATATAAAAACATATGTATTCAATAAAATAGCATGCGGTGTGACGATACTCGTCACATGCCCCCCTTCCAGACGCTGGGTAGCTTTTACAGCGTACCAGCTCTCCAATGCTCTCACCAGCATGCAAAAACGACCAAAATAATAAATAATAAAATAATAAAGCATTTCTTTGCAAAATAAAAACAAAAGAAAATAAAATTTCAAAATAAAGCGTTTCAACTCAAACACATGCAAAAAAAACCAAACTTCATTGCAAGAAAAAAACACATCAAACTTTTGATAAGGGCTAATTAAATTAACACCATTAGTTTTCTTTTTACAACAGTATATTCAGCAACTTAAACCCTAAGGTTTGAGCGAACTCGCACTTCCAGCCTACCGAGGCTGTCGAGTTGTTGCTGTCACTCATGGTCCTGAATAAACGATGGTTGTTGTCAGCCAAAATCAGGGAATTCTCCAACCTATTACCCTACTCTATCCTAAACATTCGCCCTATTCGATCGCGTACATCGCGGAGACAATTCAACTTGCGGTTTTCGCTGTTTTCTAGAACCCTTCGGTCGACCGCGTTTCGCATTAACCACCGGTGAATTTCCGTTTTCAGCTTCTGACGCGTTAGACTCTGCGAGAGTCGCCTCCTCTCCTCCAGGAGCCCTCGTATCACGAGAAACGACGATTCGGGTTTTACGCGGCCTACCTCGCTTACGTGGAACATCCACGTTTTCACCCAGCGCAATATTTCGCCCCTCACATTCATTCTTCTCGCTAACGGTTGCTTCCTTGGTGGTTGGAACGTCTTCTTCTACAGGATCACCATGTTCTTCATCAGAAGCATCACCTTGATTTTCAACAAACGCAGGATCTTCTCCTTGAACATACGGTTTGATGTCGACAACATGTATCTTCTCAAAGCATTCTCCTTGCTCATTAATCATTGAATAAACATCACGTCCAATCCTAGCAGTAATCTTGAACGGACCAGCAAATTTCGGTGCAAGTTTAGCATTAATACCTTGAATAGCAGACGATAAAATGCGATTGCGCTTCCAAACCAAGTCACCGATGTTAAAAATAACTTGTCTGCGTTTCGCGTTGTAATATCGTGCCTGCTTTTGCGATGCATGTTCGATATTCTTCTCAACAACCAACTGCAAATCAAATAATCGACACATCCGCTCTTCCCAGTTCTTCACTGCAAGCATTTGAGCATTCTCTCTAGTAGCTTTTTCTTCCTTTCGCTTGGTACTAAGTGGTGGCGCATTGTTTCTTCCCATGTTCAGGAAAGCGGGACTAACTCCTATAGATTCTTGCACAGATGTATTGTATGCAAAAGTTAACTCGGGCAAATACTAATCCTAGAGCTTGTGCTCCTCCTCAATATATGCAGTGATCATCGTCTTGAACGTTCTATTAACCTGCTCAACTGGGTTCGCCTGAGCATGATATGGCGATATCATCTGATGCTCAACGCTGCTTTCTGTCAAAATTTTTCTCATAACCTTATTACGGAATTCCGTACCATTATCCGACAGAAATACTTCAGGAGTACCGAATCTTAAAAACACACGCTCTTCCAAAGCATTCTTAATACTGATACCATCAGCCTTACGCAACTGTATTACTTCTATCCACCGAGTAAAAACATCTAACAGAATCAATAAATAGGTGTATCCATTCTTAGATCTTGGAAATGGACCCATCATATCACCGGCTACAACCTCCCATGGTCCAACGAGTTTCTTCTCTTTCATGGTACCAGCAGGTAACAGCTGTTCCACTTTACACTGTTGACACACAGTGCATGACTTAAAAAATTTCTGAACATCTTTATACATTCGCTTCCAGTAAAAATATCTTGCGACTCGCACATACGTCTTGCGACGTCCCAAATGTCCGGACGTGGGCTCGCAATGCGATTCGCGAAGTATTTGCAGTATTTTATCTCTAGACACTACCAGCTTCCAAGCATCCATATCTTCCAGAACGTCTTCTAGAATTGGCTCAGGCTTGTAATGATACAATTTACCAGCAACAATCTTCCAATCTGGAAATTCGTGAGGCTTTTCCAAAGTTTGCCGATACATTTGTACATACCACTGATCTTTAATAGTTTCTTGAATATCTTTTAAAGATGCAATTCGCTGTTCATCTAAATCATCTTCTTCGAACATCCGCGATAACGCATCTGGGACATAGTTTTCTTTGCCAGGTCGATATTCAATCTCAAAGTCATATGACTGCAACTCCAATGCCCATCGAGCTAATCGACCGTTATGGTTACTTAGATTACATAGCCATTTTAAACTTGAGTGGTCTGTAACTACCTTAAAATGATAACCCTCCACATATGCACGAAATTTCTTAATTGCCCAGAGAACGGCAAAACATTCCCTCTCGGTGACTGAATAATTACGCTCCGCAGAGGTTAATGTGCGACTCGCATAAGACAAGACGTAATCTTTTTCATCTATCTCTTACATGAGTACCGCACCAATGCCGCTGTCGCTCGCATCAGTTTTGATAATAAATTGATGATCAAACGATGGTCTGTGTAACACAGGCGCTGTCGCAAGTATCGTTTTCACTTGTTCAAACGCGTCCTGTTGCTTTACACCCCAAGTGAATTTTCCATTGCCACGTAGCACTAGATTCAACGGCTCCGCGACATCGCTCAACCGATCCAAAAACTTCCGGTACCAGGAAACCATTCCCATGAATCTCTTCAATTTGATCAGAGAATTCGGAACAGGATACTCCAGAATCGGTGCAACTTTCCGAGGATCTGGACGAAATCCCTCACGATTCACAATGACGCCTAAGTATTTAACTTCGTCACAGCAAAACTTGCTCTTACCTCGGTTAATCGTCAACCCAGTTTCCGCGATTCGCTTCAGAACTACATCTAACCAATGCAGATACTCGTCGAAAGTCTCGGTTGTGATGATAATGTCATCCAAGTAGGAAAAGGCGTACGGTTCTAATTCAGGTCCAATGAGCCGGTCACTCAGCGTTTGAAAAGTTGCAGGCCCGCCTACTACACCATAAGGTAGACGGGTGAATTCAAGTTGGCTTTCTAGAAATCCATGACTTACTTTTCTTCTTTGGTTAACCAAGTTCGTTTAGGCATTCTTTTCTAAAACAAACCAGTTTCGTCGCTATGAAAATCTCGGGTTTGTCCTGTTCATTTTTTTCTAAACAATCATAGCTTAAAGTTTCGGTGAGAATTCACTACTATAGCTTCGCACTGTCTATTTTACTTATGAGTATTAAATTATACAGTAAGAATCTTGCTTTGAAATTCTCAAACCATCCATTATTTACGTTGAAAGTTTATTTTTTTGCGTACTTTATTTTACATAATCGTGGAAATTCGTAAAGATCTTTTATTCTCATTTATGGTGCATATATATCTTTGAAAGTTATTCTAATTAAATAAATTCTGAAAAATAATCATAAGAATTATTAATATTTTCTTAATTAGTATACATACCTTTTCCAAAGCAAAGTGTTTATATTTATGGTTTGGAATTCCACGATAAGTTTTTTAATATAGTCTATTTATTAACAGATTTCCACGTGTCATAGTGCATACATACATAATCTAAGATATTTTCAATTTTACATTTGGAAGGTTGTGAAATCATGGAATAAGTGGTATTTACTGTTCGCAAAGTATACCTTTATGAAAAAAACCTGCAGAATATTATGTAGGCAAACATACAGAGGATGGTGCAGGAAATTATACATGTATCTGTGCAGATTGCTCTATAGATAAATTTGTAGAATAATCTGCACGGAACTGTGCACGTATATGCGGAATACTCTGTACAAATATTCTATAGATATTGGTAAAGAGTCCCAGTAAAAGAATCTATAAATATTTGTGTAGATTTTTGGAACACTGTATAAACCTATATAAACATCTCCAGACAAAAGTTTGTGCAGATAAGATGCTTCTATACCTACTTTATGGAAAAAATATGTAGAAAGTTTTGTAGTCAATTATATATAGAAAATCATGTAGGGAATTCTATAAGTATATATGCAGAGTTATCTCCATAGATTTTTGACAGAATTTGCGTACCAGGTACCGGGAAGGTATCTAGGTAAATAGGCACGATGATTACGCACTCCAGGTGGTACGCTCCATTGGTTTTCGGCAGAACTTGCGTACCACGTAAAAATTCGAGATAAAATACGAGATAAGATTTTCCGTCAGACTACTTTTGATTGTGAGATTGGTCTCGCAGAAAATTCGGGATGACTTGCGAGATGAAATGTGAGACTATTTAATAAACTAGTTTTGTCTGTACGATTGGTTTTGTGAAAATTCTATAACTAAATACGAGAATTTCGAACAGACTACCTTTGCCTCAGTCTAATAGAAAAGACCAGATAAAATGCGAGACAATTAAAATAAAAACGCTCTTATCGCCTAATGATTTATACATTTGCTTTTAGTAGCGCAGTCAGGAAACCGGGATTCCCACTTTCATGCACTCCAGAACAGTGAAATCCACTATATGTATAACATCTATAATATCAAATGGTACGTCGATATCATTTCCTTACGTGCAAAGAAATTCAGGATCCTGACTTCTCTGTAACACCCAACTTATTTATAAATCAAAAAAGCAGAATTCTAATTGTTATGACATAAAGAAACGTAATATCGTTCCATATCGTGCAGCGCACGAAAACTGAGATTCTTAATTCCTTGTTACTATACTAAAAGCAATTGT
This sequence comes from Philotrypesis tridentata, assembly GCA_018906965.1. Lineage (NCBI taxonomy): Eukaryota > Metazoa > Arthropoda > Insecta > Hymenoptera > Pteromalidae > Philotrypesis > Philotrypesis tridentata. The sequence continues at coordinate 187,441 of JACCIB010000280.1, forward strand.
CTAAATCGTTAACGATCAGAAAACAAGAATATTGTTTTATTATCGCATCGCAAGAAAATAGGGATCTCCACTTTCTTGCAACTGCAGGAAACGTAAAATACCATTGGATTGGCATGTGAAACAAAAGTATCCATTTCTTAGAGTCAAGAAAAAACTCGATTGTGAACTCAATTTCATTACATTGAACGACAACCACACTCCCGATTCTCTCGAAGCGTTAGTAAAAACGAAGAATCAGGTCCTAAAGTTCTACAAACACAAAGTTATTCGAAGTCCAAATCACAAGGAAATCGGGAACTTGATTTAGAACCAAAATCTTTCCAAATAGTATCCCAAAAACTATACCAAAAAGTATCCCAAAAGTACCGGAAAAATTATCCAGCAAAGTATTCAAAAAGCATCTGAAATATTATCCCAAAAAGATTCCCCAAAAAGTGTCCGAAAAAGTATCCCCAAAAAGTATCCCCAAAAAGTATGGACAAAAGTATCCCAAAAACTATCCCAAAAAGTATAGAAAAAGTATCTGAAAAATTATCCCAAACAGTATCGCAAAAGTATCCCAAATAGTATCCCAAAAGGTGTCCCAAAAAGTATAACCCCAAAGCGTCGCAAAAAGTATCCAGCAAAGTATTAAAAAAGTATCTAAATAATTATCCCAAAAGTATCCCCCCAAAAAGTATCCCAAAAAATAATGAAAAAGTATCTGAAAAAGTATTAAAAAAGTATCTAAATAATTATCCGAAAAGTATCCCCCCCCCCCAAAAAGTATCCAAAAAATAATGAAAAAGTATCTGAAAAAGTATTAAAAAAGTATCTAAATAATTATCCTAAAAGTATACCCCCAAAAAGTATCCCAAAAAATAATGAAAAAGTATCTGAAAAAGTATATGAAAAATTATCACAAACAGTATCGTAAAAGTATCCCAAAACGTATCCCAAAAGAATCCCCCAAAAATATCCCCAACGGTATCCCAAAAGGTGTTCCAAAAAGTATTCTAAAGTATCCAAAAAAGTATCCCAAAAAGTATCCCCCAAAAAGTATCCCCAAAAGTATCTCAAAAAGTATCCCAAAAAGTATTGAAAAAGGATCTGCAAAATTATTCCAAACATTATCGCAAAAGTATCCCCAACAGTATATTAAATGAATCCCAAAAAGTATTCAGAAGTATCTGCAAAATTATCCCAAAAAGCGTCCTACAAAGTATCCCCAAATAGTATCCTAAAATATATCCCAAAAAGTATCTCAAAAACTATCCATAAAATATATCCAACCCAATATACCAAAAAGTATTCTGAAAAGTTTGCTGACGATATCCCAAAAAGTATCGCAAACCAATTTGCAGAAGGCTCTTTCCTTCCATCTAGCATTTTCTGCAAGACGAATCGCAGAGATGCACACATTTTACTGTAAATTTATAGAGCGCAGCACCTGGACTGCGTCATTGGCGATCCTATCCACCTCGACAACTTGCCGGCAACTCGTGCACACAACTTGCCAAAAAGTTACAGAGCACACCACCTCGAGTGCGTAATCGGTCACCCTGTTTACCAAGATGCCTTCCCGGCACCTGGTGCGCAAGTTCTGTTGAAAAACTACGGAGCGCACCACGTGGAGTGCATAATCCTTCCTTACCTAAACACCTTCCCGGCACCTGGTGCGCAAGTTCTGTCGAAAAAATATGTACCTAAAACCGAGAGCTTTAAAACAAGTATAAAAATGCCTATATTCGGATAAACGATAGATAAGATACAGAGGTTCAAAGTTGAGATACCAAAAATAGGAAAATTTCTCGAAAATGACCAAACAATGTATGAAATCAAATAATTCAAAAGTGGTTAATCCTACCAAAATTGGCTCTATTGCAATGAAAAGCTAAGAGCGAGAGCATTAAAGCAAGTATAATAATGCCTATATTCGGATAAACGATAAATAAGATACAGAGGTTCAAAGTTGACATAAAAAAATACGGAAATTTCCCGAAAATGACCAAACAATGTTTGGAAGCAAAAATCTCGAAGGCGGTTGATCTTATCGGAATTTCCTATATTGCACTGAAAAGCTGAGAGCGAGAGCTTTCAAACGAGTATAACAATGCCTATAGTCGGATGAACGACAGAGAAGATAGAGAGGGTCAAAGTTGACAAAAAAATACGGAAAATTCCCGAAAATTACCAAACAATGTTTGGAAGAAAATATCTCGAAGGCGGTTAATCCTACCCAAATTTGCTCTATTGCATCGAAAATCTGAGAGCGAGAGCTTTAAAACGAATATTATGATGTCAATATTTGGAAGAACGATAGAGAAGATAAGGAGGTTCAAAGTTGACCGAACAAAAATAGGAAAATTTCTCGAAAATTACCAAGCAATGTTTCGAAGCCAATATCTCGAAGGCGGTTGCTCCTGTTAATTTTTCCGTCATCGGATTGAAAAGCTGAGAGCGAGAGCGTCAAAACAAATATAATAATGCCCACATTTAGATGAACGATAAAGAAGCTAGAGAGGTTCAAATTTGATCTAACAAAAATAGGGGAATTTCCCGAAAATGACCAAACAATCTTATTGAAGTCAATATCTCGAACGCGGTTGATCCTATCGAAATTTTCATCATCGAATTGAAAAGCTGAGAGCGAGAGCTTTAAAACAAGCATAATGAGGCCTATATGCATATGAACAATAGAGAAGCTACAGAGGTTCAAAGTTGACCTAACAAAAATAGGAAAATTTCCTGAAAATTACCAAACAATGTTTGGAATCTAATATCTCGAGGGTAGTTAATCCTACCGAAATTTGCTCTACTGCACTAAAAACCTGAGAGCAAGAACTATAAAACAAGTAGAATAATGCCTATATTCAGATGAACCATACATAAACTAAAGAGGTTCAAATTTGACCTAGCAAAAATCAGGAAATTTAGCGAAAATGACCTAACAATGTTTGGCAAATATCTCAAAGTCAGCTGATCATATCAATTTTTCCGTCATTGGATTGAAAAGCTGAGAGAGAGAGCGTTAAAACAAGTATAATAATACCTATATTCGGATGAACGATACAGAAGCTAGAGAGTTTCTAATTTGTCCTAGCAAAAATCAGGAAATTTACAGAAAATGACCAAACAATTTTTGGAAGCAAATATCGCGAGTTCGGTTGATCCTACCGAATATGGCTCTATTGCACTAAAAAGCTGAGAGCGAGAGCTTTGAATAAGTATAGTAATGCCGATAATCAGATGAACGATACAGAGGCTAGAGAGGTTCAAAGTTGACCTAATAAAAATATGGAAATTTCCAGAAAATTAACAAACAATGGTTGGAAGCAAATATCTCGAAGGCGGTTGATTAGACCGAAATTTGCTCTATTGCCATGAAAAGTTGAGAGCGAGAGCTATAAAACAAGCTTTAAAAGAAGCTTTAAAACAATCTTTAAAACTCCACCTGGATTGCATAATCGGCCACCCTGTTCACCTAGACTCCGTAATCGAGCTCTCTTCGTACTTAGATGTCCAATTGATACGTAGTGCTCGAGTTTAGTCAAAGATGCATTCCATCTAGTCTTCGCTTATAATAGTCGCTCAGCGCACTAAGTTATATTCTTCATGTCGGCATAGATATACTTATGTACAAAGCGCGTTCTATAACTATATAGTTATTCTGTAACTATATACTATATAGTCAAAATCTATTCATTTTCGCGAGTTGTGCCCAGCAAGACTTTTGTTCTGGAGATCATCAACTACAACTTGTCAAATTTGCAGCCGATTTGACCGGGACCTCATTTCCTATAATTTTGTACGAGATCCTTTCCCCTCTCCTATTGTGTCTGCTTTTTTCCAAATTTTTCCTGATTTTCCCGAATTCTCTCCGATGTTTTATAATTTTTCCGAATTTTTCCCGATTTTTTTCACTGCTTATTTCCGCCGTAAAGCCGATTTTAATTCTCGCAAGGTTGCCACTACAAAATTTGAAAAAAATGTCATTTTGAATAAGCAGCTTCTTGAAACGGACTCTGAATAAGCAGCTTTTTGAAACGGACTCTGAATAAGTAACTTCTTGAAACGGACTCTGAGTAGGCAGCCTTTTAATCTCAGCCGTCGGTATACATTTTATTGTAAAGGTATTTATTTGTATTAGTTTATCGGCAATGTTATATCTACGACAGATTGCGTATACACTTAGAATTTCTATTTTACTTTTTATTCTATGGTTATACGTTCCATTGGTTCGCGCGCTTGTTTCGTTCTCTGCTCGGACTGGTGGTCTCGAGCGGACATCTTTGAGCGTGCGCATTCGTATTTCGCTTTGGTCGCATTTGACACGAGCATCGTGACACGAGCGGCTCGGTACGCGCGGCTCTGCCTTTGAGTCAACTGCTTTTATTTTCTTACTTACTTTGCCATATGATTTTATTTTCGAGTATGTACGGTGAACGGATGAAGTGTTAGTGTCTGATAGGCTTGTGTCATCAAGATGTCTCGGAAGGTCGAAAAGAAAAGTAAAGTACCTAGTGATGAAAGTCTTACGGAAAGTCAACTTCGCGAAAAGAATGCTGATAGTCTAAAAGAAGAGCGTCTAGTTTTTGACAAGTATAATGATAGTATAGAAGAATTCACGTTAAAAAGACGTATAGAATATTTTAAAAAATATTCATCTCAAGATAGTAATACACAATCAAAGACTCTTGAAGATATACTTCATAGAATATTCTATTCTGATGATGAAGTCAAAAAGTTTATTAATGATTATCAAGAGTAAACAGGAAAAAATTATTATAAAAGAAATAAACAACCTAAAAGTGACCTAAAAAATGAGCAAAGAATTTCAAGTAATCCAAAACTGTCTAGTAGGCTATTAAAATTTCGTTGTATTCACGGAAATAAGTATAATCAAGATGTATCTATGGAATTAGAAGATGAACAAAGAAAAACGTTGTATGTATTGCGTATGAATTGACCATTGCAGATCGTCATTGTTGAGTGCACAGTTGCGTGTATTGTTTTTCTACCTTGCGCGGCGTTCGGCGCGTGGCGCTATGTTTATGTACGCGCGATGGGAGACTATAATCTCTATGTTTATGTACGCGCTATACGTGAATATGGAGAGCAAGAGAGGCGCATGGGCGTAGCTTACTGTAGACTGTCGTATTTTTCTGCGTATTGTGTGTTTACAAAATTTTATAAATCGCTGCACCAATTTTTTATCAAATGGCTTTTTCTGTTTTTTTAAGTTGGAAATATATATTTATATTATATGTATAATATATGATTAATTATTTATATTACAGTACCAGTTTCCTAGGATGCACTGCTGAAATTATCTTGTCTTTATCGAATGACGGTGACTGCTGCATCGTAACTAGTGTGAGTGAACAAGACAAACATAAAATTATATCCGTATGTATATAAATGATAAACAATTATAGCCTTTCAACATGATAATTATTTTAGTTGTTTGAAAAAATGTAGCCAACTGCTTTCGCAAAATCGGAAATTGAAATGAGAAAGGTAAACAAAATATTTTGCGGGATATATCGAACGTGAAAGCTTCTTTACATAAAGAGAGTTTAGGGGATTCTATGCCTGCAGTCTTAGATATTTTAAAGAAATGTAGTAAGTATTTTTCATTTACTTTCTTTTCTCTTTTGAAATCATCATTTAATAGTTTGTTCAATACAGATGCAACGTATGATATTGAAGTTAACGAACAAAATGAATTTGATGCACTTTTCTTCACGTTACCAGAAATGATTTCGATGTTTCAAAGTGGGCCTGAATTTTGTTCTATCGATTTTACTTATAAATTATTCAAACTCAATTTTTCTGTTGGACTTTTTAATATACTAGATGGGAATGGATGTACAGAATTCGTTGCGTTTTGTATAATTGAATCAGAAACTAAAGAAAATTTGTCCTAGTTTTTTGATATTCTGCTAGCTAAATTTCCAGATACTTGTAAAAAAATTCAGTGCTGTATGGCAGACAAAGATTCAGCTATACGACAAATTGTGAAATCGAAATTATCAATTCCAGTTTACATTTGTTCATATCATGCTTTGGATATATTTCGTAAACAAGTTCATCATGATAAAATGGATATAATCAAGAAAGAGAAGAATCGTTGGAATTGATTGAAAAAATGTTGTATGCATCGACGGAAGAAAAGTATATGAATTTATACCACCAATTATGTGAAACTGCACCAAATGCTGTCACATTGTATTTTAATGAAAACTGGCATAACATGCATTCTGAACGGGTCAGAGGCATGATGCACGAAGGAAATTATATGAATTTTACCAATAATAGACATGAAAATGTCAACGGTAAAATTAAACTATATTGTGAAACTTTTATTAGCTGATTTTCTACAAGTTTTGATTTTGTTAAATAAACCTGCACTTAATTTTTCGAAAGCTCCATCATATAAGTTATCGTCTGTTCTAAAAAAATACTACCAATTAGTTACAATATACGCTTTTAAATATATTGAAAAAGAAATTTCAACAATGCAATATATAGAAAATTGTAATTTAATTGATGATTATATGATTCTATTATCAAATAGTAAGGAATTGAAATACGTTATAACTTATCGATCTTGTACATGTACGGCTTTTAAATCAATCGGTTTAACATGTCGGCATTTAGTGAAATTTAGAGAATTAAAAGGTGATTGCTTATTCGATGAAAATATTATTTTGAAAAGATGGACTAAAGATTATTTCGGAAAGCATCGTCGTATTTTTCAAGAACCGAAACCATCAACCATGAAAAGTAACTTGTTGTACTGATAATAATACTAGAAGTAATGATATTTCACCAAATATTGGTTTGGAAAGTTCCGAATTACAATCAATGCCTAGTGTTGAACCATCAACATCTGAAGTAGCTTCTAGTACTGATTCTTGCAAATTTAATTTCAATAATGTTACAAGTAATGATATTTCACCAAATATTGCTTTGGAAAGTTCTGAATTACAAACAATACTTAGTAGCGAATCATTTCCGAAAAATTGTACGAATACTTTTACTTGTAATATTATTGATGTTTCTAGTAATTCTGTCGTACAAAATGATATAAAAGTGAGTGATATAATTTTACATAAGAGATCTAACCCAATAGGTAGGAAACGAGGTAGAAAACTAAAAGCTATTGCTGTGCCAAAAAAGTCAGATTCAAAAAATCTGCAGATGTCAATGTACATGATAAATCGAAAGTATCAAAAAAATCAATGAAGGTTATAGATCAAACAGTGTATGATAAATCGGTAGTATCAAAAGCGATAGAGCTAGCCTCATCACGACCTTCCCAAGGTCGTCGACCGCACCGGAAGACATACGGCCGGAAACATGGCAGTACCTGAGGGATATAGCACCCCTGGGGCACGAGTCAACCCGGGAGATGTCAGCATATAGTAGAAAGACTCCAAGACTGTATTCCCCGGCCCCGTCGGCAAGTGCAGCCGGCAGTACAGCACGGGTCCAGTTCGGCAGCCCCAGTTCACCGGAGCCAGAAATCACCTTCTCGGCCCCGAAGTCGGCACATACTAACAGTACCGGCGCACAACCGCACACAGCCGAGCCGCGAAAATCGGGTAGGCCGCAGTCGCATACTTCCACCTCCTTGCGAAGTGCACCAACGCTCGTCCTTCCCTGGCCATGGCGCACCGCCTCCCCCAAAAAGAAGCTCGCCGTAAAGGTAAGCAGGCGGGCACGCGGCAGCAAGAAAGGGCTGTGTATCGAGGTAGCGGAAAACAATAACGCACCCGAGAAGCCCAGCGCGACCACTCCGATCGCGGCCGCTCCCCCAACCTCTGTGTCAGGCACATCGCCAGGGTGCGGCGGCAGCACTTCGCGGCCAGCGAGGACCCCTCACGCCAACAACTCGCCTACAGCGAGCCAGAGTCCAGGTGGCACCCCGACCGACAGCTGGCGACAGGGCAGCCAACTTACCCCCGCACCAGGCCATGGAGATCGACGAGACGGCCGACGGCACGATACCCGACGACCCAGTGGACGTCGGACCCCGCGAAGACTTTTCAGGCGTAAAACGCAACTACGAGCGGCGGAAGTCGTTATCAGACGTGCGCTCATCAGCGTCGTCAGCCAACGTGTTGATGCACACGTACATAAGGAAAGGCCGCTGCTTGGAGGCATACCTGACCCTGCAGCAGTGCCCGAACATCTCCAACGATCCCCCAGGCATTGCCTCTTCCACTCCCTCATCAGAGCAGCACAGCTAAGCATGACACCCCAGGAGCTGCGACGCCGCCTCCTGGCGTCGGACAAACTACTGGCCTGCGGCGAGTACGGGGAAACGCAGGCTATCCTGGAATCAGATCACGCGTGGGGCAATGTGGATTGCGCTTTCGTATTCGCACACGAGTTTATTGTCAACGTATGCATCCACTTTAAAAGCCCGGGAGGCAGCACGATATTCTTCCACGTACTGGCAAATGGCACGGACGAAATCGTCCACTTCCACCTGGAAGGTCAGCACTTCACGCCCTATAGGCGAGTGGTAATACCTGAGGGTCGAGCGCGTGGAGATGCAACTGCGCGCAGCAGATCCCCACCCCAGGATGACGGGCATAGTTCGACCGTCTCCCCAATACTTGGCCGCGGGGAACGCGCAAATGGGAGCTCGGCGAAAGCCCCCGGGAGCCCGGAGGACCCTGGGAACACTAGCTCAAGGGACAACCAGGCATACAGGCAACCCTCTCCATCGCCTGCGGATATCCCCATGCCACAATCCCCCTGCGGGGCAGGTGGCATATACCACGAGAACAGGCCGAGCGCGGCAAGTAGCCCCGCGCCTCGACACCGCGACCAGACCCCCCCGACGGGAGAACAGTCGCCACAGGACGAAGCCATCAGCGGAGCTACGGTCACTCCGGAACCTCAGGGAGAGTCAAGCAGCTAGGTGAGACTAAGCCGGCGGACCTCCGGAGAGTTAAGAGTCGGAATGCCCACGGTGGCAACGGCAGCCCTCAAAGAGGACGCCCTCAGGCGCTACGTCATCGCGCGCGCCAGACCTCCCCGTGACAAACCCCCATGGGCGACTCCCGACGGCGAAGAGGTACCGCCGTTCATACACCTACGACCGGTGAAGGAACATCCCTTCGCTTACAAGGAAAACCTTGTCTACCTCACGGCAGCGGACAACAAGCGGTCCTCGGAGGTCCTGCGAGCTCTCGTAGCGCGAGGCTACATCCACCCCGAAAGCCTAGCGGCCCAGCAACTCGGCGTCGGTGAAGTAAGTATCTTGGACTGCTCGGGCCTCCAAATCATGGGCCTATGCGTCAAAAACTACAGCGAAGAGAGGCCCATCCGTAGTGACCTGCGAAAGTGCCTAAAGACGCTCAGCAGGGTAGCGACGGCCCGCAAGCTAAAAAGCTTCGCCGTAGTCCGAGACCTCGGGATGCTGAGGCTGGCCGAATGGACAGCTTTCGGCGAGATATTTGATAACGCATTCGCCGGCAAACGCATCACGGCAGTGCTGTACTTGAACAACCTGCCCGTCTCGGCTACAAAAAATCGTTATAAGCTTATCAAGCAATACCATGTGGCGGCCGCAGGAGGCCACCGCGGCACCACGAAGACGTACGCGAAAATCGCGTGCGACTTCTACTGGCAAAACATGCGGCATGACGTCAGGCAGTGTGTCGCTCGCTGCGGCATTTGCCAAACGAACAAGCTAGTCCGCATAAAAACTCGCGCGCCACTGCTCATAAGCAACACACCGGCTTTCCCCTTCGACCAGTTGGCGCTGGAATTCTACGGGCCGTTAGAAAGGACGAAACAGGGGAACCGCTACATCCTAACGGCGCAGGATCTCCTTACCAAGTTCACCCTACTAATCCCGGTGAAGCTAGCCAACGTGGAAGAAGTCGCGCGAGCCCTCACCGAAAAAGTAATATGCGCGTTCGGCCCACCCGAGGCCATACTCACCAACCAAGGGACGCATTTCCAGAATCGGCTACTAGAATAATTTGCCAGGCTATTCGGGATCCGAAAATTCTGCACGACCACATAACATCCCCAGTCCGATGGATCTATTGAGCGCATGCATCACACGCTCACCGAATACCTGCGCAAGTACGTCAAGTCCTTCGACGACTGGGACTCGTGGACATCCCTATGCCAGCACGCCTACAACTGCACCGTGCACGAGAGCACTCGGTACTCGCCTCACGAACTCGTATTCGGGACCAAGCCGAGAACACCGTCCAGCTTCCCTCGTGAGGAATCGGCCCTGACGTATAATGAGTTCATCGAGGAAATGACGGGTAACCTAGAGGTGCTCCAGACAGCGGCAGCCATGAACCTCGTGCAGGCAAAATTCCGTTCCAAGTATTATTACGACCGAAAGCTCAAGATTAAGCACATTCGCGAGGGCGAATTCGTCCTCCTGCTAAAGGAGCCGAAACATAAAAAATTCGGAACGGAGTACACAGGGCCCTTCGAGATCGCAAAAATCGACAGTCGAACAAACAGCGTGACATTGGTGGTCAACGGTGACATAAAAGTCGTCCACGTCGACAAAATAAAGCGCGCCTCGGAGTTCCTACTCGAAACCGACTCGGAAAGCGAGAAGTCGTGACTGCGTCGTTTTTTTTATCGTTTTTTTCCGTAGCACCGGACGTGCTAATACACAAAAAAACGACAATCAAAAACCGTCGCATCGGCACGCCAGCTTTAGAGCCCCCCAGCTCAGCCAGAACCGAAAATCATGCCCAGCCCTCTTCGCGAATCGGTAGCAGAGCACTAGAGCCTTAATCTCTTTGTGGAGAGGGAGGTCTCTAACATTCACCGTTTTCGAGATGGAGCGTGCGGAAGCTCAAAATCCGCGCGCCTACAACTACGCCGAGAGGTACCAGCACTCGAGTTCAGCGAGTCTACTGGTCCCCTCCCCATCTCACACCGAACACAGAGCTCAGATCCTGCCACAATTCAAAGTCACAACGCGACCCGGGTAACCGCAGTCGAGCCATAACCGACAAGCATGGACGCGGTCGCGCGCGGGCGCCGAACTTCAAAAATGATTCCAGGCATAACCAATGCCATAGTCGAGTTGTATTTGGGCGCTACCGAGAGGCCTGCGGAAGGAGATATAGGCTGTGAGAGAATGAAATTACGCTCCGGGCCCTAGTTTCCAAGTTACAGTGCGTAGAACATAGAGATCCGCGATCACACACTAAGCGTGCCTTAATACCGCCGTACAAGCGCAAAAGCGCCAGGGGCGTACCAAGCGTACCTCAAAGCCCGGCCGCGTCAAAGTCAGCATAGTGACGACACCACGAAATTACCCATAACCAGCCGAACTGCGCTAAGGCGGACGTCGCGGCGCTTACCATCGCCATTAGGCCAAACTACGATTTCAATAATTAATATGTACCATTATTAGTATTATTATTGTATACTATTAATACCATTATTATTATATACTATTATTATTACTGTTACTACACGCAAATCGCGTTCACTTTGTATGATTTTTTTTATGTACGAGCTCTGCCCGAGCCCTCTGTAAAGCAGCAGCGGCTGCTACCGAAAATTTGAAAAGAAACATCCCGTAACAGACCCCTTTAGAAGACCAATCCCTCCTCTGCGCGGGCTTAACGCCCTGCTGGCATCCCCGTAATTCCTAATCACCTGACATTCCCCAATCCCGAAATCAAGACCTAGCATCGCAGTTCTCGGCCGAGCCATCAATTTTGTTTTAACATTTTTTATCGTTTTTTACGGTCGCGAGGTCGCATTGACCGCCGCGCACCGGACGTGTCACGTACGAGCAAAAGCTCAGGTGACCAGCCGGTCTGATAACCGGAGCCGGCCCGATAGCCGGAGCTGCCGCTGCACCAGACGCAGCGTCAGCAGAGAACAGGCCGGCCGAGAGCTTCCCACGACCAAGAAGTGCAAGTTTGCACGTTTGCCGCGTGACTGCGAGCCTACGAGCCGCAGCTCGGAGACGACGCAGGCAGACCACCGGCGACCGCGAACAAGGGCAGAGCTTCTCCCTCTATAAGCTCAATAACGAAACATACATAACGTACACACCTGTCTCGTGTCCTTCGCGCACTCCTACCTACGCGTCTGTTACAATATCAACCTTTTTTCAATTTCGGCTCGAACCAGCTTCCTCGCAGCGAATCGCGTGACACATATTTGAAAAGCTGCGATCGAGAGCTTTCCAAAAACATATTGAACGGCTATATTTGGATGAACCGTTCCGAAGATATGGAGTCCGGAAAAAAACTAGCTAAAATCGGAAAATTTAACAAAAATTGCATATCAAACTTTTTCGATTTCTGCTCGAACCAGCTTCCTCACAGCGAATCAAGAGACACATATATGAAAAGCTGAGATCGAGAGCTTTCCAAAAACATATTTAATGGCTATATTTGGATTCACCGTTCGGAAGATATGGAGTCATGAAATATCACTAGCCAAATTCGGAAAATTTCCCAAATATTGCACATCAACCTTTTTTCGATTTCTTCTCGAACCAGCTTCCTCGCAGCGAATCGGGAGACGCATATTTGAAAAGCTGAGATCGAGAGCTTTCCAAAAACATATTGAACGGCTATATTTGGAGTATCCGTTCCGAAGATATGCAGTCATGAAAAACACTACCTCAAATCAGAAAATTTACTAAAAATTGCATATCAACGTTTTTTCGATTTCTTCTGGAACCAGCGTCCTCGCAGCGAATTGGGAGTCACAGATTTGAAAAGCTGAGATTGAGAGCTTTCCAAATACATATTGAACGGCTGTATATGGAGTATCCGTTCCGAAGATATGGAGTTGTGAAAAACACTAGCTAAAATCGGAAAATTTACGAAAAATTGCATATGAAGTTTTTTTCAGTAGTTAGGCTATAGGCATACTGGAACATAGGCGTTCTGGAACAATGGATCCACTCTCTTTTCTGTTCCAGTAAGCCTACAGTATACTGGAACAGTGGATCCCCTCCATTGCTGTTCCAGTATACGTACGGGTTCTGGCACGTACTGCCCCACTCTCTGGGTCCCCCTCTCTCTCAAAGTCGGAACCCGTAAGATGAGAGGGGACTTGCTCGCCCCTCTCTTTTGTTCCAGTATACCTATAGCATTTGATAGGCTGTTCCCTCTCTCTCTCTCTCTGGAGCAGTATAGAAGGAATGGGAGGCGCGAGAAAATACTCTATTGCGTCTATGCACAATGTACTGCGCTAACATCGCAGGAAAAAGTATGAATACAAAGAGCGCGTGCACTTTCTGCGAAAAATCTCTCTTACGCTGAGAAAGGATATATCTATTTTGAATACGCGCAAGGTTACCTGCTGAGCTACCCTCGCAGAAAAAATATGTATATGAAAAGCACGCACACTTTCTTTCTGTCTCTGCGGAAAGTCTCTCTACACTGCGCGAGAATATATCTATTTTGAATACACGCAAGGTTACCTGCAGGGCTATTCTTGCAGAAAAATATGTATACGTAGCGCACACTTTCTTTCTCTCTCTGCGAAAAGTGTCTCTGCACTGCGCGAGAATATATGTATTTTGAATACGCGCAAGGTTACCTGCAGGGCTATTCTCGCAGGAAAAATATGTATACATAGGTCGCGCGCACTTTCTTTCTCTCTCTGCGGAAAGTGTCTCTGTACTGCGCGAGAATATATGTATTTTGAATACGCGCAAGTTTGCCTGCAGGGCTATTCTCGCAGAAAATATGTATTCAGAGGTAGCGCGCACTTTCTTTCTCTCTCTGCGGAAAGTGTATCTCCACTGCGTGAGAATATATCTAATTTTGAATACGCGCAAGGTTACCTGCAGGGCTATTCTCGCAGGAAAAAATATGTATACATAGGTCGCGCGCAATTTCTTTCTCTCTCTGTGGAAAGTGTCTCTGCACTGCGCGAGAATATATGTATTTTGAATACGTGCAAGGTTACCTGCAGGGCTATTCTCGCAGAAAATATGTATTCAGAGGTAGCGCGTACTTTCTTTCTCTCTCTGCGGAAAGTGTAACTCCACTGCGTGAGAATATATCTAATTTTGAATACGCGCAAGGTTACCTGCAGGGCTATTCTCGCAGGAAAAAATATGTATACATAGGTCGCGCGCAATTTCTTTCTCTCTCTGTGGAAAGTGTCTCTGCACTGCGCGAGAATATATGTATTTTGAATACGTGCAAGGTTACCTGCAGGGCTATTCTCGCAGAAAATATGTATTCAGAGGTAGCGCGCACTTTCTTTCTCTCTCTGCGGAAAGTGTATCTCCACTGCGTGAGAATATATCTAATTTTGAATACGCGCAAGGTTACCTGCAGGGCTATTCTCGCAGGAAAAAATATGTATACATAGGTCGCGCGCAATTTCTTTCTCTCTCTGTGGAAAGTGTCTCTGCACTGCGCGAGAATATATGTATTTTGAATACGTGCAAGGTTACCTGCAGGGCTATTCTCGCAGAAAATATGTATTCAGAGGTAGCGCGCATTTTCTTTCTCTCTCTGCGGAAAGTGTCTCTGCACTGCGCGAGAATATATCTATTTTGAATATGCGCAAGGTTACCTGCTGGACTATTCGCGCAGGAAAAATATGTATACAAAGGGCGCGCGCACTTTCTCTCTCTCTCTCTCTCTCTCTCTCTCTCTCTCTCTATCTCTCTCTGTGGAAAGTCTCCCTGTGCTGTGTGAAAAATATCTATTGGGATATACATGCAAGATGATTACATGCTGCGTTCGCTTAGAAAATCTTGTGAAGAGACACGAAGGTGAGGGAGGAGTTTCTTATTTTTTGGCGAGATTTCTATGATTTTGGAAGGAGAAATTTTCCACCAATCGTAAGTTTTCCAAAATTTTCTCTCGAGTCCGAGTGGAAAGGGCAAGAAGGGCTTCGGATATAAATAGCCTGGTTCAGATGTGTTCTACATCAGTTTACCTCCAAGTTCAGTACAGGTCAAGAGAGAGAAGTGAAATAATGGAATCGTCGAAGAAGACATCTTTTAAAAAGATGATCGAGAGGATCGAGTGGGTGGTGTCAAACGCACCGCGTCTAATTTCAATGCTCGAGTATGCCAGCTGGTCACTCGATGCAATTGAAAGTTGTGAGTATTTTTATTTCTATATTAATTTTTTATATTAATCCATATCAATTTTTATATTAATCATTTTTCAGTGCCTCCACTACCCGTGAAGGCTATAGATAAAGGTAGTGAGAGCCGTCGCAACCGTAACCGTACCCTGTTCAATAGCCACAGCAGCAGCAGCAGCAGCAGTGGCAGTAGCAGCAGTAGCAGCAGTAGCAGTAGCAGCAGTAGCAGCAGTAGCAGAAAAAGGAAAAGTGAAGGTAAGAACCTTGCGACCGATTTTTAAAAATACATCTACCCTGGTAGAAACTTGATGATAAATTAGCTAATTTATCATCAAGTTTCTACTAGGGTAGATTCAATTTTTATATTTAATTTTTTTTTAATTAAAATATTTTTTTTCAGATGCAGTCGTGGAGGACAGAAAAAAAATTATAATTGGAGGCCGCCAGTGTACCACCGAAGGCAACTACTGCAGTAGCTGTGACCAATAGTTCTAGAAAGAGTAATCACTCTAGAAGTGATAAAAAAATGGTTAAGGTTTTACTTTTTTAATATACATTAAAGTATATTTAAATATTCAAATAGAATAAAAAATTTTTTTATATTGTTACAGACGAGAAACGACGCAGCCCACTAAAAACTGAAGAAAAGGCAAAAGAGGCTAAGGTGGAAGAAAAGCCGAAAGAGAGCAGCGATAAGCGACGGAGCTTATCGCTGAAGAAACAACCACCTCCACCGCTAGCACATCTACAACCGCCACCAGCTCATCAACCACCACCACCAGCACATCAGCAGGCGACTCATTATCAACAGCATCATCAACATCAACAACAGAATCATCAACAGCAACATCAACAGCATCAACTTTAGCATCAACAACAGCATCAACAACAGCATCATCAACAGCAACAACAACAACAACAACAACAACAGCAACAACAGCGAAATCGGCCTTCCATAGTAGATGTGGAGTATATGTTTGAGCCAATTGATGTTCATCAAAGGTATAAAAGGAAATAAAAAATATTTTGAAAAATTTTATTTTGTATCAAGTGTAAATAAAATAACCAACAAATAATAATAATTCTGATGTTAATGTGGTTAAAAAATAATAATAATAATAATAATAATAATAATAATAATAATAATGTGGTTAAAAATAATAATAATAATAATAATAATAATAATAATAATAATAATAATAATAATAATAATAATGTGGTTAAAAAATAATAATAATAATAACAATCATAATAATGCTGTTGTTAATGCTTTATTATTCTAAGTTTCCCTGCTCCTTCATTTAAATCCCACGTGAATTTAGAGTATACGTTATCAAATTTTATTTATTTTTTTCACAGTCCACTTCATCGCGACTAAATATATTATTTATAAAACCTTTTTTTATTGAAGTCCTTTGAAAATAGCATATAAAGACCGTTTTCGTTTACATAGGAGAAAAAATGTCATCTTCGTAGATAGGTTTTTTGACTTTTTTCTTTTAATATAACATACTACAAATAAGTACAAGATATTATTATTATTAATACGTAAAATCTTATTTATTTTTACAGTCCACTTCATCCCGACTAAATACATTATTTAAATAATTAATAAACCATTTTTTTATTGAAAATGCTTTGGAAATAGCACATATAGGTTGTTTTCGTTTACATAGGTAGTGATTAAAACATCCATGATGTTGACTGTGGATTTCCTGAAGAGAACTGCAGACATAATTTTCTATATTGGAAATGGATCTGAAAAAAATATAAAATCAAATATTACGTAAATATTATAAATTTAACAAAAAACTTTTTATACTTTTCTGATACTCTTCTGATACTTTTCTCATACTTTTCTGATACTTTAATAAAGTAACAGACTTTATTAAAGTATCAGAAAAGTATGAGAAAAGTATGAAAAAAGTATCAGAAAAATTATCTACTTACACATGAGGTAAATATTTTTTATCCATTGCTGTTTCTGCTCGCCCTTTACATAAAGTTTTTGAACCCCTTGTGAGCAGATTTCAAAAATTTTTTGCAGCTGATCATACGGAATATCTCCAGAATCCCAAGGCAATCCATGGTGATATTTTTCTAACCAACTCTTCTTCAGTAAGTTCTTCCCATCTTATTGGAGGCTTAAAGTGGTAAACAGTCGGAAAAGCAGTTCTTTTCAAACTTACAAATCAAATTTCTTTCAATATAAAAGAATCGGATGCGATTCTCTGGAATCCTTGAATATCACAGACATAAACGTTCTCTTCGGAACAAGGTAATAAAACACTTCTAAATATTGTGTCATAATCGCGTGTTCTAGCCATATTTTAGTTCCTCCCAAGTCAACAGTAAACTCGAGAATGAAAACGAATGGTCTAGCATCCTAATTTAAAAGCATGAAACTCAGCATCTTGCTCTTTAGGAATGGGTCTACCCCCCCCCCCCCCACTCTTCAACTGCTTACCATTGGCTGAACAGAAATTGTCGAGCTCTGATTGGTTTAACGAAAACTTTTCCCTTTCCCCTCGAAAATTTTCCTCTTTTATTGGTTTGAGAGAAAATCTTCTCTGCCATTGGCTCAAACCCCCCCCCCCCCACTACTTCCTCCAGCAGCTTTGGGTACAAAAGGGCGAAAATTTTCTTGTAGAAACCAGTTTATTTTTCAGCTGTGTAGAAGAAACTTTTGTGACTAAACATGGCTTCAATCGAACTGATTGAACGATTTGTACAAGTCCTTCGCGATAGCTTAAAAAGTATTCATGAACTCAGCAGCAAGGATATTCATTACTGGTTAGAT
>JACCIB010000281.1:0-205211 GCA_018906965.1 Philotrypesis tridentata
AGGAGTAGATATATTGCAAGAGGCAATGGAAGGGGCAGGAGTTATGGAGGGGAACTGGCTATATGAATCGTTGCAACACGACAAGGAGTACATTCGAGCCATCGAAGAGTTCGAATACAGTTCACCTCTTGCAAAGAAGTCAAGACTCGACTAAGTAAGTTGATTGTTACTTTTCCCTCATTTTTTTCTCTATCAGTGGTTGTTAACCTAATTTTATCATTTTCAGAATGGATTTATCTGCTCTTAATAAGGTTGCAGAACGTGACTTCCTACCTACAAAAAAAGCTACAGATTTAGAAAAAGAACGACAACATATGGTAACAGCACTAAAAGAAATGAAAACTAGGTTTGGTGTCAAGGTTGTCGCTGAAGTGGACGACTCTTACCAGATCTTTTTGCCATGCAAAATATCGTCGATGCTTTTGCATGATAATAATCTTTATAATCATATGAGCAACGCCGCAAATAAGCTTACGTTATTTATCATATACAAGGGAGGAAATTCGTTTAAGTTTGAAACTTCAACACAATAATGAGAACAATTTGTTTAATCATTGTATTCTATTTTTACAATATAATTATACATTTCACATTTATGAATAAATATCATTATTTATCATAATAATTATTCTTTTTATTTACCTATTATCCTTATCCTTTCATTTAATATCTATCTTAATTTTATTTTATATCATATCATTTATATCTAACTTAATTTTATTTAATATCGTTTTTATTTATCCAGCTATTATGCTGGTTACTAAATTCCAACCATTTCACATAAATACGATTACCACGCTTCTTTAAAACTTTTTCTACTAGATAAATTTCAGGATATATTGTCTTTTGAATTTCAGTTTCATAAAAGCCGCCAGACACAGGATTATCATAATAATCTTTCACGTGGTAAGTTATTGGATTAGTTTTTACTACTTTCGTAATTGCAAAAATCTCGGTTGACCAATTTGGAGTATATCCTTTTTCAAAAACATGTTTTATTTTACTTATCCGCACTTTATCTCCTATTTTGAATTTCGGTTTCGTCATAGGCAACTTTTCTACTGGAAATCGCTTCTTGATTTGCTTTTCATTCGCCTTCGAAACATTTTTAGGTTCAATTGCTATTGTTCGATGTTTTCTTGAATTGTAAGCTTTAATCAAATTAGGCAAAATATTCATATTTCCTAGTTTGCTGAACTCGACCCACATTGAATTTTTTAACGTTCTATTAAATCGTTCACATATACTCGCGTGAAGATTACTTTGTGAAGAGTAAAGATTGATTTTATGTTTTTTCATGAGCTGATGAAAATTTGAATTCTAAAATTCTTTTCCTTGATCGGTTTGCAGGTTTTTTGGTACTCGTCCTTCCTTCAATATTCCCTCCATTGCTTTAGAAACATCATTGTCACTTTTCGTCTTGACTGGGATAGCCCATGCATACTTTGTGAATATATCTATGACGGTGAGTAAGTAGTTAAAACCTTTATTCTCCTTAGAGTAAGGTATCATTTCTACAAGATCAGCTTGCCACGTCTCATCTATCCCGCGTATATCATATTTTCTTTGCTTGTATCTGCGACGAGCTGGTTTATGCAATTCTTCAGCCACTCTTTGATGCTCCATTTTTACTCTTCACTGTTAATTTTTTTTATTTTGTTTCCCAATATCATTCCAAAACTTTTTCGAAGCAGCATCTTTTAATTCTTGTTTTTGTTTTTCTTTTATCATTGGTTAGATTATCTTATCATATTCTACTAATTGTTTACGAAGATTATGTACTATATTTTGCTGATTTCTAAGAGTTGCATTGATTTTATTGAGTTCACCTTTTTCTTTTTCCATTGATTTGATTATCTTATCATATTCTACTAATTGTTTACGAAGATTATCTATTATATTTTGTTGATTTCTAAGAGTTGCATTAATTTTATTGTGTTCTAGTTTTATAGAATATTCTATTGAAACTTTAATTGTACTAAATTTTCTGTTTACATCACCAATTTCCTTGCTGAACAGTTTTTGTAAAGTATCAAGGGTGACTGCATCATTAGGCTTACTGGGAGAAGTGAGGTTGCACAATCTTTTATTTTGTAAATCAAAATTACCATCTGATGTAAAATTGAAACCAATACCTGCAGGACCGCGAGCTACCTCTTGCGGTCGCTCAAGTGTACGTCCAAACACATCGAGACTCATGATACAAATGATTTAAAAAATTCGTATGCATCAATATATATGCCTTGCTTCACGTAACTCCTCAATAATTGATTGGATTTCATTGACGTGATTATTATTTCTAGCAGATTGTTCGGCAATCAGCAAGCGAAGGCGCTCAACAAGCTCGTTTGGATCATCCCAGTAAATTAGATAAATGGAAGATGATTTCTTAGCAATTTTATATCTTGGTAGAAGACCTTCTCCACCGATAGATTTCCTATTGCGGCTTAAGCTGCGGAACATGGATGATATAACATCTCTATATTTTCTACTCCTTGATGTACGAATAGGTCCATTTTTACTGAATTTTTTTCGATGAGTATTCGATGCTTCCAGGATTTTGCGATAATTTTTACGATCTGCATCGATTATTTTATTTCCATCTGGTTGTCTGATAAAGAGTAGTTCCATTAGTCCATCACTTTTAGGATAACTTTCGTTATTCACTCTTATAGGGTTACTCTATATCAAACAACCAGATGGAAATAAAATAATCGATGCAGATCGTAAAAATTATCGCAAAATCCTGGAATCATCGAATGCTCATCGAAAAAAATTCAGTAAAAATGGACCTATTCGTACATCAAGGAGTAGAAAATATAGAGATGTTATATCATCCATGTTCCGCAGCTCAAGTCGCAATAGGAAATCTATCGGTGGAGAAGGTCTTCTACCAAGATATAAAATTGCTAAGAAATCATCTTCCATTGATCTAATTTACTGGGATGATTCAAACGAGCTTGTTGAGCGCCTTCGCTTGCTGATTGCCGAACAAACTGCTAGAAATAATAATCACGTCAATGAAATCCAATCAATTATTGAGAAGTTACGTGAAGCAAGGCATATATATTGATGCATACGAATTTTTTAAATCATTTGTATCATGAGTCTCGATGTGTTTGGACGTACACTTGAGCGACCGCAAGAGGTAGCTCGCGGTCCTGCAGGTATTGGTTTCAATTTTACATCAGATGGTAATTTTGATTTACAAAATAAAAGATTGTGCAACCTCACTTCTCCCAGTAAGCCTAATGATGCAGTCACCCTTGATACTTTACAAAAACTGTTCAGCAAGGAAGTTGGTGATGTAAACAGAAAATTTAGTACAATTAAAGTTTCAATAGAATATCCTATAAAACTAGGACACAATAAAATTAATGCAACTCTTAGAAATCAACAAAATATAATAGATAATCTTCGTAAACAATTAGTAGAATATGATAAGATAATCAAATCAATGGAAAAAGAAAAAGGTGAACTCAATAAAATAAATGCAACTCTTAGAAATCAGCAAAATATAGTACATAATCTTCGTAAACAATTAGTAGAATATGATAAGATAATCGAACCAATGATAAAAGAAAAACAAAAACAAGAATTGAAAGATGCTGCTTCGAAAAAGTTTTGGAATGATATTGGGAAACAAAATAAAAAAAATTATCAGTGAAGAGTAAAAATGGAGCATCAAAGAGTGGCTGAAGAGTTGCATAAACCAGCTCGTCGCAGATACAAGCGAAGAAAATATGATATATGCGGGATAGATGAGACGTGGCAAGCTGATCTTGTAGAAATGATACCTTAGTTAATTGTTAATAACAAATGCAATGCCCAGAAAAATCGGTGGGCAATATTTTTTTATCAATCTACACATTATTACTGATCAATTCGTGCATTTCTCTACCTGTTAGCACAAAAATCGTGAAAAAAACCTCTATTGATTGGCCTATTATGGTATTATTATCAAACTCCATTTCTACATTACCAATCATATATCTTCCATTTTCATTCCTAACTCCATATATATTATCTAAATTGCTACGGCTTGTATTCAGTTATGATAGAAAGTCAGTTGACTGAGTTTGATCGCGCAAAGATTTAAATGTAGAATTTAAAATTGTGCCATCTAATGAAGCAAACTCATCATCGTCATCATCATCGTTATATGTAGAACCTGATTGATTAATGTCATGAACTATGTAACTTGATTTACCAAGCCTCATTCCTTTTTTCTGGTATTTACTTGATCTATTCATATCAGCATTCGAAGGTCCATTGCTTTCGGTTCTCGAATCGATGAGCTTTTCAAGTGGAGTAATGACAGGTTTCAATGTTTCACCTATTACTTTTTGAAAATCATCTCTCTCTTGTTTTAATAAAACATATTTTTGATTAATAACTTTACGTGCTCGCACGAGCTCATTGAGAATATTCTTTTCGTTCTGGAACTTTTTTATTGCAAAACAATCGAATCCTTTTCTTTATCTGCCGTTATTCATTTCTCTATCCTTGTCAATAACAATGAAACCATCCTTATCATTTTTCCAGCATTCTGAACAAAGATTTCGAAATTCATTGAAAGTTAAATCGGTGTTTACATGATCTTCATATACATGTTTTAAATTATCATCATCTTGGCGATAAATTACTAGCATGTTAATATTGTCTCTAATGAGATGCTTTGGTATATGAGCGTATGATTGACAAAGATAGAAACTGTCTACGTTTTTATGTCTGCCCATACAGAAAAATGCTCTGACGTTATCTTGCTTCTCACAAGCTACATCATCAAAAATCATGATTGAATTTGGTAATGCTTCATCTGGAGATACTACAGATTCATGTTCACTAAATGGTAGATACGATATGCCTTTAATTGGATCTAAAACTTCTTTGAGAAATTGATACTTTGGTTGATTCAATGATACATACACATTTTCAAATCTAAGACTATTCGGATGTGTAATTAGAGCTAATAAACTATTTGTTTTGTCACAGTTCGATGGACCACAAAAAACTGCTCGGATACTATCTGGTAGTAATTCTCCATGCGGCTTCTTTCTCTTCTGTGTTCCAAAATCAAAGTTTGCAATTGGAAGTTTGACTTTCTGCTCAGTAAAATCCATGTCGACGTGACAAAGGTAACTTTAAAATTGAGCCTAAAATAGTATAAATACATGTTTTATATTGTCCATCTCTCAGTTGTGAATCAGCACTCGAAGAGAGATGATTGTACACAAGTTTCAGAAACGACCAAAAGGTCATGGATTGCTTGATAAAGTAATCAATAACTTACCTACTGAAATGCATCTTCCAGGTTATCAATACTGTGGTCCTGGAACTAAACTAAGAAAGCGAATAAAAAGAGGTGATCCCGGTATAAATTCGCTTGATCAGGCATGTAAACAGCACGATATTGATTATTCTAATAAAAATGTTGATCGTAAAGTTGCGGACATGAATCTTGCTGCTAAAGCTTGGGAACGTGTTCAAGCCAAAGATGCTAGTCTAGGTGAAAAAGCATCTGCGTTGGCTGTTGCAAGTGCCATGAAATTGAAAGTAAAAACTGGAATGGGACTAAAATTCAGTAAGTTAATAACTGCAGCTAAAAAAACATTGAAGCCAAGTAACTGTTCACGCAAGGTTATTCAATCCGCTTTAAAAGGTGCACGACAAGCTGTAAAAAGTGTAGGTGCTAAGGAAAAAGTTAAACTTCCACGTGTTCTACCATTACCATCAAAAATTGGTGGAGATCTTCCTTTTCTTATACCATTATTTGCAGGACTTAGTACACGACCGGTGCTTTAGCAGAAGGAGCTGCTGGAATAGCTAAAGCAGTCAATGCTGCTAAAAGTGCGCAGAAAAATTATGAAGAAAGTAAAAGACATAATAAATCTATGGAAGCTATTGGTCTGGGCAAAGGTCTCTATCTTAAACCTTATAAAAGCGGAATGGGATTATTTATGAAGCCTCACATTGGACATGGTCAAATTAAAAAAAAACACGTCAATTTAATTTTACCAAATCGTCCACTAACTGACTATGATCTCATAAAGTATGCTCGTGAAATGAAAATTCCAAATTTTAGAGGTGTTTTCATGAGAAATAATCTACCTTCAAATGGCCCTTGGCGTAATGAATCTGCTGTTGTTAATTTAGATGATTATCAAAACAAAAGCACACACTGGGTGTGTTATCGAAAAAATGGTTCTAAAGTCATTTACTTTGACAGTTTTGGTGATCTTAGACCTCCTATTTAGCTTATGGAGTACTTAAATGTGAAAGAAGTAAAATATAACTATAAAAGTTATCAAAATTTTAACACATTTATTTGTGGCCATCTTTGTCTTCGATTCTTAAGCGATTGTCTATAAAAAGGCAATCATTACTGAAATTCATTCATTCTCTTTCAATCAGTCATGGAAGATAGTTTTACATTGAGTCTTTCATGAAATTCTTCTGTTTTAGAAGCACAATATTTTCCGGCAATAGAACTCACACAGCATAAGAAATACGCTTTGGAATTAGTTGAACTCTTAACGTTTAACTCAATTCCCAATGTAGATGAAACAAATAATAAAGTTCATATAAAAAACGGAGATACAATAACTATTCCTACTGGAAGTTACGAGGTAGACGCTATTAACAAATTTTTGAATGAATCTTTGAAATCTAAAAAAATTGAATTCAACTTGAAAGCTAACAATAATACTCTTAGAAGTGAAATTAAATGCAGTCATCCACTAGATTTTACGCCTAATAATTCTATAGGTCGTCTTCTTGGGTTTTCTCCACGCATTCTCAAAGAAAAAATCAATCATAATTCTGATTTACCAGTAAAAATATTGAAGATAAATGCACTCAGAGTAGAGTGCAACATTACTGCTGGTGCATACATCAATAACAAAAAGGTACACACAATCCACGAATTCTTCCCCAGAGTACCTCCAGGATTCAAAATCGTAGAAGTTCCGTCTCGTGTCATTTATCTTCCACTTAGTGTTAAGTGCATAGATAATCTTCAAATTCGAATCGGGGATCAAGACGGACACTTGGTGAATTTTCGAGGAGAGGAAATTACTATTAGACTTCACATCAAAGCGATATAATGGGTATTGTTTTCAATTCTAACGTGCATATAAGACAACCACAATGTCAAACATCCATCAGTCGACAAAAGAAAGTCAAACCGTTAACACGGCGGAGCGTACAGTTCCTCAAAAGCATAGGACTAAAAGTTCGTGGAAAAAAATAAGTTGCATAATTCTCTGCTGCTTCCAGAAAAATGGACAAAATTCTTCATATTCAATCAGGTATCGTATTCGATGAGTCTATTGCTCAGTACGAATTACATTCATACCAGCCATACTCTTCATTGAGTTTTAATAACAGTGATGAAATTGGTATTACCATCCAGCATCAAGATCTATGTTTCTTACCGTCTCGCAGTTATGTTCGCGTCTATGGAACATTAAGAAAACCAGATCGAACAGCAGTAGCTAAAACTGATTTTGCAAACAATGGAATTTGCAATCTGTTTGATGAAATTCGATATGAAATGAATGCGGTGGAGATTGATAAATGTAAAAATGTTGGTATGACCAGTCTTATGAAAGGATGGCCTTCACTTACACCGAGGCAAGCATTCGCTTTAAAAAATGCAGGATGGGAAGGTTTGAATGAATCAGAATCGTCTGTGAAAAATAATGCGGGATACTTTGAAGGTATCATTCCGTTGAGCATGGTCTTGGATTTTGCAGAAGATTATAAAAAGGTGGTAGTTAATATGAAGCACGAACTCATTCTCACTAGATCAAGAAGTGATGTCAATCCAGTAATTCAACAAAGTACTGCTGCTGCAGGTGCTGCTGCTACTTTTGAAAACTTTGAAATAAAGATATTAAAGATAGAGTGGTTAACACCACATATCGTTGCTTCTGACAAACAAAAAATCCAGCTATTGAATTTTATTGGTAAAGACAATCCAATCTCTATGTGTTATCATTCCTGGGAGTTATTTGAATACCCATCACTTCCATCAGCCAATAAGCACGTATGGACAGTAAAAACTTCAAATCAATTGGAAAAACCTCGTTTTGTAATAATTGGATTTTCTTTATTTTACGGTAATAAATTCATAACTCATGAGAAAAAAACGGTTTGTAAAACGGTTTTTAAGTCGTATTTTCAGTAAGATTTCTCATGAAATTACTCTGTAAAAAGTGTGGTAGAATAATCCTTTTCACAAGTTTGACCTAATTAAAATATTTAAAAATAACGATTTTTCAAAAATTTACTTGAAACAGATTTATCAGTTTTTTGTCGATATTTTCAAGGCAAATTTTTTTAGCAAAAAACGGCTATTAGAACCATATTCTACAGACTATTAACTGTGAAAAAAGTGAATAAAAAAAAATTAATATTTTCAAAATTTTAACACTGTCATAACCCCTTAAGTTCGCAACAGCTTCCTGCGAAATTCATGAGCACAGCAACCTGCGCTGATCGCATGCTGCTACAACCTATAGGCCAGTAGAACTTGTTGCGAAGGCTGCTATAGCCTGCCGCGAATGCAGGCTGTTTAGATGCGCGACCGCGAATGCAGACTGTTTACATCATGTATGTGTATGCGCATGTAGTCCACTGGCATTAGCAATTGGTGTGGACGTTGCTTGGAGTAGTCTGGATTTTTTCTAAAACTGGTATAAAAAGATGTGTAGAATATAAATATCTAACTGCTACGTGCGAAAAACCTGTGGAAAAATTTTCGATATTTTTTAACAAAGTTTTTTGCATTTAATCATTGCTTATCCTTATCCTTAATAATTAATACTTAACGCCCAATTGTACATTGTCACTTTCTTAACATAAGTAGAACTTGCAAAAAAAATTACACATATAACCATATAATAATAATTTCATTTTCGAGTGTTCATATCAAGAAGAAAAAATTTTATTTTTTTGAGAGCTTCAACATTTTCATTTAACTTTTTTGTATAAAATGTTTATTATTTGAACTGCCGTCAAAAAACCGTTTTTCCATAATCTAAGAAATGTCCGCATATTTTTTGTATATTTTTTTGTGGAATCGAGCCCAATTTTATACTGTCACTTTCTTAACATAAGTAGAACTTGCAAAAAAATATTTGTATTGATTGGGACTTATCTGTCTGAGATAAGCTTGACACAACACACTTTAGTTAAAAATACATGTAAAATTAAACATAAAGAGCTCCATTTGAAAAATTGGAAGGTAATCGTAAAAGTAAAATAATTGTGTTTTGTACATATAAGAGCTGCACTTTCATAAATTTTGAGCCCGATTGGTCGAAAATTGGCTGAGATACCGCAGGTTACAATTTTTGAGACGATAAATCTATAAGGCATTCCCGCCTTGAGGTCGTCCTTAAAAAGCGAAAATGCAATAAATATATTAATTTTTACAAGTAATATATTCAATTTATTCATCTTAGCGTTATTAATTATTAAGGATAAGGATAAGCAATGATTAAATGCAAAAAACTTTGTTAAAAAATATCGATATTATTGATATTATGAAATATCAATAATAACAAAGAAATTTATTTATCTACGTAATTAGCAAATGGATAGTTAAATTTGTCTCGAATTGCTATATCATTTTAAATAAAAAATCATCTCGATCGGTGCTTCCATTGCCGAGATATTGAAAATTTTTCTGCGCCAGCGGTGTTGAAGCGCACGAAATCACTTTTGTGATGGTTCCCCCACCATCGCGCCACCCGTCGCTGCATCGAAATTGATGTGCGCTGTATATGTTCTGAACAACTATTTGAAGGATAAATGAATTGTATACTTATTGTAATACATATTCTTAGAAAGTAGATCCATTCAGGTATCTGTCAGTCTTTGTAGAATTCCTCTACATTGTTTAGTTTAGCTGTAAATGTTGATAAATTTTGATTGTTAATATCTTTGGAGTTACTAAATATATTTAATGTTCCAACCCTTTAAATTAACCGTCATTGATAGCTCTGTTCAATCAAAAAAAGAATTTCTTTGATCGATCAATATTTAGTGTAAATATCCATTTATTAATTAAAGCCAACATTTTTAAAAAATTTCCAATTGTTGTAAAAATGTAAAAAAATTTTTTTTGGTTTCTTTCGGTTTCTACAATGTTCAAAAGTATTTGAAAAATCTAGCCGGTATTTGGGATCATTTTTAACAAAATTACGGGTCATCAAAGTTTATCTGATTAGCTTAGTTAATTAATTGTTTTTACAAAACGGTTTGTCCTTCAGCGACCGAGTTTTCGGGTAATTCATCACAGCCAAATTAGCTACTTTATTCAACATTATTGCTAAAAAATATTCATATTTACGTTTACCTTACGGACATTTAACAATATCATTCGTTTTTCACTGTTTTTTTTTTATGTAACAAAGTGAAAATGGAAATTTTTGATAAGCGACAGATTGATTGTATAGAAAATTTGAACAAAAACAAAATAGAATCAGCTAAATTTAGCCGTAAGTCGCTTCTTTCTCGAAATAAAAAGACTTTTCCGTACAAATGTCAGTATTTTTTCAGTTTTTGTTAATTAAAAATTTTTCCACAGGTTTTTTGCACGTAGCAGTTAGATATTTATATTCTACACATCTTTTTATACCAGTTTTAGAAAAAATCCAGACTACTCCAAGCAACGTCCACATGTGTACCTTTTTTCTGCTACCACGCCTGTACTAATTGTATGTCCATGCGTGTGAGTATATATGTGTGCGTGTGTATATGAGAGAGGTTATATGTGTATGCACATGTGTATATATGTGTATGTATGTGTGTATGTGTGTGTGTATGTATGTGTTTGTGTATGTGTGTGTCTATGTATGTGTGTGTGTGTCTGTGCAAGCGTAAACTTATATTTGTACCTACGTATAGATATATGTGAGGTTATATGGGGTTACATATGTATATATAACACAAAAGAACTATTATATTTTTAGTATAAGTTATTAAAAAATTACTCTTTATTATTATTATAATCTATACCTCTTATTTTTTCACACTTAATCTCTACCTTTTCATTTAATAATTCATTCTTGTTTTAAATTTCAAGATTTAACAATCTTTCATGGTGTATTGCTTCATATAATCTATGCATTTCTGCTTGATGGTTCAACTGAAATAATAATAATAAATAATATAAATATTTTTTTTACATTAGCGATAATAATAATATAAAATGAAAAATATACTTAAAAAGAGTTTATCGATCTCTCCGCGGCAAGTGTTGGAAAAAAGGTAAAATTAATTTTAAACCATTTTTTCTTTTTTTCTTGAAAAAAGCAACGGTCACAAATGTATTACATTCGCTTACCCTCTGTCTTCCTCTTCAAATCTTACTGTGAATGGTTTTCGCTCTCACCTTCGAGTCAATCACAATGTTCCTGGTTGGAGAAACACTTCGATGAGATACCCTGGACCTCGCGTGAGATTCCATACGGCAAGCTCTGAGACATCATGTTGACTATGCTAGTCGATGCGAGCAGAATATATGTTAAGGAGCTGGAGAAAAAAAGATGGCTGCAAACAATCGTACGTAATAAACAGTAAGTATTATATCGGTAATTGATTAGAAGATTAATAATAATAATAATAATCCTTTTGCAGTATTGTATGTAACGTTGAGTATCTAGGATGTCTTCCGCTATTCATGCTGCGATTGCAGGTGTTTACACTGTGTGTTGCGACGTAGCAATAGTTATTGCTGCGCCCTGAATATTGTTGCATGACAGCTGATTCACTCTCGGCAAGCTGACAGCTCCTGAAGCGGAGACAGCGCTCCATGGTGCTCGCAAGAGGTGCCTCTCACCGACCACGTACGGAGCGTAAGACGTGACGTATCAAGTCACACCTGCGCGGCCTGCCGTCGTTCGGGAGAGTGCGCGGCAGGAAGCGATGTAGTAGCGCGCACGCGGTCACATGCATGAAATATGTGTGGAAGAGGGAGCGAGAGAGAGAGTATAAGTGAGTGAGAGAGGGGACTGGCGAGGCAAGCGGTGAGAGAGAGGAAGAGAGAGAGAGAGAGAGCATCGAGTGTGTGAGAG
This sequence comes from Philotrypesis tridentata, assembly GCA_018906965.1. Taxonomy (NCBI): domain Eukaryota; kingdom Metazoa; phylum Arthropoda; class Insecta; order Hymenoptera; family Pteromalidae; genus Philotrypesis; species Philotrypesis tridentata. Next base: position 12,087 of record JACCIB010000281.1, read on the forward strand.
CGAGAGACAGGGGAATGATCGCTCGTCCGAGAGAATGAATAAGAGAGAGAGAGGGGACGAGCGTTTGATCGAGCGCGTGAGTGCGAGAGAGAGTAAGTGATTGGGGAGTACTGTACAGGTGAACTGTACAGTACTAATATAGTGCTTTCTTTCTTATAGGTATAGCGGCATGGTGGTCGCCAACTAGAGAGTGCTAGTTGGTATTCAAGGTTCGTCTACAGCGATTCGTATATCTAAATAGAGGATTTTGAATGTCGCGCGCTCGTTTGTTTATCTATAGGGGGAGCCACCGGATGGAGATCAATATTGATTAATTGATCTTAATCGATGAAGGGGGCGTGAATTACACAATAGATGAAGGATATAGAGGGCGCTGGGAAAATTCATCGATATGCAATGATTTGGTAGAGCTATTTAAATAGGCCAATAGTGGATTTCGGGGGTTTTCAGGACCAATGGAAATTTGCCAGCCAGGACGATGCTTCCGTGAAGAAGGAGGCCGGGTAGGAAAATCGCGGCTTGTTTCTCGAGCGGAGCGTCGGCCTCGGCCAGTCTGTTCCTGGTGCCTTATTGATCAGCACGCTTCAGTAATTTGCAGCACCTTCTCCTTTGAACGCCATTTTGGTAGTCTGTTGTAATTGTTGGATTTTTTTCCGAGGGAGTTTTGAGGATCATCTCGAGCTCTTACGCTTTGGTTGGATTTGTGAAGGAGTTTTTGAGGATCGTCGAAGATTTGATGTTGCTGGAGGTTTCTCTTCTTTGGTAGCGGTTTAATTTGTGGTGAGAAATTATAGTAAATTTTTATAATCTTCATTCGTAATATTTTTGGGGAAGATAGATAGAACGTTTCCGACGGGCACGTGGGCAGGTGTTGGAAGATTTTTCCCTTTTCAGCCACGTGGAGAAAATAATTTGCAGTTTCAGGTGGAGAATAGCTGCGTGTTACTCTAATGAATAGCTTCACCGTTGAGGAAACTTTCGCAGCCCGTTTCTTTTGGCATTCGCATCTACCTCCTTGGAGTTCGTTATTCGGCCGTTGGCCCATGATAGTATTTAAATTCAGAATTATTGTTTACCAAACTATTCAATGTAAAAGAAAGGGGAGTTTCAGAATACATGTTTGGGAATTTATTCATTCCTTGAGTCCTATTGCTACAAATTTCCCGCGCTTTTCTTTTCGTTTTCAGAGTCCACAACCTGGAAGAAAGAGGCAGCCGACGTCTTATAAATAAATTATTGTACACTAACTGGGATTCCAGTGCGAGCAAGTAAATTCCATGTTATAGTGTACACAATCCGCTATGTTGGAATCCTATGTGTGCAGCTCGAAACGTTCCAGGAATCAAGAAGTTTCTATTAGATCATCGGTTGTAAGCAATGTATAATAATAGTAATAATAAAAGGAAGTTATGGAGAGGTAGACACATAATGGTTGTACCTCACAGGAGAGGGCGTGGTTGGGGCCCTCACCCTTTCTTAAAAGAAAATATATGTTTTAAATACTTTTGTTTTTTTTTATTTAGGAAGGGTGGAGGCCCCAGCCCCGCCTCCACCCGGGGTACAACCGACCTGCACTATCCCTCCATGACTTCCTCCCGTGAGAGAGATTCTAAGGTCTGGTTAATTTGCTACATCAGGGACCCGTGTCTTCTAGAGGACGACGAATACTGGCGGCGCATCTATCCGTTCCCGCCGAATCACCTCTCGGTTGTGTACGAACTCCTGAATTCGCCTTTCCGTCAGAACCAGTCTACTCCGCGGTTCATCAGGCAGAAGCTTCTGTATAGGACGACGCGGGTACTGACGCGGACTGCCTAATGGAATAAATTCCTTGATGGCTTCCCGCAACTGCTCTCGCACCGGTTTCAACTGATCTGCCGTATAGAATGCCTTCTTTTCCTTATCTACCTTTGGATAAGGTTTTGTCCGTAAGGACAATTCCTGCTCCAGTAGGTAGGTAAGAATAGACTAGCGCTCTTGCTCATCGCACTCACCAATTTGTGTTAAAGATGCCATGATTGACAGGAGATGCCTGTCGTTTGCCCTTTATACCTTATATCTGCTTGCGGGATATACTACTTGCGGGCAAATATGCTGAAAAAAAAATACTGCATCTAGCGGATTTGTTTCAGTAATTAACCGTAGCTACTATTTTTAAGTCGCGCTTACCCCCACTCTTGCGCGCGTACACACTCTCTTCTACACGTTACATTCCATCCCCACTCTTGCGCGTATAATCTCTCTTCTTACACGTGGCATTATATTTTTAACTCGCACTTACTCCCACTCTTGCGCGCGGCATTCCATCCCCACTCTTGCGCGCGCGCGGATACTATTTTCAAGTCGCGCTGTAGTGGGCTGTATCGGTCTGCCACCGCTAGATGGCAATATGCTGTAGCGGCCTGCCTGCAATGTGCGAAAGAAGTAGTGCTATAGCAGCCAGCCACCGCTAGATGGCGACACGCGGTGTAGCGGTGGGCTGTAGTGGCAAGTTGCAGCGGCCAGCTGTAGCAGCGGGCTGTAGCCGCGACATGCACGATATACATGAACTGGGCTCGTACCCGCATGGGCCAGAACCGACCTAGAGGGGTGAGGAACATAATATTCCGGTCTCGTGTTGACACTAGACTCTTACCCGTCTAGAGGGGGAGGGGGGGGGGGTTCACTACGCTTGTATATGCATGGGCTATTACCCGCATAGCCTAACTACAAGACTCAATGTACTAAAATTAAGTACTCACAAGCGCAGGCAATACAGACCCATATAAGAATTGTATTAGAATTTAAAAAGGCTGTAAAAAAAATTTTAATTTAGAAAAATAGAGACAACGGCATTTTCGCCTCGATCAAACGGTTCGTTAGAGAGAGAGCGTCATCCTCTGTGAATATTTAAAGGATTTTTTGTCAAATAAACTGAATGGGATGAATTACTTGAATTTGTATCGAAAGCTAGATATGACCGAGCGAAAATTATATAAATATAAAAGGTTATACAAAGTGTTGAATTTAAAAAAAGAGTATATAAATGCGTTTCGCCTTAGTTTACTCGCTGGGTTGGGTTGGGTTGGGTTCATCAGTAAGATGACGAGCTTCTTAGATGCGACATGTTAAGTTAGAGATATAATAGTTTCTAGTTGCAGAATTTAAAAATTTTTAAGTCGAATATCGACGTAAAGTAAAATTAAGAACTGCTTTAGTCCGACTTAAACATTTTTTAATTTTACAATCAGAAACTAGAGGGATTACGGTTTTCGTACTCTCTGGTTAAATTTGCCACTTGTATCCAAAAGTATTATCTCTCTAACTTACCATGTTACATCTAAGATAGGACTACTCGTTATCTTACTGATAAGCACAGCGAGTGGTCTAGGGTGAAACGCATTTATATACTCTTTTTTTAAATTCAACACTTTGTATAACCTTTTATATTTATACAATTTTGGCTCGGAGGACATATCTAGCCTTTGAATAGAAGTTCACTTCTACCAAGCGATAAAGCCTTTCATAAATAAATTTACTTGAATTTCCTCAATTTCATTACAATACAAGTGTTCACAATATTTACACCTTATGAATTAGTTTTCAGTTGTGCAGCTAGACCTCCATCTAGTGAATCATTAAAAAAGTGTGAGCAATTGTCAACTTTTAATGGATATAACAAATTCAATTACAAAATTGAACGCAGTAGCAGTTATTGCTAAAGAGAATTTAATTGATTCTAAAATGATATCAAAAGACTATCATGATTGATATATAAAATCAATTGATTTAAAAATTAGTGAAAAAGTTTTCATTAATATTAAAACACAAAATTAGGAAAATTGAAGAAAAATCAAAATGAGAAAGAAGTTTATCATCTCTTCGAGCCAACGGTATATTTATTAACTAGCCGACGTTTCGAACTCACAGAGTTCCTCTTCGGGGCTATATTATACAAATATTAAAAAATTTAAAAAAAAAATTTACAATCATAATAAAATAATAAGATTAAATTAAAAATAATAAAATTTACATTAAAGACATTTTATTCCAGACCATAGTGGATTGCGCTCAAAAACGGATATCCAAAGAATAAACAAGTAAATTAATTTAACTACATAAAACTATATAAAAAAAATCATGTAGAGAACAATTGCTAACATGCCAAACTTACGTTACTGACTCGACTACACCCATAAACAAAACCTCTCGGTGCCGCAGGATATAGTTGCGGCACCGAGGAGCATCAATCACAGATTGTGATCAAACCGAACATAAAGCTAATACTCTTTTCTTCCAAAGTTTCAAGTGGAGACACATATATATAAATAACTTATCCTGCTCGCAGCTCTGTACCGCTACGCATAGCACACAGCAAACACAACCACACAAGAGGCGGCAAGTACAAATCGCCAGGAGCGAGAGAGAGATCTTGCGAAATATGATTGACGTCACAATCGTAGCTGCATTGGAAAAAATACAAGCATAATCGAGGCGTCTTCACGGCAACGCTGACTCCCCTCCCTCTGCGCGGGATATGCCGTACCGGAACGCCAACCTCCCACTGTCTAATATTACTAAGAAGAAAAATCATAATTTGGGTCATTTTAAAGTATTAAATATAAATAAAAATAGTTGTTATTTGCCGTTGTCGAAATATAAAATCGGCAACGTCGCATAGCGTATAGATTCAAGATTGCAAAAGTATGCGCCAAACTGTCGCCAAGCCGAGACAAAGGCAAAGCGATAAGGTTACTTCTCTGACATCCCTCGAAACGCTGACTGAGCGCTTTGCCCTCTCATGCACTGCCGGACTTCACCTCAAGTCCATGAGCATAAGAGAGAGCGAAGTAGCTAATAAAACGAGGAGAAGGATGGGGGAGAGAAGAACAATTATTGGGAGAGAGAGAGTGACGCGCTCTCTTCCATGTATAATTGCGCGTCCTCCGGTAGAGTGTCTTGAGCCATTGAGCTGACCCGACGTGTGTTTAATAGTTGATATAATTTTCCGAATTTCTGATAGAGGCCCGAGTGGCGTTTTTCAATTTGTATTTCTCTTGCAAGCAAATCTTGCAAATAAAGTATTTCGTTTAGTAAAATATTCGATTGAGCAAATGGTGTATTTCTTTCGATTTCCTCTTGTTGAATCACCCGGCTGCATTCAGATCACCGAGCTATCTCGCTTTAGAGCCTTTATTCCCGCAGTCCCATTAGATTGGATTTTACAAGGAAATCGATACCATTTAACTAGCGCCAAAGGTCTCTGCATGCATTTTCCTACAAGACAAAGTACCAAATCCAGACGGTCAATTATTTATCGGTGTACCAAGCAACATCTTCAGAAGTAGAAAGGTAATAATTTTCATTGCATTAAAATATAGTGCATGATAATTATTCTTCTTCAATTGCTCGATCCCGTCAGTGGATTGCAAAGCTTTTTCATCCTACTCTTTCCCGATTGCGCTCATCGAAAGCGCGGCTACACGCACATGTGTGTTTTGCTAATCGCACGCTCTCCCGCTTATTCGTGTGAGATTCCATGCACCAATGTAACAATAGTAACGCAGTAATAAATTATAATGGGAAACCAAAAACTGTTCATATAAATAAATTAAGTCGTTCTTAGAGATCATACTAAAATATTTTTTTTTTTGAACACTGATTTTAACAATTTTAAAAACCAATCACATTTTGGTGAGTTTTGATTGTGGGACATCAGGTCCAATTATTAATACGTATTTTCTATTGGATTCCCGCGAATGCGATTCTTATCAAGAACATGTAAACACAACTAATACTACGATCCAGCTCTTACAACTTGCAGAATTTAGAAACATTAAAGTTATTTAATGTAAAATAGTTATTATAAGAACTGTATATCATTGTGGTATGTTTAGTCTTATAGGTACAGTAGAGCAAGATAAGCAGGAATATATTTCTGATATAAGTTATGAAAAATGTAAAAACATCCATGAAATGGGAATATTTAAATATGATAATTTTCATATAATTGCTGATTTCGAAACAAATTCTACTAGATCTTTTGGCTTAGCGCTTGCAGGAAGTATTGAACAAAAAAGTTATACAGGCAGAACATATACTGATCATTTCAGTTCATGGAGCAATGTTTAGTACAGGGGCTTATAAAAGTTACATTATTAGGGATCATGCCCAAAGGGGTCATTCTCAAATTACGTACGGGAAATTTAGAAGATTTTGGACCCCCTACCCCCCCCCCCCATATAAGAAGTCATAAGATTCGTCCTAGCCCCCCCCCCTAGCGGCTAATTCTTACGTAATAAATTCCGTTATATTTTATTCTTAATACTAATATTCTTATAATGCAAAATAAATCTATTTTTATCATTTATATCATAAATATTTAAATATTTATTAAAATATTAATATAAATATCAAAATATTCGGCCTTCTGAAATGTTAACTAAAATAAAAAATTGTTAAACTAAATTATTCGTCAGTCCAAGAGGTGGTTAACCAATCCGATAAAGAATCTATAATAGGCCATGAAGAAGGTTCCTTAATTTCAGTATCATGTCGATTATCAATAACGTGCTGCTCAGCCTCAATTTCCTTAAAATCGGCTTTTAAAATCCATTCTGCATATGTGATATATGCATTTTCATCTTGCAAGATATACAGTAACTCCTCTTGTCGCTGAGCTTCATTTCGAACTACCTTTTTCTTTTCTGTAATTTTCGCTGATCGAGAGCCCATTTTGTACTTCATACTTTTCATATGATTTTCTGCAGCCTTCTTTGATGCAAAATATAGCCCGCCAGTTTGGCACATTCTACTGAATAATTGACTCTGTACTATAGGACAGTAGAGGTCATATGGCGTTGCCTTAAATTCGGTACAAATGTCTAAATTTCCCAGAGCTAATCGTTGGAATAGCGGTAAAAATTTTGCGTCTGCATTTGCATCATCGAATGGTACTGCAGTTAGTAGCCCGGTCTTATCATCTTGCTTTACTCTGCATGATGGAGGAAAGAATCCAGTTGAAAGCAAGGAAAACAAGTTGCTTCTAGGAGGAGTGCAACACTGCCGATCTTGACATTTTACAACCTACAAAGAAATATTTATCATAACATATTTTCATAAAAATTTAAATAAAAGAAGATAAACAATATGTCAAGAAAAATTAATTATAAATAATACAAATTTTTAATATTCACCTGTAGAAAACCTGCATATACCAAACATCGTTTACTTCACTTAACGTTAAAGAGATGGAATTGCTTTCATTGCCATGGGGAGGATCTCTGTATTCCGCTACTACTGGATATGAATCAAAAACTATTTCATTCCAAATGTTCGCTAGTACATTCCCTGCATGTGCAAAATTTTTTTTCTCGAGCTCTTCATCAGTTGTTCTACCTCGACTATTCAGGTGAGTATCGCAAGCATCATATGGCAGGATAACGCCTGAGAGTTGCCTGCTTAAAGGCGCCATCCGCCTCTCAACCCTATTAAACGCACTGCGACCTGGTGGATTTGTCACAACAAACATAGCATCTAAGTCGTACTTTTTAAAATGTTTAATAGCAGTGGCAATAACTTTTGGATACCTATATAGATATAATAAAATTGAATAAAAGGTATAAATGCAAATGATTCATCTTAAAATACAGAAAAAATATTAAAAAGTCGTTTATATCTTAATTAGAAAATTTGAATCGAAAAGATTTTCTAAAACAAATTTTAATTATATACTGAAAAGAATTTATAAAAACATATTATATTTTTTAAACATATTTACAAACCTTGGATTTTCCTCCGTCATGTCATGTCCTCCATCAGAGCAAATAATAACTACAGGTTTAACCAAGCCTTCGAATTTCATTATTTCATCGAATTCTTTTAAGTCCAAAAGGCGCTTAAAGTCTTCGTAATGAGAAGCTACCGTTGACGAATCATGTTTGCCACTTCGAATAGCGATATAAGTAGGGCCTGAGTAACTTACAGCATCTGGATTTCCGAGATTTTGAGCTTTTATTTCTATACCTGCGTACACAGATGGTATAAGTTTGTGACGCTCGGCTATTACCCAGTCGTGATCTGGAAGTTGTACTCGATACTCTAAGTACATTAAAATAGGCGTTTGTTTTTGTGCAGCTTTTAAACCTATTGGAATGCGTGCTTTATCATCCTGCGATAGGAAACATACTTGCTTTGGCCCCAGTAAGGAAGCTAGCGATTCTACGTATCGTATCGATGTTGTGCAAAATCGACTATCGGGATAATTTTTATGTTTGTCGTTCTGGGCGTTTTGTAATTTAACTGAAACTGTCACAACGTGCCTTTTTCCTTCAACTGTATTTGAATTTTTTGGAAGGAGTCTTAAATAAGTTGCATGTCTAGATAAATTGAAACCAATTTCTGTCAATTTTTCATGCAAATCATCTAATGTCTTATGTAGCCCCACCAAATGAGGCTATGCCAATTATTGCTTTCAAAAGCTCTGGTTGATCGGTTTCAATTCGAGGTCTTCCAACAAGATTGCGAATTTTCATAGCAGCAGCTGCTTCCTTATGTTTTGAGCACAAATCGTAAATTTTACGTTTTCGATTAGCACGAAACCTTTTTTGATACTCAGCATTAAGATTTTTAGTTTTAAGTAATTTCTTCGTTTCATCCAATTTTTTCTTAGTTTTTTTTATATCATCTGTTGAAATATTTCCATCAAGATTAGCATTTTTCGATAAAATTTGCCCGTTCAAAACACTTTCTAAAACATGAATTTGAGATTCTAATGCCTCTTGAGCAGATTTGCTGTACTCTCTTTGCAAAGGATTTAATTCAACTTCTTTCGAGGTGGAACTAGACGCTGTATCTGTACATGATTTTTGCGATGAATTTGATGGATTAGTTGCAACTTCTTCAGAGATTTTTACAGGGGCTGATTAACTAACTTAGCGCAGTAGCAGTTCCATTCGATTCAAAATTCGCAGGCTAAAAATATAAATAAAAATCTGCTTTCTAAAATCATATTTCATGTGATATTACAATTAATTTTTAATCACCCTTTGTACTTTGTAACTTTGAAACTTTATACGGAAAAAGGACGACTTAATGTTTACATTAAAAATAATTTTGTACAATTATGTAAAGACTGTAACTCACCTTTGATGATTTTGTAAATAAGTAGCTGAGAAGATTGACTTTATTTTTTGTGGCTTTCACTGTGTAAACATTAATGCGCTGTCGTATAAATTCACAAAGTCCTTGTTTATTTAGCTTCTTCTCTCATGAGTTTTTCGGCTTTCCTAAATTCCGCCAATTCTTTTATCTTCTCTAGGCTATTTTTCGAGAATTTTACGATATCTTCTGGTCTGCGACCTTGTACTGTATCCTTCTCAACTCTGAAGCCTCACTTTTTACACAACTGAATATCTCGCTCTAGCTTTGTATCTTCGTCGCTACTCTCCATTGACGCAGCCGGCGTCGCGTCTGGCTTAGATTCCGCGTCTTCGTCGATACTTGTTTGAACGTGATTTCCTCTTTTGATTTCTGGTATTTCTTCCTTCTTCGTGATAGAGTCTGACCGTTGTCTAGCAATGGCATCTCCTCTTCTCACTGTTATCTCTTTTGTCTGTAATTTCTTCTGCTGTCGAGCTTCTGTCTGACTGTTGCTAACCTGGCCGTTACTGGCGGCTTTGGCTGCTACTGTCTGATTCAGCGCTGTATTCAGTGGCTTGCTGCCACCTGCTCCCCTTCCCAAAATTGACATACTCCTGGAAACAACAGGGGTATGTGAGTCAATTTTGTTCGCTAATTGAGGGCCCATGGTGTGAATACGGAGATCGGCTGGCCCTTGGTGGCCTCCGTTGAGTCGTTTCCCAACAGCTTTCGGACATGTACGCAGTTGGAGCATTCGCGCAGCGTGGTGCCTTTTTGTCCGCAGACTTGACATGCTGTTTCTGGTTCTGTTTTCGGTTGCAAAGTTTGTAGCAGTTCTCTAGCTTTGGCACAATTTTTGCAATATTTAAATGGTGCCCCTATTTGTCTGCACACCTGGCATTTTCCTGACGGTTTTATTGGATATGGGCAGGCGTTTTTCCTGTGTCCGTATTGCTTGCAATTATAGCATTTCGTTTCCGGATACTGTGCTGCCCTATGTCCTACCGTCTCGCAAACGTGGCATGGTCCGTAGTATTGAACTGGTTGCTGCGTTTGGTTTAGTTGTTGACTCAGTGCTGGCGTTAAAGGATACTGAGGCTTCTGCTGTGTTTGGACCGGCTGCTATTGCAGAATCTGTGGTGGCTGACTAGCTGCGCAAGCTTCTTGTGTTATAGTCGTTTGCTGTTTGGATACTGCTTCTGTCGGTGCAACTTTCTTTTTCTTGTTTTTTTTCTTTTTTGTTTATGTTGCAACTTCGTTTGTTTCCGCAATTTCGTCCGTCGCTGCTACTTTTGGTTTTGGCGTGGTTGACAACGCTACTGCTGGGAACCTTGATTTTTCAGCGGGTGGTGGTGGAGCGTATCTGGCATCATGTTCTAATTCTTCTTCGAGTTCTTTGCAGTATTTCTTTACGTCATGGAATGTTTTAACTTTCTTATGCTTTAAAGCTTTTCTATAGTAATCGTAATTTGTCGATGAGTAGACTTATTTGTTTTTTGACTGACAATGGTTTTTGTGGTGGTCGGCAATATGTCTGAAATTCATAATATATGTCGATATCTTTTCACCGTTGCCTTGTGTTCGTCATAGCAGTTCATCCATTACATCGTTCGTGTTAGCCGATGTGTAGAATTGTTCTTGGAAAGCTGATAAGAAGTTTTTACATGAGCGTATTTGCGCTTTTTCCGTCTGATACCACATTTGTGCTCTACCTGCTAATGCGTACGGCACCAGCTTTAACATGGCTTTGCTGTTGATATCAAGACTATCTATTATGCCTTCTAGTTTCCTTCCGTAGTCCTCTGGATCTTCTTTCGGTGATCCTGAATATTCGATTTTTAAACTCCTTATTAGTTGCAGATGGCTTAGGTGATCCTTTAGGCCAAGCAACAGTAATAAAAGAAGCTGGCGACCTATGCCACATGATAGCAAATAATGCGCACTTTAAGCACATATGTGTCTCTACAGGTAAATCGAGATTATTTTATAGTTATTAACAAAAAAACATGCAGAAAATGCATGTTTTTTTAGTTTTTCGCTTAGAACTTTTAAACTAAGCAAGCAATGAAAACATCACTTTAGATAAAAAATATGCGGTATGAAATTACGAAGAAGATGAACTATTAAAAATCTCGATAAGTTGTATAAAAGCTGAGATAATGGAAAAGAAAGGGTTAAACTAGCCATTTTTCAAAAATTCATTACGCAGCCATTTTTTCATTTTAAGACTCGAAATTTTGGAAATTAGAAGCTATGGGTATGTACTTTATAGGAAAAAAAAATGAACGCTGTGAAACCATTATTGTTGCTGTAATCGCGATGTTAATTTTTTGTTCACTAACTTCCTCCGGCCGTTTTTGCGTATTTTCGACGGCTATTTTAGCATACTTAGATGCATTTTATCGAAAAACGGATAAATGCATCTTATTGTGCGAAACGTCAACATTCTAAAACACTTTTTAAAATTGAAATTCGACCACAATTCGCGACGTGACAGCGTGTGCAAGTTAGTGAACAAAAAATTAACATCGCGATTACAGCAACAATAATGGTTTCACAGCATTCATTTTTTTTCCCTATAAATTACATACCCATAGCTTCTAATTTCCAAAATTTCGTGTCTTAAAATGAAAAAATGGCTGCGTAATGAATTTTTGAAAAATGGCTAGTTTAACCCTTTCTTTTCCATTATCTCAGCTTCTATACAACTTATCGAGATTTTTAATAGTTCATCTTCTTCGTAATTTCATACCGCATATTTTTTGTCTAAAGTGATGTTTTCATTGCTTGCTTAGTTTAAAAGTGTTGAATATTGTATAAATATTATACTCTTTGCTTGTTGTTCTATGAATTAATACTGGTCACGCCATCTCTTGTATATATATGATTTTGTACATCGAGACAAGCGCGACTCCGAAAACGCGAATACGCGAGTATGTAAACACACATATATAGATACACACTATAGAGAAGAGCGCTCGCATATACTGTACTCGCGCTCATTCTCTCTCTCGCTTGTAAGTCTCGGAAGGAGACAGTCGTGTCCGACGACACATCACACATTGTAATAAAGTTACTTATTATTAAAAACAACCTCACTAATTTTCCACCACTCCAACAAAAAGTTCTAAGTGAAAAACTAAAAAAACATGCATTTTCTGCATGTTTTTTTGTTAATAACTATAAAATAATCTCGATTTACCTGTAGAGACACATATGTGCTTAAAGTGCGCATTATTTGCTATCGAGTGGCATAGGTCGCCAGCTTCTTTTATTGATCGTCCAAAATTGTACCTTTTTTTGCTCTGTCACTTGGTCTACTTAGCGTCAATTCGATTGTGACTGTGATTTGTCTGTCTGTAGCTCTATGAAGTTTCGCTGTTCGACGAACTATTATCCGACGAGTCGTCCGAGGATTTCTCCGTAGAGCTGCTGCTTGTAGATGGTTGTCTAGTTTTTCTATATTCTTGGTTTCGTTTGTTGGGTTTTGGTTGTTTAACTTTTGGTATTCTAACTGGCAAGGCATCTCGTTGTTTCTTGTTGTTCATTTTTGTTTTTGCAGTGCAGTCTGTATCTGCTTCTGTCGTCGAGATTTGTAGTTCGTGGATAATCTTTTCAAGCTTCTTTCTTTGAGTGTCAAGTGAGTCATCGTGATCTGATTCCTCGCTCGTATTTGGGGTTACCTGTAATTTATTTTCCGTCGTTTTAGATTTCTTTCTTGGGCCATTCTGACTTGCGATTTCTTCTATTTCTGGCGGATTGCTGAACGATGTGTTTACTGGTATTCGCTTTTTTACTGGTGAGGACTGTAGAAGTGTTGACGTGTGTTGGCTCATGTACCACTTATTGCTTGGTAATGATTTAGTAGTTGATTCCGTCATTAAGTGTTTTACGTGTTCTGAGTACTGGATGCTTGTGGATGCTCCTGGATGCATATATTCCTGAGAAGAGATAACCGGTTGTATTTGTGTTGTCAGTGGTGCGAATTCGGTGGAATTCGTACTGACTTCACTGATTTTATGTACAATAGGTCGTGGAACACTTAGTAGGCCATCCCATGCATACCATGGTGCTTCTAGATTCGTTTCTGATAAAATTCTTGCGCGTAATAATCTGTCTTGCAATATGCCTCTTGTTCCATTTTCTCCGCATTATGTGCCACTAACTGAATTTGTAATTCGTGTCGATCCAATTTTATTATCTCACGTGTGATTGCTCTTACTATTCGATGGTTTCGTAATGCCTTCATAGCTTCTTGATGGTCGGTGATAGACATACTGGATTTTTTTCGGGATTTTACAATGCTAACTTAACTTGACTTCTAATTGCGGCTCGGCAAAAAAAAAAGAATTTTTGTTTGTGCTATTCCGTAGTACTACTAAAAATAATTATTCTGCCTGGCTGTAAAATAAAATCTAGTGTCTGACTGTATAATCTTCCTAAAAATTTTCCTAGTCCGTCTGTCTGTATTGAAATTTACTATGTAATTTTCGACGTACAAACTGTTAACCGTCTGAGAATTATTATGGGGCACTGTTAGTAAAATGGGATAAATATCAAATGGGCAATCAGAGAAATAATATATAAATGGATTAAATATTAAAGAAAATTTAAAAATACTTTTGGCATGCAAAATTTTCGAACGCTACGGCCGTTCGACTTGTAAATTTTTGCTGAAAAACGTAGTATGCGGGAAAGGTGTATCGAAAATAATTGATTTTTCGTGGAAATGGTCGTATGGAGCCCGGCGGCTGACTTTAAAAATTTTCATTGTAATTCCTCTGGTTAACGTCGTGATCGAATGACGTAGTTTACAAAATAACGCGTTGGTTATTCGGCTGTACGCGATTAGTGTCCGACTGTATACTGGGGGAAATATTTCGGAAAAAGATTTTTTTATGGAAAGCCGCGTGTAGCTTGCGTAGCGACCGTTTCAGGCTAAGCGTGCACCAGAAAAAAAAAATTTTTCGAAGCTTCACTGCACTTGCTTCTTTACCGAAATATAATTAAATTTTTCTTTTTATTCCCTCCGGCATTGTGCTGAATCTCCGTCGTGTTCCCTTCCGCGCGTGGCGTCCTTCAAGATGGCTGCCAAACTCCGCACGTTGTGCATCAATGTGACGTTGTGGATTTGTAGTTGGAAATACTACACTCGCGAACGTGGACTCACCCTGTGATTGAGCTACCTATCAACGAACCGTAATTAAGGGGTTATGCCTGAGTTAAAATTTAAAAAAATCAAAAATTTTTTTATTTGATTTTTTTAAGGCAAATTTACTGCAGAATGAGCTGCCTTAGTCCTTTTTGCCCGAAAGAATTCCGTTACAAAGTTATAGGCAAAATACCAAAAAAATACAATTTTTCAAAATTGCGTATTATTCATATTTTGTTTTATAGCGCTTTTGATTATTCAAAAAAATTGCGTTTTTATAGAAAATGTAACATTCAATGTGTTCACAAATTCCTTTTGAAAACGCAATTTTATTTAAAAAAAAGCACAAATTATTTACGAAATCATTATGTACTGTAATAGCTAATTTTTATGAAATCGTAGATTTTTTTTTTATTTTGAATGCTCAAAATAAAATAAATTTAGAGTTTAAATTTAGTCTTGTAATTTTTAATCAAACTTATAAAGGGGTAAAAAAACATACATGCAAATTTAAAATACCGCCTAAAAACATGGCGCCTTACAGCATATGGAACAGGAAATCACTGTTTTACCGACCTAGTCAAGTTTGCATTCAGACATCAGCTGTTTCGTCAGCTGTCTGTAGTTTAGTGCAAGCTGGATGTTGTGCTGTTGTTTAGATAAGTGTTTTGCACTATAAGTAAACCGGCCGATCCGAGGCCTGGCACTTCTTCCCCCCTTCCTACAGGGTAGAGATAGTTCTGCATCCTACCCAACTGCCCATGCTGTCCGTCTCTACTAGAGAACTGGAGGCCGAGCTCGAGCTTAGCCAGATTTATCTAGCAAAGGCGAACCGGGAGATCATTCTCCTGCGACACCAGCTTCGAGCAGCAGCAGCGGCAGCAGACCAAGCAGCAGCGACTGCAGCTCCACCACCCCCGCCAAAGAGGATTCTGGTCGACAGCGCCGTGCAGACGACTCCGCACCGCGGGGACTTCGGGGCGCAGACTACTCCTGCGAGCATCCGAGCCGCCTTCAGGACGCCGAGACCGGCCGCCGCCCTTCGCCCACCGGTGGAGATTCCGCCGCTGGACGACACGCTCTCGGCTGAGTGGCCTGGCCACGAAGAGGGCCTCGAGCTTGAGGTGCTCGCTATGCAGCCACCTCCAACAGCCGGTCTGCCGCAGCGACCCCTCTCCGCCATCTACCACTTCCTGGAGCCGAGCGAGCCGCCCACGGTACTCAACTCCGTGATCAAAAAGATCACGGCGAAGCAGCCCGCGCAGAAGAGAGTCGGCTTCCTGCCGTCTCCAACAGTGCGCAAGAGGATGGCCCCTGTACCCCCGGGGCGCTCAGTCCCCCGGGTCATCAGTGTGAAGTCGGTAGACATGCCACTCCTGCACTGATCCTTTCATCTCCTCGCGGAGGCAAGGAAGCGTGCCTTTGGGCTACGGGCGGGGCGCTTTCTGAAGCGCCTGAAGCCAATTTTTGTGTGAGCCGATCCCTTGGACTGGCTCCGCAACCTAATTCAAACATAAAACCCGGGGAGTTTACTCCCCCCTTCCCCTACGACCGGGTGGTGTAGCCTACACTGAGTTGGGCGGGCTCTCTCTCGTCCAGACTCCCTCTAGAGTCGACGTGTGGAGGCTGAGCTGTGTCCGCTCCACACGCAACGAAGAAGCTCAACAGTCGGACGTGACTGCATCGTGGGGCTTCGAGAGTCAACAAAGTCACCGCCGCATACGAGCAGCCCAACCGCATCCCCGTTCTCTCCGTCACCGAGCCACGGTGTAAGCGTGACGTCACTCCGTTCGCACGCCGCCCCTTCTAAGGGCGCTCGCCAGCGTTAACCTCGGGAGCACCCCGCTTATATCAAATGATTTCAGTAGTTGACTTTGTTGTTTTACGAAACAATCTAATTTTTGCCACTCAAGTTATTGTATATTAATTTTTTGACAAGTAAAATCAAACAAATTAAAATTTCTTTATTAATGCGTTTACTAATTACTAATTAATAATTAATTACTAATTAATTAATACGATACGATTTAATGGAACAGTACTCAAAATAAAATTGTAATGGCTACATGCTAAAGGAAACATTTCTAAAGATTTTGTCTTATACATTTTTAATAAATGTTTTCTCATTTCATTCATGTCAAAGCTCAAACCACAAGGACAAGTATTGAAAATAATTGCAGTTGCAAATGCAATGGCGAAAACTCCACAATTATATGCATTATATTGATGTTGTACTTCTTCAAACATAATTTTAATGTTTGCATTGTAAGGAAATAATCTATTTATGTAAATTTTGCAATCATTTGACAATATCTTACTATTGCAACTATCATAAACATGAATCGTTCGGTTATTGTACCAAATAAAATTCCAATGTCCTTTTTCATTACTAACAGAAAAGAGTATTTGAATATACTCTGAATTAATTGGCACTGGTTGTATATTATGTGGTCTTTGTATGAGTAAAGGTGTCTGCATAGAAAATAATGTTTGATTATTGACAACTTCATTAAATTTATCTATATGTGTGTACAAAAAGTAAACCGAGCAGCAACTTCATAGTGCACTGATATACATATTGATGTATATTAGGCTGCCATGTTTTGTACGCTATCTAAAAAAGTGTCAATGAGGTTGACTCTATCGATGGACAGGCTCATGACGAGTACAGTCGATTTTGAATTTTTAAAATCGATCAATATTTAAGGGTAGCTTCGCGATTTATTTTTTTAAATAGGATTTTATACAGACAAAAAAGTATACTATACCTATGAAACTATGGACATTTTAAAATTTCTTTAAAACTTTAAAAATAAAAATTTTTTGGTCTCATGAGAATCAGCGCGCAAAAATCAGTCGATACCGTCAAATTTGTTATTCATAAGTTAATATTTAAACGAGTAAATAGGTGCATATTTCGACCAAAACTGCTCATCTTTGGAGTTCATTTAAGGTACCTTCCACTGCTTCTATGACTTAGTAATTTTGGACTTTTGGAATTTTGAACAGGGTTAAAATTTGATTCAAAGTTTTGACTTTCCTTCCAAAAAGTAGGTAAAATGTCAAATTTTTTTCAAAGGTAAGCAGCTATAATACTTTAACAGCCCTAGCTCCTTCCCGCAGACTGCTCAATACATGGTACAAACACGTGCTGTCGTTCTCAGCTACATTCTTTTTTGTTTTTCTCACGAAATTAGTAAATTCAAGAATATTTTTAAAATGCTTGTAGTAAAAAATTTTCGATTACAATACATATAAATCATTTTGAATTATTGAAAAAAGTTTATTACAACAACATATATAACAATATGTTATTTATATAAAAAATCTATTAGGTCTATTATGTAAAATATTAAAATATAATCGATACGCATTTTTTCTTTTATGAATCAAACGATTTTTAACAGTGTTATAGCGCATTGAAAATTTCGTAACGTCACGATACATACCTATATCGATATACTGATGCCCACATCGTAACTTTCGTCGTGACGTCACGAAATTTCCAATGCACTGTATCGTTGTTAATAATCGTTTCATTGAAAAAACAAAAAATACGTATCAATTGTTTTTTAATATTCTACATAACGGACCTAATAGATTTTATTATGTACAAAACATTATATTGTCATATTGACAGTTTTAAGATACTTTATATTAATGGTTTAATTTTTGTTATAAACGTAAATTGTTAAATGGCTTAATCTATTTTTAAACTTAATTATTTTATACATTGCTATTTTAAGATTGTTTATTACTATTCCAGATATAACAATATCTGTTAATTATATATAAAAATCTATTAGGTCCGTCACGTAAAATATAAAAAAATAATCCATACGTATTTTTTGTTTTTTCGTTCAGACAATTATTAATAATACTGCACCGCATTAAAAATTCCGTGACGTTACAATACGTACTTATATAGATATACTGCTGCCTAGGCGAAATTCATATCGTGACGTCACAGAATATTTCAATGCGCTGTACTGTTGTTAATAGTGGTTTGATTGAAAACAATTGTTGTAAACATGTAAATGTTTACAACAATTACTTTGTTGTAAAAATCAGAATTTTATTATAATATGTAATGAGGCAAATTGGTATTAGCGCGGCGACCACGGAATGTCGCTGCGTTACCGAGTCTTATCTGTAAACCTTGAAAAATACTACCCTATGCAACTCTTCTCGGTGATCCGCGTTGCTCTCCTAACAAAACCAATCGTCTCGTGTACAAGTGTGTGATGCGCCCGAGCACCACACTTTCCGTGCATAAAATAACCTTCGGATTCGGATATAAGAAGGACGAAGTACAAAATACAGGATGATTAACTACGGCGAAATTAGTTAGTACAAATGAGTCGAAGACTCGTACATTGCTCAAAACAAAATATACAATAATCCACCTACCACGGTCGCACGCACGATAGCGGAAAGAATTCACGCTTGCGCTTGGCCAAGGAAGAGACGAGTATTTCGTGGCAGAAAATACTCGTCCGTCGGCGAACTTGCCAAGAAAAAAGTTGGAAATTCAACTCACTCTAAGTACGAAGTGTGCGACGCTTCCTCGGTACTCGCACGAGTCATTATCTCTCTCGGGAACTCTGCTCGAAATCGGGTATTGACACGGAGAAGGCGTCCCTTCTCCCGTGATGCAGCTGGTGTTGACTATCCACCCCACAACGAACTCGGGCACAACGGTGGTATCGCAAAATGGCTATTCAATCGCACACGAAACACGCACCGGCACGGTCAGATTGAATCTGGCTTGAGTGGTACGCGGGCCTTCTCCCACTCTTCCCCACGCGTTCCTTGTCTCCGTACAGCAACGAAGCTTGCTGTTACCTTCGTATCGTTCGACCTAACGAGCGCGCGCTATTCAAATAGTGTGATCCAACCTCTCGTTAAACCCCCCTTTCAGACGCTGCGTAGCTTACGAAGCAGCTCTACACATTCTGTCACACGATGAAATACAACAAATAAAAATTTTTGGAATCAACACAGGAAACAGGATTAAGGAATACATGATATGATTCATGACCAATGAAATATGAAAGAAACTATTTATTCAATTAAACACAAAAAAATATCTCCTACTCCCTTGCCGTGTTTTTCAAAATTTCAGCGTGTGTGGACCCTTCCAATCTCTTTTTTTGCAGGTACGCCGCGCGTACCTCCAACTTATCCTTCTCCCTCTCTTCTCTCATCCGAGCTGAGGAGAGTCGCTCCTGCAATCTCCTCTCCCGCCTTCCTCTTCTTTCAGCTTCTCCCTCACTAGCTGCATCGCTCGCAGACGCTGCCCTGCCAGCTCCAGCTCCCGCTCCTCGTCGCGTCGCCGCTGCGCACGAGCCTTGCGGACTCGCGCAATCACCTGCTGCTCCTCACGACGATTAGTGACGCGCTCAGCCAGCTTTAGTACATCAGGCTGAGCGCAGCGGTCCTTATGTCGCAAAAAAACGTCGAAACGACGGAAGACGTCGGCCTCCAACTCCTTTATCTTCCTGTTCTCCGCTCTCAGCTTCGTGATTTCCTCGACTAATGCGGACCACTCCTTCTCCTCGTCGGGCTCAGCCTCCGCAGACTCCGATTCTGCCGACAATGGCGCGAGGCTCTCAACCGTCCTCTGCACCTCCACGGGCTCCACAACTAACTGAAGCGCCTCGGGCTGGCCTTCAGTCGATGTTGGCAACGCCAACACCGGGCCCAAAGCTCCTTCTATCTCTGCTACAACAGGTGAACTTGAAGTGTTCACCTGCACCACGTTCCCGACGTCCTGGACATGCTGGACCGCATTGCCCAGCATGAGGGTCATGTTAACCTCACCCGAAATGTCGCCGGTGTTCTAGAAAACTTGGCCCTCTTCCATGGCCTTCTCCAACCGAAGTCTAATGCAAACCGAAAATCTAATGCAAACACACGAGACAAAAGGAAACTAGGCTTAGGGTCATGAGATGATAATGAAAACTGAATGACTAATGATAGGTACAACCTAACGCACACCGCTGAGCATGAGTTTTACGTGGTAATACGTTTACAACACGCTCCGGTTTACTCTTCTTCGAACCCTTCGGACGCCCCGATCGACGCTTTACCTCGCAAACGTCGTTTACAATATTAGCTAACTTACTCACGTTTGACATATCTTTTAAATGACGCAGGCATATTCAACTGCCGACCAAAATTCAACATTGTAGGCGTCGCGCCTTCGACGCATGCACAGCCGTATTATACGAAAAAGCTATTTCGCTCAAATGCTGATTCGACGCGCGATGATTTTCATTCGCATACGTGGAAATCTCACGCTTAATCGTCCCATTCACTCTTTCCACCGGATTCGCCTGCGGATGGTATGGCGGCGAAAAAGGATGTCTAATTCCGTGTGAAGCTAGGTGCTCATCAATCAATTCATTTTTGAACTCGGTGCTATTATCTGAATGAAATACTTTCGGCGCACCGAATTGAAGAACTACTCTCTCCTTGAAAGCAGTCAATATTGACTTTCCATTTGCTTTTCTTAGCGGTATGCACTCGATCCAACGGGTAAAGAGATCTTGGAAAACAAGTGCATACTCATGTCCTTTTACAGACTTTGGTATGGGGCCCATAATATCCCCAGCCATCCGTTGCCATAGTCGATGCACGGTTCTCTTTCCCATAAAACTAGGTAATACACGTTGTTCAACTTTAGTTTGCTGACACAGTTTACAAAGCCGTACATACTTCGCTACATCACTGTATAGTCGTACCAAAAATTCTTTTCTACCACACGACCATAAGTTTTTTCTCTACTAAAATGTCCAGCTATCGGCTGGTCATGACATTCTTGCAGAACTTGATGTGGCTTGTCACTCGGAACGACGAGTTTCCATGCCTCGTCAGCGCGCCAATCTACCAGTCGGGTTGCGCAGATTACATAACCATCTAAGGCTGCTGTGATCAGTTATCACCTTGAATTGATAACCTCCAATATACTGACGAAATTTACGTATAGCAAAGATCACCGCAAGACACTCGCGTTCTGTAACGGTATAGTTACGTTCTGCAGATAAAAGTACCCTACTTGCAAACTGAAGTGCTTTCTCTTGACTACCGATCTCTTCTGTCAAAACCACACCAACCCCGGTGTCGCTCGCATCCGTATGGATAACGAATTTTTGGCTAAAATCTAGTGTATGCAGTATCGGCGCCGATGCCAGCATCGTCTTAATGGCTTCAAAACATTTCTGCTGCTCTTCAGTCCAAACGAAAGGTTTTCTTGGATCACCCTTCGTCAGCCTTGTTAACGGTTCAGCAAGCGTCGCAAAATTACTCAGAAACTTTCTATAAAACGACGCCATGCCATAAAATCTCTTTACTTGCGTAAGATTCTTTGGAATCGGAAAACTTACAATTGACTTAATCTTCTCCGGATCTGGTCTAAAGCCATCTCAAACCTAAGTATCTGGCCTCCTCTTAACAGAAAATACTTTTCTCACGATTCACTGTGAGACCAGCTTTCTTGATCCGCATCAGCAGTCGCTTCAAGATACTTATATGTTCCTCAAACGATTCCGTCGCAACAATAATATCATCTAAATATGCGAACGCGTGCGGTTGCAACTCTGGAGATATAACTGTTAAAATATGTTGAAAAATTAAGTATAGGAGAAGAGATTTAATATTTATTTATAATATCTTACTCAATGCATCTAGCACTGCTACTACCCGATACAAAAGCACATTACAAACTGAAATCTCTCAGCGGTCAATCGCTCGGTTATAAAAGGCTGATTGGGCACTTCAGCATTGTCCGCATTTTCCTAAGTTCGTTGCACTGCTGTGCAAAGCATAAATTTATAATTTCAACAATAACCATGTCAATCAATCTCTGAAACGTCGCTCCAGCCTCTGACAAACAGTGAGCTGAAATCATGAAAAACCAAAGTTAGAGAAAATCGACTTCGAAGTTCATCAATGCATATTAGAAAATAAGTTAATTTTTTACTTACCAAATCTCTTGGAACTATTTTTCTGTTGATCCTTGGTAGTAAACTATCATTTTCAGGAGACATATGGTATACTGCCTTGTATCAATAGGCTGAGTACGCCTTTGAGAACCTGTAAACAAAAAATGGTAAATTTGTGTATTTTTACATTATATGCTAATATTATTAATTTATTGTATTGAATACTAAAAAATGCATATTTATTCTTACCTAAGAATTTTACTGAAGTCTCCAACTTAATTTAATGGAAGAAAAACGATTATGATTTCTTCAATGTACAATCCACTGAAAAAATACAATAAATTAATATTTCAAAAACTCCATAAAAATCAGCTAAAACAATATAGAGAAGAATACTCATTTTTTTTCATAGTCCTTGCAAAGCCTTTGTTTTTGCCTCCCTAATGTCCACCAGCAGCATACGAGTCATCTTCTTCCATCTGTCGAGCTCTTAGCCTAAGAGCTCGTGTTTCTCTGGTGTTGGCCTGGACTTGTCGTTCAGCATGGTGAAGTCTTAAATTGTCTGTTGCGTTGACCCACTCTGCCACAGTGTCTCCAGGCTTCACATCAAAGCGGTCCAAGACTCTGAGGACACAAGACCGACCATCATTAAACATGCACACAGCCAGAAAAACACCAATTTTCAAGACTATCAAGCCACTGAAAGATGTCTTAGGGACTAGTCTCCATACAGAATTATTGAAACTCTCATTAGTGTTTTGTGTAAAACCTCCAAGACATCTTTCAAGTAATTCTAACTTTGACAGGTCTTCATAAATTGGTTTTATGGCATCCATAATATAACCTGAAAGGCTGGTCTTGTGCCTGAACTCCCTGTGTTCTTTTGTGGCTTTTGTTTTTTGCCAATTGCACCAGCTGCTGGATCCTTCCGGGCACAGATGATGCATTGGTCTCTTGTCCGTCGACTGCATATTATGGTACCATGTTGCCCAGATTGCATTGTACATGTCATCAATGGAATCTGGGTGATTTCGAATGGCTTTACCATAACAACTGGACAGCTTGTCAATCACCTTAGCAATCAGCCTTCCTCTTCCGCCAATTGGTTTATTGTCCGGAAGCTTGATCTTCTGGCTGGTATACTGCTTGACAAGGTTTCGGAGACGAGTTCCCATCCTCTTCTGTACGTGTTGGATGCACTCTTTCTTCTGCACCACAAGTTCATCACCATAGGGTTTCGATTCACTCACAGCCTTGAACACTTTGGAGTCTCCATCTCCAGTATGGCGATGATATTTGACACTGTATTCTTCTTCTGAGCGTTCAAATATCTCACGGATGCTATCAACTTCCATCTTACCTGCACTACCTTCATGGTTAGCACTGCAGTATGGCTTGTATTCCTCGTACCATTCTTCATACTCAGCAGTATGCAGATACTTCTCCCACGATGAACAAGGTTGACAGAAGCTGTTTTTATCAGAAACGTCCAACACCTTGCCTGTGTGATGTCCAACGATGCTAGCAAATCCTTGTAGTGATGAAAATCCTTTCTTCCTCCACGAACCATCACCAGAAATGTTCAGTCCAAGAGCACCATCTTCTGTAGCGGTTCTTTCTTCTTGGACTGCAGCTCGCATAGACTCCTTGGCAACACTCTCACATACTTCACTTAACTGTTGATTTATTGAATCGTAAGTAGACTAAGCTATTGGCTTAGAGCAGTCCATTATGCCACAAAATGTTGAAAGCCCAGCATGTCCAACACCCAAAGCACGACATGCAAGTACAGCCCTTCGATTCACTTCCCATGCACGATTACTATCACCCACTTTTTTGCTAGAATTGATGCTCAAAACTTCTCTGCATCGAACACATGAGACTTCAATTTTGAATCCTAATCCAAACACTACTGATTCAGAAAAGTTCACTTCACTGTGACATTTTTTGCATCACACCACACTTTGGAGTTCAGGAAATAGAATATTGATATCAGTAATTCTATTCTTGACTCCGGAGAGGCCTTCAGCTGCTGGAGTTTCAAGTTTTCTTGAAGATGTCGAAGGTCTTGATTGTTCAGTTGAGTCTTCTGTATCATTACGTCTGGTTGCTGCAAATTTTCTTGGTCGCCTTCTATTTCTTTCCCAGGAGAATTTCCTATCCAAGTGAGTGGGCAATCTGCCCTTCTGGTTGCACTTTGAAAACTTAAAATATAAATAACTTTACAAGAAAACAAAAATAAACACTACTAAAAAAAATTATTTTAACTTTATTTAATTATGTTTGCACAGTGCAAAACATAAATTCAAGAACTATAATCACAGAACTTTAAAATATTTAAAAGCTGGTAAAGCAGATTTGAATGCTGTGTTTCGCACGAATAGTTTCACCAATAGCACACTGATTCTAACCTTTACGCAAACAGGACGTCAGGAAGAAACGATATATACATGGTCGGTAAATGGGGAGTTCAAATATTTTCGTCACAGCGGTCGTCACGTTTTGGTTACAGAATCGTCGCCTAGACTGTTGCGAAGAGCGCGCATATTTGAATTTCACCGCGATTTCTCAAATTCTCTGTGTCAGATGCCCCGAAGATCCTCTTCGGTGCAACCGGCGTCTTCATATTCGACAAATCAACCGTCACTCTTGACGGTGTAGCGCCAGTTTGTAGAATCCTCGTACTACTCGCCCTTGCATTGTTCATGTTCGTGCGCTCAGCGTCTAACTGTTCCCTGAGCTCACCGATAATCTTCTGCATGTCATGCATTGTCTGCAATAGACCTGGCGGTAATACGTTCTTCTTACCATCAACACCAGTAACACTATTCAGATGTTCTACTGCGGCTTTACCGTCAGACTTCTCAGTTTGCTTAGTATCGAATTGACTGTCTTCCAACAGTCTATCGATCCGAAAACCAACGACTTCATCTGTTAAAGTTTTATGCAACGGGTGTTGATCAGTTGTCACCGCCAAAGCATTCAACTGCGACGCTCTCTATTGCGCCCAAATACCATCTATAAACCACTTGCGTGCTTCAACTCTCTCCGCTTTAATCTCTGCTGTATCGCCTTGGATAGCAGGCACAAACTCCGAGGAAGTATATTCTCCTCTCAATCATCTGTACAGCCTAGCCATCTGATCTTCTGCAGTACCGTCTAATTTCAATTTGATGCTCATCAATGCTTCTTCTCGTTCTTCGTCTCGTAAACCAACTATCCAGTTTACGATCTCGCCATCTTCGTTATTAAACATCTTGAGATCTTGCACTATTTAATTTCATATAAAATGTTAAAACAACTGCGTGTGTATGCGTGTGCAATCCCTAACTAAAAAACAAATTCGCACGCGTGCTGCCGATCGAAAAATAAAATAAAAAAAATAAGAATTTCGAAAAATTAAATTCAAAATAAATTTTAAACAAATAAAATGTCCGAAAATTTAAGAAAACAAAAAAAAATAAAATTCACCAATTACTATTATCCAAGAAAAAAATACCAAAACAAAAATTTACTCTACAACCTACTCTACCGACCACGAACACTTACCACACCTGCAAATCTAATACATGTGAGTGCTCTTCCTTCTCACATAAATCCCCTATTAAGGAAGACCCGTAAAGAAACCGCGAAGAAAATGCCTATCTTCGCATACACACACAACTGTACGCCGCGCGAGTACGTGTTTCCCCCTCCGCAGCAGTGAGCAAAATTTAAATCTGTCGACGCGCCGCGCACCAAGCTGTGTTGTATACGCTACACCAGCTGACGGCTCGCTCGACTACGAGCTTGCCTCTGCCGCATAGCTAAGTACTATACCGGGACCTTTAACTATATCCGAAACATAGACACTGCTCAAAACTGCTAATTCGGGGCAGATAAAAAAAATAATACTCTCTCGGAACTATATACTACATAAAATAAATACTCTCAATGCAGAGTATAACACACGAAAACTATTTATCTCGAGCTCGCCACAATACTCGAAATCACCATCGTTCCGAGAAAATAAAACTTTAAAATCTTTCTCTCTCGCTCTCACGTATATAAAATTCTAGAGCTGGAATATCGCCTTAATCCAACTCTCGCTCAACGTAAACACGCGCAATGTTTACATCTGCGCCACCCGCTCGCCGCTCTCTCGCTGTGCTTTTGTCGACCGCGCGCTAACACTTGCCGCTTCTATGCTTACGAAAAGCATGCCGATCCTCTGAACCACAAAATTCAATATATTTCCCGATCAAAACAATTCTCTTAACTAACGAACAGCGAGTTCGAACATACAAAAAATTGTCCCGTATCAAGGGGCGCGGTAGCGCCACGATGGCAAGTATAAGGTACGTGAGTACGTACGCCGCCGTCGGGCGCTAGCCAGACCCTATTATACATCTCATAGGCATTGTTGGAAACTCGACTTACGGTTTTCTTCACTTTGACAGTATTATTTGTCACATAGAAATACTCAAACGAAAGCTTGAGACGAAACTAACAAAATCACATCAGGGTCACATTTTCTGAAAATGCTTCTATCAACAGATATTGTAAAGTGAAAGTTCGAGCCCCTCGATTCTCATCAAGAGAGAAGAATGGAAACTGAACAATTCTTCCGGTTACGTCAGCTCTACGTATTTCCGTAATAATTATATAGCACACCAAGCATCAATATAGATCTACTTGTACATGCTGAGCAGATACAGACGATGTTTTACGGTGAAACATTGTTTATGTTTATAATAATCAACGTAAATATTTTAATTAATAATTTAACATATTATTATAAAATATTGTGATAGTGCGAAATATATCATAAGTTTAATATTTTAAAATAGTGTCATTTATAAACAGTGAGAAATAAGTCAATTTCGTTCATAATGATCAACATGATTAATAGTGTATATAATTAGATTAGATAAGTATTTAGGGTTATGATTGTGATTTATTAATATACAATATAAATCAAGGTTTCGTGAACTGATACTTTGTTTAAATGTTCTCTTTTCTTTTTCAGATACTTTTGTGAGGTTATATTGTCATTGAAAAAAGTTTGAATTATAAATATTTATGATATGCAGTATTCATTATGCTGTGAAGTAAGAATATTTATTAAGTTAGCAGAATACCTGGTGCAAGCGGAAGGAAGTTCAGAAGACAAGTGATTTTTTAGAAGTTTCTCCCAATTTTGAGAGAGCAAGTATACTCAGATTCCAGATGTAACGAGACTTTTTCAAGTTTCACTGGAAGGCATTATTCAACTATAAGATTATAAATAATTTTCTTGTTATGTGACAAGCTAGTGAAAGTGTTGTGCTTTTTAAATATCATTGAACGTTTTGTTATTATTTTATAAATTCAGAACACAAGTGGTTCCAGATGTAACGAGACTTTTCTCAATGGAAAAGCATGTTTTACTTAGTATACGGTATAAAGAGAACTTGCGAAGGCATACAATTTTACAAGCGAAGAATTCTTGTGATATGACAAGCTGGTGAAATTTTCATTTTTTAGTATCGAAGAAAGTTTTTAGTGTTTGCAGTGCATGTTTTTCTATTTTTATTAAGAAGTTACGCAACTGTCATGTTATATTCCTGTGCGAAGCTAGTGATGTGCAAAATATTTTTACAAGATTTATAATTATTGCACAAGTTCAGAAGACAAGTGATTTAGAATCTTCACCCAATTTTGAGAGAGCAAGTACACTTAGATTCCAGATGTAACGAGACTTTTTCAGGTTTTACTGGAAGGAATACAACTATCAGATTATACAGAATTTTCTTGTTATGTGACAAGCTAGTGAAAGTGTTGTGTTTGCATCATTTATTTATCATTGAAAGTTTTTACAGATTTGCAGTGGATGTTTTCCTATTTATAATTATTCTATAAGTTCAGAAGACAAGTGGTTTAGAATTTGTTCGCAATTTGGAGAGAGCAAGTACACTCAGATTCCAGATGTAACAAGCTTTTCTCAAGGGAAAAGCATTTTATGTTTAGTATACGGTAACGAGAACTTATGAAGGCATACAACTATCAGATTTTACAAGGAAAGAATTCTTTTGACATGACAAGCTAGCGAAATTTTTATTTTTTAGTATCGACGAAAGTTTTTATAGTATTCAATATTGAACAGCTCAAGTATGGTCTAGATGATTTTCAGGGAGACTTACCTGAAAATTTAGACACTAAATTTATGATGTCAACCGTGTAAGTATTTATGTGAAAGTCATACAGGGGATACCACAACTTTACTGACACTATTTTTTACAAGTTTTCATAAAGTTTAAATTCGATTACAGTTTTCTAAACGTTTACCGAATTAGGTGGGTTGCATTAAAAATGATAATACGTCCCCACAAGGGATGCCAATTTGTAAGGGCCGGATTTGACTCCGGTCCGTCTGAGTTCTTTACAAATAATTATTTTTATTTGGAAGGTTGTCCTTGGTCCCGAGACCTTATGTTCGTAAGTTAATTATTAATAATACAATAAGGTACTAAATTCTTCAGTGATGGACCCTTAGCTAAGTCCACTTTTCCGATCTTACCTTAAGGGGTTATGACAGTGTTAAAACCTGAAAAAAAAGAAAAATTGTTAGTGTTGTAAAAAATTAATAGATATATAGGTGCTCTAAAAACTATATGTTTGCTTTCAAATACAAGTATTATACATCACTTTTATGCATAAATAATATGCATAAAGTGAGTGTAACATTTAAAAACAATTAAAGGTATTTGCTTACCAAAAATCATGATTTTCATCACTTTTATTTACTTGCCGCATGTTTCTGATGGAACCGTACCATCAATCCTGTTGAATCAAAGTGCCAAATCTTCATTATGAGTCTGGTCTCAGACTAAGTGGAACAGATTCCTGAAAAATACAAAATTAATATAATTAATTAAACATATATTCACAATATTAATAATTATAGTGAATGTTACATATGTAAACATACGGAACATTCACTTTGAACTTATTTTTGCCAATTCTGCTCCACTCAGTTTGTGACCGTACTCATTAGGAAGGTTTTCCACTTTGGTTCATCCGAATTGATGTTACGGTTCCTTCAGAAAGCTGCGGCAAGTACATCAAAAGCATGAAAAAACTAAATTTGAGTAAAAGGCATTTAAAGTTTATAATGTAAATCATACAAATGAACTCAGCTATACTTACAGAAAATATCTGGCATACTTTGATTTTCTTTTGGTACTCAAATATACATACAATAAAGTATATTTGATGGTACGCGCTTGTCATGCTGTGTGATAATAGCATTTAGAAGCTGAAAATAAAATAAAAATTATCGTTAGCTATTCATAATCAATTTATGTTTATGAATTACAGTTACATACAATACTTACCATTATTAAATATACTTCAAGTTCTTAAAAAGTATGCAAAATAATACTTCAAGCAGTCAATATAAGCTCCCATTTTGCTGGCTTGCACCCGTATACCTAAAAGCAAAAAATAAACCAACAAAGAAAAAGCTCCTTATGAACACTGTTATTACTAATTAGTTTCCAATACTTATCTGAATAATTTTTCTACTCTGCAGAAGCTCTTGCACTTTTGCAACACCACTAAGGTTATAAGCATTGCTACAGGAGCTAGCAGACTAACTGCACTGATCTAGTGTCTTGGATGAAAAACAGCTGTTTGGCTGCTTTCTGCTGCTTTACAGAAAATTCTACTATACCGATCAAACAGAAATCTTCATTCTCGACCAGACGCTGTGAGGCACAACCTATTCGAGTGGCAAATTCAAATTTGTTGAATGCCTTTACTTTAACACATTGAGTTTAGTAACATAAAATCACACATAGAAAAATTAATTTTACAGATATTATTTATTTTACGGAAATAAATTAATAACTCTTGAGATAAAAACAGTTTGCAAAACGGTTTTTAAGTCATATTTTCAGTAAGATTTCTCATGAAATTACTCTGTAAAAAGTGGGTTAGAACAATCCTTTCCACAAGTTTGGCCTAATTAAAATATTTAAAAATCACGATTTTTCGAAAATTTACTTGAAACAGATTTGTTAGTTTTTTGTTGATATCTTCGAGGAAAAATTTTTTAGCCAAAAACGGCTTTCAGGACCATATTCTACAGACTATTAACTATGAAAAAAGTGAATAAAAAAATATGGATATTTTCAAAATTTTAAAACTATCACAACCCCTTAATTGATGGCTGGTGGTCCTTTTGCTTGGTCTGTGTCAGTCTATGCAGACACGCTACAGTAAAATGCGGACACGCTACTGTAAAATGCGGACACACTTCTGTTACGTGGACACGTTGGATTGGTGTCCTGGAATATTGTATAGATGGTCTAGGATGTATTTCGTTCCACCCGATGTTTGTGTGGACGCATTAACGTTTGTGCAGACTCATTTGGAAAAGTGCGGACACGAATACAAAAATGCGGACACGAGTACAAAAGTGCGGACACGAATACAAAAATGCGGACACGAGTACAAAAGTGCGGACACGAATACAAAAATGCGGACACGAGTACAAAAGTGCGGACACGATGGATTTGTGTCCTAGAATGCTGTAAAGGTAGACTAAGATGCATTTTGTTCCACCAGATGCGTGTGCGGACAAATTAACGAATATGTAGACTCACTTGCAAAAGTGCGGACACGATTTGGCAAATGTGCGGACACGAGTTCTAAAATGCCGACACGTTCCGGCAAACTGCGGACATGCAGCTATATCGGAATTGGTCTTGAGGATTTTTTTATCGTGTCCTTTGCTTAGTTAGGGTTAAGACCTTTAACTATTGGTGGAAGGGTTAGGTTAGTAGGGCTAAGGTACCTTTGTTAATTGAATAATCTTTTCTTCTAATACGTCTAAAATACTTTGATATTTGTTATGATTTATTATTTTGAAGCCAGACAAGTTCGAAGGTACAAAAAGGGTCTCACTCATTCATCTCTCATTCCGATTACAATAATGATGTTCGTTCTTCTTTATTTTAGATTTTGTCTTAAATACTGAGATAATAGCTTACTGATAGAACACACGCTGTAGGTTGAAGCGTCCTTCTCTTTAGGGCGAGTGTGTGCGACCTTAACACTACACGAGCTAGTCGTGGCAAGTTGTATGGACTTAACTAAGCTGCGGCTTTACCCACTCACGCCAGATATGTTGGCGGTCCTTTCGTCGCAATGTATTGAAGTTGTACAGTACTTTTGACCGGAGCAAATATGCCAGCTTGCCTGCAGAGTTCAGTGGATTTCTAGGCCCTCCGATAGCGTACAGGTAGTACCTTGACACCCTCTTTCGATCTCTGGTAGAGTCTTTTTCAACAGCTCCAAATAGTCAACTAGTCTTCAGCGGCAAGTCGTAGTGACGGCAACAGCTTGCTTTACCGTGTGCGAAGCGGTTAGACGAACACTGGTACTTGGTTTGGTCGTGAAAGGCCCCGCGCGGACCGAGTCTTTGACTTATAAAGCCTCATCCTCGACCAGGGCGTTAGCTGTTTAATTAATCCGTGGGGATACCGTGATCCAATCAAAACTCGCCACTTAGAGAGAGGTTACAAAAGATAATAATCGCTTACAGTATAAAATGCTGACTGCTCTTTCCAGGTTGGAACTCACACTTACCGTTGCTCAACCAGCTAGTGAAACTGGTGTACTGCAATACATACAATGTCAGCATCCTCATTCATACACTCGAAGGTACGCAACAACAATCACACTGTCAGCGCTCTCATTTACAGTCATACAGTATACTACACGATAATCAACCACTCAGCAAACATATTCGATTGACAAATAATATATTCAATCAATCGTGGGATCTTACACGTCTATCATAAAGAATCATAGGCAAAATATTGGAAACTAACTTACATACGATATACTTCTTATTATTCTAACTATTATTTTCATTATTCTATAATATAGATTAAACAATTGTGAAGGATACGATGTAAACTTGTATAAATATTAAAATGCTATATCGCTCATGTTCTGCATGACAATAGTATACGTAACGTACAAATGCTTTCAAGAAAGCAGTTATCAGTTAATTAATTAGCAATAATTTTAGACGTAGAGATTTCTTTGATGTATATTTGCGAAACAAATCATTATGGAACTTAACATAAAATTTAGTGTCAATAAAGGAAAAAAAACGCGCTATTCTATTTACCTCGAGGGTGGTGCGGAAAAGATAGATTTCTTAGTGAATAATAATGATCTAAAAAAACTATTTACTCTACAGATAGTGTCTAAAAGATAATTATTATTATTATTACAATAATCCATGAGCAAATGTACATTAATATTTTAAATTTATTACTTATTTAGTTGATGTTAACTATTCTTTGTAATTTACATATTATATACCTTTTAAAAGTAGTGAAACCTCTCCCCCCCCCCCCAAACAAACCTTTTCAAGGTAAAAGGCTGGCAAGTATAAGGTCGTTTCTTCATGTAAAAATTAAAGATCAATTTTACAACTCTTGATAACCTTAATGTAAAAAAAAACTCTTAATAACACTTACGCAGACAAAACCAGACTTTTATTAACATTCATACAGACAAAATAAAAATTCTTAGAGCTTACTCTAAAATTCAACATTAATTTACAAACTTCAACAACTCTTATGTAGTCGAAATTATAAGTGCTGTATTCTATACAGTTATTTAATTTGCGACGTAGCAATAATTATTGCTGCGTCGTGATCATTGTACGGCCAGCTGACTTACTCTCGGCGAGTTGACAGCTCCTGGAGCGGAGCGAGCGCTCGGTGGCGCTCGCAGGAGTTGCCTCTGACCGACCGCGTGCGGAGCGCAGGATGTGAGCTCTCGAGTCACACCTGCGCAGCGCTTCGGTGCTCGGGAGGGGGCATGGCAGGAAGCGAGCCGGCGGCCGCGCGCACGCGGTTACATGCATGCGGCGGTGTGTAGAGGGGAGAGCGCGAGTGTAAGCGTGAGCGAGAGAGAGGGAGAGAGAGTCGGCGCGCGCGGGAGAGAGACATTTGGCGAGAGTGGGAATCGAGTGTGTGCTTGAGAGAGAGAGAGAGAGAGAGAGAGAGAGAGAGAGAGAGAGAGAGAGAGAGAGAGAGAGGTGAATATAGTGGCGCGAAGTTGACGGCGTTTGGAGCGCTCAGAGTTGACTTTATGTTGACTCGCGGACGTCATAGAGATGTGTAGAGGAATATACGGGCTAGGAATCTTTGGTGGCTCGATATATGTAGCCCTATGGTTTACTCGAGGATGATAGAGGATTTTCAAATATCGCGCGGATTACAGATTATCTATAGGTGGAGCCACCGGATGGATATCGACATGATTGATTGATTGATCGATATCCTTAAAGGGGGCGCGAATTTGCATATTGCGAAAATACATAGAGGACGTTAATTGATTTTCTAACCAATAATAAAATTGGATTTGGAAAATTGGGCGCTGGGGAAAATCACGGATAGAGGAATAAATTAGTGGTGGTCTATTAATGGCCAAAAGAGGATTTATTTCAGATAAAGGACCAATTGGAAAATTCGGTGATCAGATCGACGCTTCCGTGAAGAAGGAGGACGGGTGGAAAAAACGTGGCATCTTTCCTCGGACGAAGCGTCGACCGCGTCACTTTGTCGGGGGACGCCTTGGTGGTAGTCTGCACTCTGATTCCGTTCTTGGAACTTTTCTGAGGTAGTACTGTCGCCAGTAATTTTCTTTTGGGTTGCCATCTTGTTGTGTATTTTGGAGGAGATTTTGGAGCCGCAGAGTTGACGAGGGATTTCCCGTTGGAGTTCTTGTGGAATATTTATAGAGGAATTTGGTGAGAGTTTGGTGTAATATTTAGTATACGGGATAACATATAGAGGAATAATTTACATATTGAGGAATACGTGCCGCGTTCGATAGAGGATTTCTTCGCGCGTTTCAACGGATGGCGGTTTTCCCTTTGGTTTAAGGGGTTATGACAGGGTTAAAACCTGAAAAAAAAAGAAAACTGATTAGGGCTGTAAAAAATTAATATATATAGGTGCTCTAAAAACTATATTTTTCATTTAAAATATAAGTATTATACATCACTTTTATGCATAAAAAATATGCATAAAGTGTGTATAACATTTAAAAACAATTAAAGGTATTTACTTACCAAAAGTCCTGATTTTCATGAATTTTCTTTACTTGCCGCAGGTTTCTGAAGGAACCGTACCTTCAATCCTGGTGAACCAGAGTGGAAAATATTCCTTATAAGTCTGGTCACAAACTGAGCGGAAGGGATTTCTGAAAAACACAAAATCAATATAATTAATTATACATACATTGACAATATTAGTAATTATAGTGAATGTTACATATGTAAACATACGTAACATTCACTTTGAACTTATCTTTTCCAATTCTGCTCCGCTCAGTTTGTGAGGAAGCCTATCCCGAAGGTTTCTCTAAAATTTGAGCTCAATTGGTTCATCCGTTCCTGAGAAAACCTGCGGCAAGTGAATAAAAATCATGAAAAACCTAATTCTGAGTAAATGGCATTTAAAGTTTTACTTAATATTTAATAAAATAAAGTGTACTTACAAATAATTTTCAACGTCTAGGCCAAATATAATCCAAAAGTAGCTGTCTGGGAATGATGACTGGAGAGACGCGTATTCAAAAAAGCTTCATTATGAAAGCTTATGTCCTCTGAAACACAAAATATGTAATAAGTGATAAAAGGTTAAAATATTAAATTCAGTAGTTTTTAAATTTTTTTATAATTCAAACTCAAAGTATGCTAAATTTTTGTGAAAAATTATTCAACATACTTTGAGTTAACGTATTCTTAATAAATATTTTATAATAAATTCTAAATATTTAAAAATATACTTACAAATGCTGTTTCTCATCCATGTAGCAACAGAGCAGAAGAAATGAACACTAGAAGCTAAAAAGGTTTTGTCCAGATGTGATTGATAAAAAGTAGGTGAGAGAACAGCTGATCAGCTGTTGAGCTAACAGCAAGCCAGCAGACTCAAGCAGACTAAACTATCACTAATGTGCATGGTTGTGAAAAAAAAGAAAACTGGAAAACTGTCAGCTCTGCTCTGACCAAATTTTCATTTTATTTTGTAATGTGTGTATTGTCTATGTTGGATGAAAA
This sequence comes from Philotrypesis tridentata, assembly GCA_018906965.1. Lineage (NCBI taxonomy): Eukaryota > Metazoa > Arthropoda > Insecta > Hymenoptera > Pteromalidae > Philotrypesis > Philotrypesis tridentata. The sequence continues at coordinate 47,419 of JACCIB010000281.1, forward strand.
GTGATATGAAGCTTGTAGTGAATGCTCGTTTCAGTTTTCGGTTAGGAGTGAGAAGTATAGGGGTTATTTGTGTAAATGTTTAGTGTGCCCCAGCTGAGTAGGAATCATTATCCGGATTATTCCTTTTCCTCTTAGCTTTTCGGGCTTCTAGTGTAGATTCCATTGCTCTCTTGTCTGAACAGAAAAGCCGTTGTTCGTCTGCACTCTTAGCCCAGTCTACTGCAGAAGATCCCGGATGCACATTGAAATTCTTCATCACCTGAAGTACTCCAGCTTTGCCATTATTGAAGGAAGCAACAGCAATGAAAATTCCAATCTCCAAGACTGTGAGGCCGCTGAAAGTTTCCTTGGGGACGAGTTTCCAGATGGACTGGTTGAAGCTTTCGTTGCTGTTCTGGGTGAAGCCTCCAATGCATCTCTACAGCAGGTCTGCTTGCGCCAAGTCCTTGTAAATTGGCTTGATTGCCTCCATAATTGCCATAGGAATCGTGTCTCGATGTTGGAAATTCTTCAGTTCTCCCTTGGCTTTGGCTGCTTGCCATTTACACCAACTCTCTGATCCCACGGGACAAAGGTGGCGTCTCGGCTCTTGATCCGTTGAAGATTTGTGATGGAATGTTGCCCAGATGGCATTGGACATTTCTTCAACAGAATGATGATGGCTTCGGATGGCATTGCCATAATATGTTGTAAGTTGATCAATTCTTTGAGCTGCCAGACGGTTCTTTCCATCTATCCCTGCACCATCAGACAGTTTTTGGCCAGCCAAAGTTTTCTTCAGATTTCTCAGTCTGGTTCCCATTCTCTTCTGCACGTGTCCAACACATTCCTTCTTGATGATGAAAAAATCTTCTCCATATGGCTTGGCATCACAGAGGGCCTTGTATACTTTTGAGTCGCCATCTCCTATGTAGCTCTTGTATTTGATACCGTGTAATGCCTCTGATCTTTTGAACATTTCCACAATACCGTCTACTTTCATTTTTCCAGAACTTCCCTGATGATTGGCGGAGCACTGGTCTTGATGTGCTTCAAACCACTCTCTGTATTCTTCAGTGTCCTCCTCTTGATATGATTCACAAGCCTTACAAAATGATTGTTTCGGTGCCACATCAATCACTTTGCCATTGTCGTTCCGGATCAACGTTGATACTCTTGAAGGGAAGAAAATCCTCGTTTCCTCCAAGATCCATCACCGGAAACCATATCACAACAATTCTCCTGAGTCTCATCTGTATTACATTTTTCTTGCATAGCTGCTTTCATTGACTCTGTAGCTACTCTTTGACTCGAAATTTTTAACTCATGATTGATAGTTCCAAAATTACTATGAGCAACTAATGGTAAAAAATCCATGATTCCACAAAAGGTTTTTAAACCAGTGTGTCCATGGCCTAGAGCTCTCATTGCTAAAACTACTCGCTTATTGATTTCAAAGGCATTACGCTTTCGACCAATTTGCCTACATGAGTCAATGGATTCAGCTTTACAGCAATTATTACAAGTCATAGATAGTTTGCTACCCAGGCCTCTGATATCAACTTCAATAAAAGTGATATCTCAGCCACAGTTTTTGCAAGCCAGAAATTCTTGTAATCCAGGCAAAAGTATAGAAATGTCAAAAATTCTATATTGTATAGAACCAGCTTCTATATACTCTGATGTTAATTTCTGTCTTGATCTGGATACTGGAATTTCTGGCTGTGCAAACTGCGTAGCTGCTGTACCTGATGTTGATGGTTGCGTAGTTGTTCTTGTTGGAGATCTTGCACTGGATGACGATGGAAGTGGCATTTCTCTCTCTGGTGGTCCAGGTGCAGTAGACGATGAAGGATGTGCTTCCGATGGTGTTTCATTTCTTGAAGATGGGATGGTCGTTGACGATGGTTCACTTCTGTAGAACCTCCTTTGCCTCCTCTTCTTTCTTCCAAACCTACGCTTTCCTTGTGCAGATGAGCCTGGCTTTCTGTTTCTTGAGCCAGTCATCTTATTGTTTTGTATAATCTTGATATTTCACAACACAATAATACACTCACAATAACACAATAATAACCTAGATTTTAAACTAAATAAAATATTTGTGCAATTTTCAGTTAAAATTATTAGTTTAAAACTAAAATCTTTACTGAAAAATTGAACTGAATATTATTTAGTTAAACAATCACTGTTTATCATTTAAAAGCGAGTTTGACAACCTGCTAGTGCTATGGTAAAACAGGATTCTAGTTAGAGTGCTATTCGCTGTAGATACCATTTACCTCGGCCGATAACCGCCAAATTTAAAATTTTTCCCAATGCGTCGTACAGTGAAAGGCATATATATATATATATATATATATATATATATATATATATACATACACACACACATATATAAATATATAAATCGGGTATTTTGAATGCATCCCTATAATAAACTACCCATCGCTAGCGCATTCAAAATTCCACTTTTGGCATTGAATATTGCATATTTAAAAATAACCCTATACTACCCCTACTTTCGGCGCATTCAAAATACCCGATTTATGTATGTAGGGGCTCGGCCCGCCGACAGGCGGCGGCACCGAGCAGTGGGGACACTAGCGAGAGCGCGGAGCGCAGCGAGCGCGTCAGTCCACCGCCGAGAGCCACTAAGAGCAGTCGCCAAGGAGAGAGGCCAGCAACACAACGGGAATAAAGAGCCTATACGCCAACACTATAACATAGCGTTACTCTCTTCCCCGGCCATCTCCTCAACCCCGCACCCCTATATTGGTGCCCCCGAGAACTACAACGGGCAGGAGCCTCTTCGTCAACGAGGACCCGACGGCAAGCATCACACGCCGCCAGCCCAGAGCCATCTTGTGTGTGCAGGCACGCCGGCACACAAGGGACTCAGCGACGCCGCTCTCGGCGCCCGTCGACGCACCATCGTCCGGGATTATTCAGGCGAGAGGAAGGACTCTCCTCTCGGCCTCTGTGCTCGCAGCATCACCCCGGCACTTTCGCGCCTTTGCTTCCCGCAGTGCGTGCTGGCACGCCGGCGCACTTGCGGAACAAAGCGCGCCACCGAAGCGGCACACGGAGACGACGCCATCGACTTCGGCAGCAGCAGCATCAACGCAGCCAGCAGCACCGCAGTCAGCAGCAGCCGCAGCCACATCGACGCGGCCACGGCAGCATCACCGACGCGGTAGCAGCATCACCGACTCAGCGGCGCCAAGCAGTCGGCAACAGCTCGTCTCCAGCGGCATCAACGACGCAGCACGACAACTGCCCCGGCAACCAGCGCATCAGATACACGAGGTACACCTTTTTATCCTCGGGCGCGCACGCCGGACGACGCCAAAAAGAAAATTCTTTTTCAAAGCTGCAAAACATCAAGACCATCATTAAATTTTCGCGGCAAAGCGCGCGCGCGGCAAACTTCTTCATCTTTGCACGGCAAAAATTTTCCATCTCGGCGCGGCAAAAATATCTTTGCGCGGCAAATTTCCGAGAACGCCTTGTTCTCGCGCGCGGAAAATTTTCCTTTGCGCGGCAAAATTCTGAGAACGCCTTGTTCTCGCGCGCTTTCAACGCGACCTTCCTCGAACTCTTAAGCGTCACATAAACAACACGCGAGAGGGGAAGATGTAAACAAGGCGCGCGCGCCTCAAATTTCTTCGCGCGCGGGAAACGAGATCCCCGCAGCGTGCTTTCTCTCGGCTTCAGCGCAGCGCGGCAGAAGGGGAAGGTACACACGCGCTTAGCCGCATCATCTCGGCGCGCTCTCCCCCCCGCCCGCACGGCACAGCATCGCCACCGTGCGCTGTTGCTCGCTTCCACACATAGCCGAGCCACGCCGCCATCTTGGGCCGACGCACGCACTTGTCGTCCCACTCCTTCGCCTGCGCGACCAAGCTCTCTCGCGCAAACGGCGTAGTACGCCGACTGGGCCGACGCACGCACTTGTCGCCCCACTCCTTCACCTACGCGATCGAGTCTCTCCCGCGCAAACGGCGGAGTACTTCGAGCAGGCCGACGCACGCACTTATGCCTTTGCTATAACGCGCTGCCGAGCATCTCTACACAGGCAAACATCGCCTTGCGCGCGCTTTTCTCTTTCGACCGCGCGCGCACACGCTTTGCCGGCACCAACAATAACAAACAGCGCTTAACCGCGCGCGCCCAACACAAGTAGACGAGACGACGACGACATTCAACGATTCAACTTCAAGATCAAGGACAAGCGACCAAGGACACCTCGAATTGTATTACACGCGACACTTTGTAAATCTAGTATTTATTTTGCGAGCGTACCGTTAACCGGCGATATCCAGTATTTGCTGATTTTGCGCATTGCGGCGCCTTCATCAAAATCCTCCGTTAGTTGATGGCCACGACTCACGGGTGGGATTCCTGACGGACGTTGTAATTAAGCCTAATTGACTCATATAAAAATAAAGCGGGTTTCCGGAAACCACCTCTCTACAATTCGCGTTTAGGTCCAGCTCGCGAGGTCGCTTAGCGCAACGATCGCTCCTCGCGCGCACACGCAAAGCTCTTATACTAATTTCACTCGAATTTCTCCAGATTGGCCAGCCACCGGGGACCAGAAGCTCTCACCTCGCAACACCTCGCACAGCAGACTTCATCAGCCTCAGCCTCGCCCGTAGACGTACGCTCGGGGCCCAGCACTGATCAAGGGAACCGGCTCACACGGTCCCCTAGCTAGTTAGCTGCACAGGAGGTGTGACCAGGCCCAGGAGAAGTCGCAGGGCCGCGACGTGCGAGTCTTGCACTCCCGGGACGTCCGAGCGGGCTATCAGCACCAGCTAGGGTTCCACTGCAGCCCTCTAGCTTGTTAGCTGCAAAGGGTGTAGTACAGGGCCCTACTGGGCGCCTCTACCCCTCGCCCAGCCCGGAGCGCCAGCGACTCCAAAAAGCCCTTTTGATCTGTAGCTAACCCATAAGGTACGCTTTCGTTCCACGCTACATCCATTTTTCTTCCTTAAACCACCGATCCCCCTGCCTCTCCATCAGCAATCGGGCGCATACATCTCGCGCAACCCGCTCGCCTCGAGCTCACTCGACACCCAGCCGTGACCAGTGTAGTCACGCATCGCCCACTAGCTCGTTAGCTGCAACGGGGGTGCACACGGACGAAACAGGTCACAGCCGCGGGATCACCACAGCTCGACGCCAGCAGGCTTTTATCGGCTCGCGACAACTTGTTCGCGCTCAGCACGCCTCGAGCGGCACGACTGCCCGGTCCTACCCAGTGTAACCCGGCACGGCCCACTAGCTTGTTAGCTGCAACGGGGGTGCATACAGGTGAAACAGGGGACGACCAGGGCGACCGCCCAGCTCGACGCGAGCTCGTGTCTCGGTCCTCTTGGACTGGTTTGACCAGCCGCACTACCGGCCGCGGTGCGTCCTATGAACAACGAAAACGAGGAGCTTGTGCTCAGATACGGTAGATCTTTTTCCCGCTCGCACCCTCCTCCCAGTCCCCGCCGCACACAACCGTCCAAATCCGACGAACACGACGAGACAGACGCCGACAAAATGCCGCTGTTACACTCTCCAAGCCGCACCGACACCTCGGGGCAAGAAAATCAAGAAGAGTCCGACACCCATGTCGAGTCACCACCGATCGGGCGGACCATGGACAACACAAACACGTCAAGGTCCACCGAACGCAACCGTCCACCTGCGTATCTGGATCTTCAGTATCCTTCAACGGCAAACAACGCATCGCTACCGAGCTCACGCCCGGAACTTGGCTATCAACTGTTCTCACAACGAGATGAGCAACGGCCCAACTACACGAGAGCATTCTCAACGAGTCTCCACGCGCCTCCCGCAGGAGAGCGCGAACATCAGACGACCTCCACAGGAGAAGTGGCAAGACTCAAAAGCCAACTCGAACAGCTTCAGACGCAGCTTCGCACGCAACAAGAAGCTCAAGAGACGCTACTACGCACGCAACAAGAAGCTCAGGAGGCACTCCTACGCAAACAACAGGAGTCGCAGGAGCAGAAACTCAAGGAGATGCTCGAACGCTTCCAGTCGCAAATGGCAACTCTTGCCGAAAGGATAGCGTCTTCTCCGGTTCCACAAGCCACGCCAATGCCTATCGACAACGCCTTTTGGAACCAGGACCATCCACGAACGGACTCGAGAACCTCTGGCACACCAGCACCGCACACGGCCTCAGGAACAGGCAGCGGTTGGACGCTACCGCGTACGGAGGACACAGCACCGCCACCACCGCCAAACCCGAATGGGAGGCCTTCGCCAACACCTGGCAACCCAAGCACATCGGTATTCGCCACTACGCGCAACATCACGTACTGGCCCTTCTACAAACACGACCCGGCGGGCTGGTTCGTCCAACTGGAGGACTCGTTCCGAGTTAAGAACGCCACCGACGATGAGGCGAAATTTAATTACGTGTGCCGTTACCTGCAGCAAGACATTCACAAAGACTTGCAGTATACTCTTCCAACGCTTGTAAGAGGACATAAATATGAACGGCTCAAGGCACACCTCATCGCCAAATACTCGGAGTCCGCAGAGCGACAACTCAAACGACTGTTCGCCAGCTCTTTCCTGGAGGACAAGAGACCATCGGAGTTCCTTTCGGAAGTACTGGCCCTGGCACAGGGCAAAGTGGCGCCGGATACAGCCATTTCGATCTGGAGAGCACGTCTGCCTCCACAGATCGCCATCGCACTATTGGGTGTACACGAGAAAGAGAAGCTTGCCACCATCGCCGATCAAGCTTTTGACTTACTCGGCTCGCAGCAGGTCTTAGCGCTCACATCACCTGCGCCCGACGCAACCATCAACGCTGTCGCGTCCGCGGCTACGCCACACAACACTCTGGAAAGCAGACTGGCTGCACTCGAGAAATCTCTCGCCAACCAACGATCGTCGAGAGGACGTTCTAGATTTCGCTCAAGGTCAAGAGGTAACTCCCGAGGCAGATCGCGCGACAAGTCCAGAACAAAATCAAGGACTCGCGATGCTACGCCAGCCAAGGTCGACGATGGAGCAAGATGCTATTACCACACTCGCTTCGGCAAAAAGGCAAACAATTGCCGACCGCCGTGTGACTGGGTTCGCGGCCCAAACGAAAGCTACAAAGTCAAGGAAGCCGCCGAGGACTCCGATTCGAGCTCGGAAAACTAAGTCATCCCGCCGTCGCGAAGACAGACGCGCGGGCAACGCTAACACCACGTCTTCACGTCAAAGAGAAGAAGTCTGGACTGATCTTCCTCGTCGACACAGGGGCAGACATTTCAGTCCTACCGAGGCTTCCAGATGACAACCGCAAACCAGCAAAACTCAAGTTATTTGCGGTCAACGGGACTCCGATCAACACTTTCGGAACTATCCGGATGGAACTGAATCTCGGACTCCAGCAAAATATTGTGTGGAATTTCACCGTCGCAGATGTGTCTCACGCCATCATCGGGCAGACCTGCTGTCCACACACCATCTGCTACCAGACCTCAAGAATCGCAAGCTGGTCAGCGGAAAACAACTGTACGCAGCACCGGCGTTCGTCAGAGAAGTAGACGCTCTCCAAATTTCACTTGTCGCACCAGGGCATCACCTCGCGGACATCGTCAGCAAGTACCCGCGGGTGTTCGGCCCCGACCAGTTCCGGACCGCCAAGAAACGCAATGTCTTCCATCACATCGTAACCACAGGTCCACCGGTCTCGCAGCGGGCACGACCACTCTCGCCATCCAAGCTCAAGGCGGCTAAGAAAGAGTTTAAGAAATGGTGCGACCTCGGCATCTGTCGACCATCCGACAGCCCCTGGGCCAGCCCACTGCATATGGAGCCCAAGAAAAACGGCACCTGGCGACCTTGTGGAGACTACAGGAAACTCAACAACGTCACTACGCCGGACCGTTACCCAGTCTCACGTACAGAGGACTGCATGGCTTTTCTTCACGACAAGAAGATTTTCTCAGCCTTGGATCTCCGACAAGCTTATCACCAGATACCACTGGCTCCAGAGGACATCCCGAAGACGGCTGTCATCACACCCTTCGGCCTCTTCGAGTTCCTGGTTATGACGTTTGGCCTTCGGAACGCGAGCCAGACATTTCAGCGCTACATCAATTTGGTGCTGGGTCATCTGGATTTCGTCTTCGTCTACTTAGACGACATTCTCATCGCCTCCAAGTCCATGGAGGAGCATAGACAACATCTGGAAATAGTGCTCAAACTGCTCGACGAGTTCGAGCTGCAGGTCAACCTAGACAAATGCACTCTCGGTGTCACAGAACTCATCTTTCTCGGACACCTGATCACTCCAGAAGGCTTTAAACCAAACCCAGAGAAGGTCAAGGCAATACAGGAGTACCCTCGACCAGCCACCATCGAAGCACTCAGACGATTTTTGGGTATGGTTAACAGTTATCGCCGCCTTATTCCGCACGCAGCGGACACGCAGAGACCGCTCCACGAGCTGATCACAGGCTGCAAGAAGCGCGACAAACGTCCCGTCGTCTGGACAGACGAGGCCGTGGCAGCTTTTAACAAGTGCAAGGACCAGGTTACCGAACTCACTTTCACCGCCTTTCCCAGTGATAAGGCGGAACTCCGTCTCATTGCCGACGCCTCCGACACAGCGATGGGCGCGGCACTCGAACAGAAGATCGACGACACCTGGAAGCCATTGGCCTTCTTCTCCCAAAAGTTCAACGCAGCGCAGAGTAAATATGCCACGTATGATAGGGAGCTCACGGCAATCTACGAAGCTCTCAGGCATTTCCAGTACTACCTCGAGGGCGTGGTCTTCAAAATCTACACCGACCACAAACCACTGGTTTACGCCCTTCAACAGTGCCCGGAGAAGATGCCGGCCATCAGGGCCCGCAGGCTCTCTTACATCTCCCAATTCAACGCAGAGATTCACTATCTTCCGGGACAGGAGAACGACGTGGCAGATGCTCTCTCCAGAGTGGAGGCCTTCACCACACCAAACTTCCACTGGGACGAAATCGACGACACCGACCAACGCTGGCAAGAGGTTAAAGCGGCCGTCGAGGCCTTCAAGCTGCCCACATTATTTACGGAAAGGCAACTCAGCGCAGAACAAGGCGACGACGCACAACTTCAGGAGATCCTGCAGGACCCAGAGCATCCTATGAAGCTTCGCAAGCTCACCTGGGGCCCGGATCATTCCGCCTATTACTGCGACATCAGAGACGACGTCATCAGGCCTTACGTCCCCTAGACGCGCAGGAGGGACGTGTTCAACAACTTTCACACCTTGTCGCATCCAGGAGTCAAGGTCACCACCAAACTAATTGCACAGCAATATGTATGGCCAAACATGACAAGAGACATCGCGTCCTGGTGCAAGACGTGCCTCGCCTGCCAGCAGGCAAAAGTCACGAAGCACAACAAATTGCCACCCAAGCAATTTGTCACCCCGGATGGAAGGTTCGACCACATCCACATGGACATAGTTGGTCCCTTCCCCAACTGCTTGGGCTACACACATGTGCTCACCATCATCGACCGCTACACAAGGTGGCCAGAGGCGATCCCCATTGAGGACACCACTGCAGAGTCGGTGGCACGAGCGTTTTACGACAATTGGATCAGTCGATATGGAGCACCAACTACCGTAACCACGGACCAGGGTAGGCAGTTCGAGTCAAGGCTCTTCGCAGAGATGCTACACATCTGCGGCATCAACAGAGACAGGACCTCGCCCTACCATCCAGCGACCAACGGCATCGTGGAGAGACTCCACAGAGACATCAAGTCGGCACTCACCTGTCATGAGAACAACAGGGAATGGGCACGTCAGCTACCATCGGTAATGCTCGGCCTACGCACCAGAATCCGCCTGGACGCGGAAACTAGTCCAGCCGACCTCGTCTTTGGCAAACCACTGAGGATTCCCGGAGATTTCGCCCCGTTCACAGGAGAAGAGCCAGACATAAGGGCTTTCCATAGCGATCTTCAGGAGCACATGCAGAAGCTCCGACCGGTCCCCGTTGACCACAAAACGTCAACGCAACCATTTGTCCACACCGGACTCAAGGAATGTTCCCATGTCTGGATGAAGGAAAGACCAATCAGACCGGCACTCACGCCGCCATACACAGGTCCATACAAGGTACTCAAACGCAACATAGCCAGCCGCACCTTTGACATCGAAAAAGACGGCACAAGGAAAACCGTCAACATAGAGAGAATCAAGCCAGCCTTCCTCCTGCATGAGGAGCTGGAGCAGGCCAAGGACAAGGCACTCACAAGACCAACGCCTCCGAGCATCGCAGAGGCGCCTCCACCAATTGTGCCGCCGGCAGACGTCATCGACGAGGAAGACGCGACTGAGCAGTTCGATCTGCGCGACTCGCTACAAATTTTTGACGGCCACGACGACTTGACGCAACCACCCCTGCCGCCTCCGGCGGTCGTAGCTTCCCAACCCGCAAAGGGTGGGGCAGCCGCGGACGCAACGGCACCCCTCTCTCACGATCCTCCTCAATCCACCACCACGGCTATTACCCACTCTCCACCTAAGCCCAAACGTACCAAACACGTTCCCAGCATCCTCCGCCGCAGAGGCAGAGTAGATGGAATCCAGTACCGTGCGAGGGCTAGGGAGAAGCGAGTGAGGTTTCACACTCACTATTTACATTTCTAATTCTTTTTTCCACAGGCCATGGAGAAGGTCCGTAAGGCACGCGAAGAGCTCGCAGCTCGCAGGATTACCGCGAATCACGAGGAGAATCGAGCAGACTTCTTCAGAGTAGACACCGCGTTAGAGCAATTTGAGCGGTATCTGGACGCTCACGTCCGCAAGAGAGAGATAAAACTCCTTCGAGCTCGTTTCCCGACCTCCACTAACCCCGCGACCATCCAAGAGCCGCCGACTCCCGTCATTTTCGCGAACGGGATATTGGTACGGGACCTCTGGCTGAGGAATATCCGTTACAAGGCATCGAAACAGATGCTCCGGGAGGCCCTCGAAGCTCAGGGCATTCGCGACTTCGATATTTCCAAGGTCTGCCACACGGCTAGGGGCACGACGGCTCACGTCATATTTCAATCGTTCGCAGTCGCGACCGACGTTCAAATCCGGGCGTGCAAACGCGAACTCACATTCACCGACAAGCAAGGACGCGTTTCTTATATTAGCACCTCGCCGTCGCACGACCCGAACCCCGTCGAGCCTAGCACCTTCGAGCCAAGTAAGCCGCCGGTGGCCAGTCAAGCGGCCTCACCGCTCCCGGACGTCCTCCGCAGAGTCCTTCAGTGTTACGACGCGGTCGACCTAATCACCGCGGCACTAGCGTCACGGGATTTTCTCAATTTTTATGCAGCTTGTCACGAGTCACCGCAGCTGCTCGGCAAGCGCCTCAGCCTGGACGCGTCTAATCCCAGGTACGCACGAGACGACGGCCTGGCACTCCTGATGCATGACGTGGTCAACTTCGACACGTGCAACATGCGCTTCCGCGCCGTTCCAGCGCGCTTGGACACGGATTACGTCGCGAAACTCCTCGTAGCTAGAATTGATAAGCGAGTCATCCCGTGTCGCACGAGTCGACTTCGCGAGCTGGACCTTTCGGGCGTCACGACCTCCCGCAAGATCGCGGAACTAATCGCACAGGGGCTTTCCGTCAGGAGACTCACGTTGGGTAGCACACCGGGTGGCTGTGACGAAGTATTAGACTTCTCGCAGGTCGAAGTCCTGCGCTTCATACGTAACCACAACGCGAGCCTCAAGAGCTTGGCTCAGGCACAGCAAGGCGAGATTACGGAGATCGAGTTTATCAATTGTCACGAGGTCAGCATTGAGCGCCTACTATCGTTCCTAGCGAACAACACCAAACTCCGTCATCTCACCTTTGTCGACTCGTTCGGAAAATTTCAGCACACGGTCGATCTGGCACAGTCCGTTTTCCACCCCTCGAGCAAGGTCACTTACTTTAACTTCAGTTATACCGAAAGCCAGGGCTTCCGTCCTGACAGGATGCCACACTTAATCATTGATTGGAATCGGCGACTGAAGTCTCTGAACCTTTCCAACAACCTACACTTTAAAAATTATATGGACTCGATCCTCCAAAAGACTCCGCTTTTGGAGAAGTTGTACATTAAGGGGCTGGAATTCGACTATGTGCTGACATTTGCGAACAATCCGCACCTCCGGGTGCTTGAAATCGGATACAACCTTACTTTAATAGACACTCTAGTTACACTCATCCCACAACCGGATGTGGTCGAAGAGCTCTCGGTAACTGTGCAGAACGCCTGGGGCAAGAATCGCACACGAGCTTTTCAGATCGGCGACATCGAGCGACTCGCCTTCGTCGTCGGGGCTTGCACCAGGGCACACTTCCGATTTCTCAGGTGCAAAATCAACCAATCCGCCCGGATGAGGGATTTGTGTCGTGACGAGCACCTCAGTCTCACGACGAACGGAGACGAGATACTCATCAGCAAGCGAGCACCGAGACAGAGACGACGATAAGGGTTTTTCTTCGACTCAGCCACTCGTGCCGCTGCACGCCCACTAGCTCGTTAGCTGCAACGGGGTGCACACAGGGCCGACTGGCTGACTTAGTCACAACACTCAACACCCTGTCCTCGATCCCGTTGCTCGCTCCTCGAACACCATAGTCTTAAGATCGTTAGCCTGTAAGATATCACTTAGTACTTAAATATTTCGCACAGCGTAATCAACGATAAAGATTAAAATACCAAAAACATGTTAAAATCAAAACCAAAAAAGAATAAGTCTCGAAAACCAAAAGGATAATACTCTAGTGGCTATCGCAGCCAAAAATGTAAAAAAAATGTTATCAGCGTTATAATTCTATGGAGTCAGGTACCGCAAGACAGTATCTTATATTTTTTATATTTTTATATACATTTTAGATCTAAGAATACAGCGTTATATACAATGTTATGGAGTCAGACACAAGTAGTTATTGTATAAGCTACTTTCGCAGCGTTAGATCTAAAGGTTACCGAAATAAACTAGAGTACCACCTTTCCTATTCTGCGACCGAACTATTAACAATTTTATTTCATAATTCACAACTGTATAATGCTCATGATTCATTGAAAAAAGATTTTATACAAACGCTTCGATTGTTCAAACAGGTCTCGCATTATCAGACCTTTGCAAAAAAACAAACTACATTCCAAAATCTTTGTAAAATCCATCACGTTCCGAAACTTTGTAAAATACTGAACAAACAATGTAACAAACCCGAAAAACTTTTGTAAACACCCTCTCTCCAAGGCCTTCTTCAAATCAGATAGACAATTTTAAGCTCTCGCCTCACTCTCTATTAGCATTTATAATTCCGCATTCGAATTTTTGTACCGCGTAGAAAATGCAAGCATTTTCTCCCTTTTGGGGGGAGTACTGTAGGGGCTCGGCCCGCCGACAGGCGGCGGCACCGAGCAGTGGGGACACTAGCGAGAGCGCGGAGCGCAGCGAGCGCGTCAGTCCACCGCCGAGAGCCACTAAGAGCAGTCGCCAAGGAGAGAGGCCAGCAACACAACGGGAATAAAGAGCCTATACGCCAACACTATAACATAGCGTTACTCTCTTCCCCGGCCATCTCCTCAACCCCGCACCCCTATATGTATTTATGTGTGTGTATAGTGTAAATATATATATATTTGATATATGCATAGCATCTTATGTACTTTCTTTTAATAAAACCATTTATAAAACATGAAATGGTACTTATAGTATAAAATATACGATTATCGAAAATCATGATTTTTTTTTTATGGATTTATGCCTATAACTTTTGAAAAAAATTTTGTATCGAAAAATGGGTTTTGGGAGCTTTGGTATTGCCCGATTGGTAGTGGTGGAGGTGGTCATGGCGGCCCTTGCTCGGGGACGTGCCATGACCGAGCACTGAGGCAGATGCCCATTATGCTGTACCTTCCTCCCCGCCGCCCGATTCCACGCAGTGATACCTTTAGAGTATACCTTGTGGCTCCGGTCGGCGGAGTTCCCTATAGTCTAGGCATGTTTTAGCCATGTCTGTGCCCCGAGCAGATATACGTATATATATGCTCGACGCACACATGGACTGCACACGCCCAAACTGGACCTACAGTTTAGCTACACAATACATCCATAGATTGTGTACAGTGGAATCCGAACCACTGGAGCTTCGACGTTATAAGACACTTAAGTATATACATACAGGTGTATGTAAACATAGAGGTGTCCCAATGACAGAAAAGCCGAGAGTCGGGATCGAACCCAGAACTTTTGGATCACGAGTCCGACACTCTGCCTACTGAGCCGTCTCCGCTCTCTTTTGGGAGCTTATTCTACAGTAGATTTCGTACAAAAAACGTTAATAAAAAAACATCGATTTTTTTGAAATTTTAACCCTGTCATAACCCCTTAAGTAGAAGCAATCGTAGAGGAATTTTCGCGGCCTTTTTTCTATTTAGCACTACTGAGCAGCCTTGGATTTAGTAATATGGCCGCGTGCCCATGATCTTATTTCGAGTTCGAATTTGTTTGCTAAAAGAACTGACTGTAACAACAAAAATAGAATATATCCGTAATTTATCAACCAATATATTTGTGTTCAACAATTTCCGACCCGATTGCCACGACATTTCCCGCTTTCCATCCATTGCAGGGATACCACGAGCCAGGGAAAAAGAAGAAAGCCGTGTGTTTTATAAATACTTTGTAAATAACTGGAATTCCCGTGCGGGCGGGAAATTCCACGTTACAAATTATGGAAATTAAAGATCTTCATAACACTTATATAGACAAAATACTAGTAGCTTTACTGCATACTCTTAAGACGTGTTGATATTATAATCGTCAGATCAACAAATAATATATCTTCTTTCCTCTTGTGAATAAGTGATCGAACACAAATACTGGAAGAATATGTGATACATATAGATCAAGATGGAAAACAAATAATTATGTTAGGATGAATGTCTTCTTTTACCTTTTCAATGAGTTAATCACAATCACTCAAATCATGATGCTTATACATTAAGCTAAAAAATCCGAAACTCTCATGTATGAAAATATGAACGTGTAACCATCTTCGCGTTAAGGGTCTGTTGGACAGAGTACCATTTCTTTAGTGTCACTCCTTCGATTATCTATACCTTCGATTTGACATAAATTCTCATTTTAATTTTAAGAAAAGAAAGTTATGATATCAATAAATAAATTGGCAAGTTTTTTGTTATAAAAAGTAATTGTTTTCAAATAAATAAATAACCGATTAAATTGAGGAAGGATTATAAATATATGTGTTGTAACGGCACGATTATCGTTCTCTAAAATAATCGGTCGTGTACAACCATGGAATGAATCCACGTTTATTAATAAGTGTCTCGTTGTCGTCGGGCGTGCGAAGCACGGCTCGGCCGACTCATGTGGCTCGTACGAGTGTACGAGGTCGCGAAGGTGGCAGGGGACGAGGTATCGAAATAATGAGATATCCGTGGATTAAAAGAGAACTAGTCAAAATATATATATGTATTGAAGAGAGTGGCCATATTAAAGTAATAGTCACTTACGGTCTCGTTAGGGCCTTGCGTTCTCTGGCATGCTTCTATCCATACTTTCGACCGCTCTATATCGGGCATGCCGTATGTAAGCCTGGCTTCTCTGCAGAAGTCTTTCCAGGTTTTCCATTTCGGCCGTTCGATGCTAGCCCATTTCAAGGCTCCGCCGGATAGTAGCTGCGAGAGTCCATCTAATAACTCTTCATCTAACAGACGTGGACGGGCCAGTCTGTGCGCATCTTCAACATCTTTAATAAAATCTTCTATGTCTTCATTCGGATTACCAGCGAATTTCGCCTTCCATCTCCAAATTTTGTCTCCGATTTCCATGACTTCCTCCGGAATCAGACGATTTAGTTGACTCGGCTGACGCCCCCCCCCTTCCCAGACAAATCTATCGTCCTGGCAGGGGTTGAACCCCCCTTGTGAATATCGCCATTCTGATTTCATCCGATGATTTGCTTGTGGCAGTTCTGCCGTCGGCTGAGCTTCCACATTGATCGGTGGTGTGTGTTGCATGTTGTTGTTCGACGTAGGGCCAACTGTTGGGTTAATTGGTCGAAAATAGTTGGAATAATTATACGCCGGTATTGTAGAACGATGAAACAGCGTAGACTGAGCCCTATGTGGTAATGATTGATCGCACGAGTTTTGCAAAGGCACGGTTTCCGGCGTAAAATATCTCTTCGAGTATGTGTCGTTGAAGTTGACGTGTCGGTTGGAGTTTGCCGATTGAGCATTCGGCTGTCGAGAAGTTTGATTTTCATTTGACAATAAATTCTCCAGCCGAGTGATCTCCTTAACGAGGCCTTCAATAAAATCGCCAGCTTGACTAATCGTCTGCTCGTGCTCTCGCACCGTCGCCTGAAGTTTTTGATTTTCTTCTAACATCTTCATAAGCGTCTGTTCATGTACTTCTAGCGTCAGTTTCAAAGTTGTTTCTTGCGCTTTTAGCATCATTTTACATTGATTATAATCGTCCGCAATCGGTGTCGGTACGCCATAATTACAGCCGTTGATTGACGTGACAAATTTCATATTTCGTCCGTCTGGATTCACTTCTGAATGTTCGCTCAGATTCTCTAATGCTCTACGCTCGGAATGATGCGAGCTGTGCTGGCTTTGGTCGTCCGAGTCTTGAACGTCATTGGCTGAAGACGATATAAATTCGTAATTATTGATATACGAATTTCCGCACGATTGTCTGAGTGAATTTTTCTGCTCCATAACTTCGCTGTAGCTAGTCGATGGTAAATCAACCTGGTTACTTTTAACGTCTAAAATATGTAGTATCTCTGAGTAGTTGCTGCGTCGTAGAAAATTGCTGAGATCTGCCGGCATCGAATTGATGTACTCGTTCCGATTCGTCGTTCGTACTCTTCGCAGTACCTTCTCATCTACCGGGACTATAGAGGATTTGAAATCTTCCGCGGTATCTGCTCCTAAGATACAATTACACAGTCGTAATCTATTCTCATTGACAATACCGCTGTCTTTCAGATCGATTTTCGACAATGCGAGCGATAAATCAGCCTCGGTTAATTTGTCCACAAATTGTATTAACTGGTTGATAACCATACATTCGTGCGTTAATGACTCGGATGGCGACATGTTTACAGTCAAAAAATTATTTTCAATATACGGATAAATGTAAAAAAAAAATTGTACCTCACGTACGATTTACTATATAAAACTGCTAAATGCGAGAAAAAAAAACGAATTTACCACTAGTCGTTCAATAACGTAAATAAGAACACGGGAAAAAAAAATACTGTAAGTCGAAATTATTCGCACGCGAACTATCAAATAATCGCAATAAATAAGTACGAATATAATTTCAAGTTTACATAAAATTAATACAAGTTACAAATTACAAATAATAAGATAGTGTTACATAAGTAAATAATATTGTAAATAATATTACACGTAATTACTTGTATGGCTATAGTATTGGGAGAGTCAGTTGACAGATACTAAGAAATGTGCGTTCGAAATACACAGTGAGAATCGCGCAGCCGTAGTATTAGGCGTGCGTTTATAATGCTCACTGTCTCTCTCAATTTACAGGCGAAAATTCCTATACTTGCCCGAGCGGGCGACACTATCAAGTCGAGCTATGGCTCGGCGCTCGCGACATAAACATAAGTATTGTACGCAGTGGAAGTGTCTTCACCGCTCGGCCGATCGGCCTTCGCTTGCCTATAGACGGGCTATTTGAACGCGTCGAACGAAAATCGCACAAACAAATTTTCGAGTAACGGTACTCGAGGGCTATTTGTCTGTTGTACGCTAATACACTAATGTTCGTGTGCGTGAGAGTGGCGCGTGTCTCGAGCTCTCGCTCGGCGCTCGAATGTAAACAAACACGTCAATGTCTTGCGACGCGCTCTCGTCGACTTTATGTTCGACTACGAAAAATATTTCAATACGGTTGCTCGTTCGAGAATCAAATTATTATACGAATAATTTTTCTCGACCGCGTAATTAATGCAACAACGAGGACAATATGAGTATTGCGAAGCTTAGGCGCGGTGCAAATTTTACGAAATGATATGAGGGAAAAGAAGAAAATATTTTCACGAATTTTCAATTACTAGTTAAGCCACAAAAACGTTAGGGCGCCATTTGTAACGGCACGATTATCGTTCTCCAAAATAATCGGTCGTGTACAACCGTGGAATGGATCCACGTTTATTAATAAGTGTCTCGTTGTCGTCGGGCGTGCGAAGCACGGCTCGGCCGTCTCATGTGGCTCGTACGAGTGTACGAGGTCGCAAAGGCGGCAGGGGACGAGGTATCGAAATAATGAGATATCCGTGGATTAAAAGAGAACTAGTCAAAATATATTGTATTAAAAAGAATACACAGAGCTCGATCTTACGAGCGGTCGTGCGACACCGCACACTACGCGAGAGAAAGAGAGAGAGGTGGGCTCAATCGCCCGAATACCGAGAGTGATAGAGAGCTCGTACTTACAAGGTCGCACGTCGGTGCCGGGAGGTGGTCGCAGTCTCGTAGCTGTCGGACGCTGCAGTCGTCTTGGCCGACTCGAAGTGAAGTCCCACGCAGGGGGACGAACTCCGGGCGGTCGAATAGGACGAGATAGGTCACAAGCGGGTGCCCGAAAGGGACACGAAAGTGTGTGGTAAAGAACCGGCGCGAAGGATCGGTGAGGATCGTTCGGACGCTACCACAATACTAAATAATTGTACGCGCGCGATACCGGAGGACGCTCCGGTCCTTGACACGGCGTTGTCATATTTTGGCAACGCGTAATCGATGGACCGGCAACGTCGCGGGCGGGGATACGTGTGCTCTCTCTCTCTCTAAATATCGGCCTAATATAGGCACTCTCTCGCTCTCTCTGTCTTTCTCGTAGAGTAGTGTCCGCTGATGGTCGCTAGAACAAGAAATGTATTAGTACAAGTAATACGGCATACGCCCGGAGAGGCGATAACGTGCGTATTATATATGCGACCGTTATAGTGTTCATATAAACACTCAATCAAATTGCAGCATGTGAAAAGGTGGATAGCCTGTGAAAAGGTACAGTCGAGTACAATTAAAACTTTGAATCATTGCGACTGCTGCGACGTTCTGTACATGTAATAGAATGGTATGATGTTCTTACATGACATTATCACATGACAAATGTGCCCATAATATGTAGTATCATGTTTGTCTAAAATTATTATGTAATTTAACAAAATTGTTTCGCATCATGAAAACTTTTTCATTTATTTATGGAAGCTACGAGCGGATGTACAATCTACTCTACTTAGTAATTCAGTAAATGTATTGCTATCCTTATTTCATTAAAAATCTATGTTCAGGACGATTATATACAATTATATATGAGATTTAAATTCTGTTGATTTACATACATTTAAAAAAAACAGGAACAAATTCTATCATGTAGATCGCAATTTTTTGACGGAAAAACTTGCTGCCCCGTCCTATCATAGATAATCGATGAACCACTAAATGTCAGTGTAATTAACAATATCATAGAATTTTTAATATAGTTAATTTATCGTCCTATTATCCTATAATGGGTACTACTCAAATCATTATATTAATCTGTGAGACCAATGGCCTCAAATAATAATAAACAATGGAATTCCATTTTTTAATTAAGTAAAGATTTAAAACTAATAGATGTAAACTACATAAATATTAATTTAAAATTTTTAAATTTGATTTATTTTCCAACTTGAGTCATAGAAATTTATTTTATAACATTTTTTTAATATGTAATAATAGTCACAATTATTTTTAATCAACTTCCTGCAATCTTCCGATAATACTAACAGAGGTTTGTAAAACATACATACAAATAACCAAAAATTGAGCTTAGAATGATTGCAAGATTAAGTTTGAATTCTTCAAAAATTGGTCAAGGTCAGTAATAAATACATATAGAATGAAAAATCGATTCAGAGATTATTTAACGGTGTTTCATTAACAAGTTAATTTGGTTAACCTTGCATAATTTAAAGATGGTATACATCGTTATCTATGATAAGACGGGGCAGCAAGTTTTTCCGTCAAAAAATTGCGATCTACATGATAGAATTTGTTCCTGTTTTTTTTTAAATGTATGTAAATCAACAGAATTTAAATCTCATATATAATTGTATATAATCGTTCTGAACATAGATTTTTAATGAAATAAGGATAGCAATACATTTACTGAATTACTAAGTAGAGTAGATTGTACATCCGCTCGTAGCTTCCATAAATAAATGAAAAGTTTTCATGATGCGAAACAATTTTGTTAAATTACATAATAATTTTAGACAAACATGATACTACATATTATGGGCACATTTGTCATGTGATAATGTCATGTAAGAACATCATACAATTCTATTACATGTACAGAACGTGGCAGCAGTCGCAATTATTCAAAGTTTTAATTGTACTCGACTGTACCTTTTCACAGGCTATCCACCTTTTCACATGCTGCAATTTGATTGAGTGTTTATATGAATACATATATTTATAATCCTTCCTCAATTTAATCGGTTATTTATTTATTTGAAAACAATTACTTTTTATAACAAAAAACTTGCCAATTTATTTATTGATATCATAACTTTCTTTTCTTAAAATTAAAATGAGAATTTATGTCAAATCGAAGGTATAGATAATCGAAAGAGAAGTGACACTAAAGAAATGGTACTCTGTCCAACAGACCCTTAAGGCGAAGATGGTTACACGTTCATATTTTCATACATGAGAGTTTCGGATTTTTTAGCTTAATGTATAAGCATCATGATTTGAGTGATTGTGATTAACTCATTGAAAAGGTAAAAGAAGACATTCATCCTAACATAATTATTTGTTTTCCAACTTGATCTATAAGTATCACATATTCTTCCAGTATTTGTGTTCGATCACTTATTCACAAGAGGAAAGAAGATATATTATTTATTGATCTGACGATTACAATATCAACACGTCTTAAGAGTATGCAGTAAAGCTACTAGTATTTTGTCTATATAAGTGTTATCAAGATCTTTAATTTCCATAATTAAATAACTGTATAGAATACAGCACTTATAATTTCGACTACATAAGAGTTGTTGAAGTTTGTAAATTAATGTTGAATTTTAGAGTAAGCTAAGAATTTTTATTTTGTCTGTATGAATGTTAATAAAAGTTTTCTTTTGTCTGCATAAGTGTTATTAAAAGTTCTTTTTACATTAAGGTTATCAAGAGTTGTAAAATTTCCTAATTACTCGGACCTCTTAGCATGTTGGGCACCTATTGTAACGGGGCAAATTGGTCTTAGCGCGGCGACCCCGAAATGTCGCCGCGTCACCGAGTCTTACCTGTAACCCTTGCTCAAATGCTACCCGACGCAACTCTGCTCGGTGATCCGCGTTGCTCTGCTAACAAAACCAATCGTCTCGTGTACAAGTGTGTGATGCGCACGAGCACCACACTTTTCCTGCATAAAATAACCTTTGGATTCGGATATTGGAAGGACGAAGTACAAAATACAGGATGATTAACTACAGCGAAATTAGTTAGTATAAATGAGTCGAAGACTCGTATATGGCTCAAACAAAATATATAATAATCCGCCTACTACGGTCGCACACACGACAGCGGAAAGAATTCAGGCTTGCGCCTGGCCAAGGAAGAGACGAGTATTTCGTAGCAGAAAATAGTCGTCCGTCGGCGAACTTGCCAAGGAAAAAGTTGGAAATTCAACTCACTGTAAGTACAAAGTGTGCGTCGCTTCCCCTGTACTCGCACGAGTTGTTATCTCTCTCGGGAACTCTGCTCGAAATCGGGTATTGGTGCGGAGAAGGCGTCCCTTCTCCCGTGATGCAGCTGGTGTTGACTATCCACCCCGGAGTTACTCCGTAGATCTTCGCAACTAACTCGGGCACAACGGTGGTATCGCAAAATGGCTATTCAATAGCACACGAAACATGCACCGGCACGGTCAGATTGAATCTGACTTGAGAGGCGCGCGGGCCTTCTCCCACTCTCCCCCACGCGTTCCTCGCCTCCGTACAGCAATGAAGCTTGCTGCTACCTTTGCATCGTGCGACCTAACGAGCGCACGCTATTCAACTAGCGTGATCCAACCTCTCGTTACAAATATTAAATTATTAAAATACGGAAATTCATTATTATACTGGGAAGAAAATTCGGAGGAAATCAGAAATAGAAAGTTTTTCAGGGTTCGGAGCATCTGGTAAGCATCCAGGGAGAAAATCCTAATGCCGGAGATTCCAAGTACCTGATCCTACCAGAGAGATCGGCTCGGAGGGATGTTTATAACTGAAATTATGATGCGTATTGTTCTATTCTCCTGCTCATTACTTGTTTCAGTCACTTTGCAGCCGCTAAGCTACCCTTCAGTATTGTTCGATTTCAAAAATTCTAAATCGACTGTACTCGTCATGAGCCTGTCCATCGATAGAGTCAACCTCATTGGCACTTTTTTAGATAGCGTACAAAACTTGGTAGCCTAATATATATATGTAAGAACACCCACCGCCCGCTTGGCGGCAGTACAAGGGAGTAAATCAGTAACTCCAGTGCTATATAGCGAAAAGTATCGTAGATAACGTTTTAAGAAGAAAAGTATCGCAAATAAACTTGCTTCCAACAACATAATCACATTCTAATTTCACCATTTATATTATATATATGGATAGTTCTCTGACAAATTGAGCGATCAATTTTTTGACTCTATCCAAAAATATTTTTAAAATGTAAAAGATATATTATGACATAATTCTATAAAAAATTATAGAAATAATAATATGATCAATTTTTATTAATTTTTGAAAACTTTAAAATCATTCATCATTATAGACACTGCTGATTTTTTAATTAAAAACTAAACAAGATTCAAAGCCGAGCGAGCATTAGCGAGCGAGGAAACTCTGGCTAGTTTCCTATTATAAAGTATTTATAATTGTTCCAATTGAAACATATAAATTTTACAATATTTAATCTAACTTTCATATATAAATTTTGTTCATTATACAAAAAATATGAAAAACATCGATATAAACAATTCCTGTCTTTTTCTCTTCTAATAATTGTTTCTTTGTTATTAACATATTCATTATCACAGTCTTTAACCGTAGGATTGCTATCGAAATTTAATTTTAAATTTATATTCTTTGTTTTCTGTATGTGTAATATTATAGTTTAGTATGTCATAATGTACATTATCTATTGTTTCGCTTAATAAAAGGGTCAATTGCATTTCTGGTAAATTATTACCGAAACTATAACTATAATCTAATATTTGTGAAAAAACAATTATATTTATAAGTATGTGAATAAGTGTGAACTATATTCCTTTGGCTTTATTCCTCAGTGTTTTTCAATAATTGTTTAATGAATCTGTCGATCTCTCCAAGGCAAAGTGTGTAGAAAAAAGGTGAAAAATAAATTTATACCATTCTTTCCTTATTCAACGTTTCGGTGAACATTGCCACCCTCTTCAGGAAACTGTCGATTTCATTTATTATTTTAAATGAGTTCATAAATTTTAAATATTAACAAAATGAACAAAAATGTTTTCCTTACAAGTATAGGCACATGACGACGAATACTAGATGTTATTCTTAAGTTGTTAGGCGGGGGAAAGAGGAGCGAATATTGCCAGAAACAGTCAATGTTGTTGTTCCGGCTCTTTCGGCTATTATCTCAATAATGAGAAGACAATAGGTGTTTCCGGCGCTTCTATATTAGCAAGGAGTCTCGTGACTTTTTGACCGGTGTGTTTATGTATGACGTCACAATTTTCGTTCGCTTGCACATTGATTTAAAATCAATCACCTAAAAACATCGAGTTATAGACTACAAACAAATGGCTCACTGGAAAGAAGCCATGCGCCCTTGATGGAATTCATACGAATGTCCTGCGACAAATACGACGATTAGGATAGCCTAGCACCCTTTGCGACGTTCACATACAACACCAGTATTCACTCTGCAACTAATTTCACCCCATTCGAATTAGTCTACGGAAGAACAGCGCGATTCCCCATTAAAATACCCAATGACGAAAAATTACGCATCCGCAACGACTACACACGTGACTTACTACTAAGACTCAACGAAATGAAAATCCAAATGGGAGAAAAACAAATAATCGAACAAACAAAAACAAAATCTCGATATGACAAAAAAGGAAAAATTTTCAAAGGCAAAGTAGATGACTAGACCAGACTCATCAAAGAATCAAGAACAAACAAATATCAACCTTACAGATACAAACCCCTAAAAATCATAGAATTCATAGTTAGAAAAAACGTGATCCTCGAAGACTCAAATAGGCAAAGATTACGCAAACACATCGATAAACTTAAATTGGCTAACATCAATTCAGAATCAAAAGACTCAGAATAACTAGAACTAACATGTACAATAATTACAGGATGATTCAATTAATAATCATAGCAATACTCACTTCAAGTATACAAGGCGACATGCAAGAAACTCATCATCAAGAGACCCTAAACCCAAACCCAGGAATTTATTTTGAAAAACTGGACATCATCCGCATCCAAAGAGCGGATTGAAAAATTAATATAGTCATTCAACTAGACCAATTCCTACAAAATGACAAACCAATAGAGTAATACCACAAATTATTGAAAAAATGCATTCAGACAGTCGACCAAACGAAGTGTCAAGCCGCCTTAGACAAAGATATTGTAACCTTAAAGACAGAAATGTTAAACGCCATAAGAAACCACATCAAAGAAACAATAAATAGCATAGGACACACAGAATATCCCACGATCAAAGATCCATACAGCATCAGAAGCAAAAGGCTGACACCGCTCGGTATAATCGGCACAGCCAGCAAAAGCCTATTTGGATTGGCCACCATCGACGACATCAATGTGGTCAACACCAACATTGACTAACTATTCCAAGACCACACAAAAGTAATACACTTAATGCAGAAAAATACCTACATAATCTCGACCAAATTTGATGAGCTCAACAACATAACGGAAAAACATGAAATAATGTTACAAGCGTACCAAAAATCGAGAAACGAGAAACTATTACTAAAATAAAAAATTTAAAACAAGCCATAATTCATCCAGACCTAATCGACACTAATGTACTACAACAAATCACAATAGACATCAAAAGAGTTACCAACGATCTGGACCTACCAATCCCATATGAGCGCATCAGAACAGAGGAAATACTCAAGATAGCAAAAATAGACGCCATACACTAACAAGGAAAAACAGAAGCAATCATGCACATACCACTCGTCAACAGAACCCTGTATCAACTATACAAAATGCATGAAATACCAATATCACAAGCGACCAACAACAATTCACTAGGATCAGCATACATTAAACCCACACACACCTACATAGCAATAAGTAAAGACCAAGAAAAATTTACAAAATTCAACGAAATCGACAAAACAAATGCACAACAACACACTATGCAGAAATATGCCCAGTATTAGCAGCGATCCAAGACGTACCCGCGCCAACAGATTGTGAACTAACATTACTTCTATCACCAAGTACAAAATCTCTATCCTACTGTGATATCAAATACATCAACAATGTGAAAACTCATTGGACCTATTTACCATATACCAAAACATGGTTATATTCGACCACTCCAGACCAACTGCGAATCTCATGCTCCAAAACGGAGTCAACAAACGTTCACCTAGAGGGCAAAGGAATAATAACAATATCACCACAATGTACAGCAAAAACAAAAGAAACTACCATTTATGGAGAATACACAAGATCGACAGAAGTCACACACATTTATAAACCAAACATAGAACTAAATATCCTTGACCTTTACCCTCAATTAAATCATGACAACCAACTGACAGATTTAATACAGCTAATAGAAACACATGACTTCCCAAAACGCCCTCAGAACGCATACAATAATAAAACCTTCACCGAACTACTAACTGAACTCCAAAACATAGCACAACATAAAAAACCCATTAACACAACCAGTAATTTCATATACGGTGGAATATCACTACAATACTTAATACTAATAACATTACTAATAATAATAATAAAAAATAAATGTAAACTCAGCCTAAGACTCCACAAATCACGCAAAAACAACAACAAAACCAAAACCCCCAAAACCAAACTCATCAAATTAAAAGACACAAATTTCACACAACTACAACAACAAAACACCCCAAAATGCACACTAACACCTAACAAAACATCCCAACCAAAATCAAAGCAAGAACTAACACTACCCACTCAAATAGCAGAAACAGAATAACTAAAAACCCATCCCTATATTTAACTAACCAAACAATAATAACACAATGTTTTTAAAGCAAGCCAGAACAATCAAGAAAGAAGACCATGGACCCCAAAGCACCGGTATCTATGTTCATCACAACCAGCACATCAATATGGATGGTAATCAAACAATTCGAAATGATTGGGACTCCTCAAGCAATAGAAGATCATCGCACGGACCCAACCAGCAGAAAAATCACACTACAATTCAGACCCAAAAAAGAAACTATTGAAGCAACCCATTTAAAATCAGTTCTAATAAAAACCAAAATTTTACAAGAACTAACCACAAGACTAAAAAGGACCAAACAGTCATACCAAAAAGAAACCTCAACACCAAGAGTCCAACAACAACATCAACAACGATGAAATCAGAGGTGCATGTCGTGACCAACAACGACTACAAACAATCAAGACTATTCTGCCTCCTACCATGAAACGGCAAAGACAAAAAAAAAGACGAAATGTTCTTCAGACACTTCGCTCAATTTGGCGAAATGGTGTACTAGAACACCGTAAGAGACAAGAAAGGACGACTCTGCTATGGATATGTAGAATACTTACATACGCAAAATGCCGAAAAAGCAAGAATCGCAAGCGACCCATGTTACAAAGCAACTTTCGCTGAAACAAGAAAAAATCCAAGAATTACACAAAACATCATGGAAACCTAATTCCATGCACCATGTGCTAAAAGCATATATACAAGCATCTACACGCTACACGAACAAATATGCTCAAAACAACAAGCATGGACCATCACCAGCAAACATCAAAATTCAGGTCAAACCATAACAATAGCAAACAACACTATACAAAACACAAAACAAGCATCACAATCAACGAAAATCAACACACATCACAACAGTCCAAAAATACTAACTATCCGACTAAAGGATAACCAAAATCACAAATACACTAACGACACAATTGAAATACGATTAGATCATAAGACACAACATTTCTTAGAAATAGCAGAAAACAAAGATATAGATAGCGATTACATGAGCGTAGAATAGACATATATTAGACCCCTCATCATAATCCGTATGCGAACCAAATAGCATAAGTTAAACTAAACATCAAAAACAATAAGAATAAATAAAAGACCAACATATTATTTTTCTTTCAGATGGACGAAATCGGACAAAAATATTTTCTAGTGGACTACAACTTGTCCGATGAAGAAGGAGCTGTTGCAGGTCTCATGCCGTTAACATCATGGCGCATAACGGACATGAGATACCGAAGAAACAACTCCATCGAGGTGCACTTCAATGGCAACGGAGAGGAAGTGTTGACCAGATTACAACTGTTTTGGGACCTCAAGGTTATCGAGAAGGCTACCGATTCGATCACCGTGCAATACGGTGATCGGAAGAGTACAACAGCAGTTTTACAGCTGTTGTACGAACAGGAAGACCCGATCGCAATAGACCTCTCGCAAGATCCGGAAACAGAGCAGCCCATCAACCCAACACCGACGCCAAGACCTCTGGACACAGAGGCAATCCAACCAACGGAGGACTACAAAGATCCGCCTACCATCCTGCGGGTAATACCCAAAGATACCGCGATGGAGGTAATCTTTGTGGGCAATCGGACGCAACTCGAACAACATCTGAGAGCGATCGGGCAATGCAACTTGCTTCACCGGCTCAACAAGAAAACGGGTCACCAAAAGCTCGTCGTCCAATACGACGCCAAGGCGAACCTCGACCTCGCCCTGAGGATTCATGACGTGTACGTCGACAAGGCAACGACGCAACGATCCACGGTACCACCAAGCCAAGCGCCGGTGGAAAAAAGGATGTCCCACCCAGCCTAGGATGACGACACCGAAGGACTCCGATTCTGCGTGCCGGTCCCTATTACAGAATCAAAAGATACGACAATACACCATTTTGCGGAGTATGGACCCCTGGACAACATATTCTTCTATGAGTTGCCTGGATTTGACCCAAAGAAGCATCTGTACAAAAAGTACCTGGCGATTGTCCAGTATTTTAGTGCAGACAATGCCAAAAATACCATGGACAAATATAGCGCCAGGCACAAAACCCCAAGATGGTGTACCCCAAAAAAATTGGGTGTAGACAACAAGCCGTACAGACGACACCATGCGGTCTGTAAGCAAATGTTTGACACCAGACAGGAGATGGACCACTACAGGGTTTGTCTCGTCCAAAACGGGCACGTCCCAGTACGGCACGAGTGTGGCCCAACTCTGCCGTACAGAGACGTGACAGATAACGCCAACAACTGCGACCCCACAGCGACCACATCGTCCAGAGCAATTCTGCTAACAACGCTCCATGCTGCAGCGGACATCGACTCAAGCAGCAGCACAAGCTCTGACGAGATAGCTGCAAGGGCAGTCATTAGCCGAGCAGCAGCGGAAAGGAGAGCGGCCACCCAGCATCGGAGACCGTACAGGAGCACAATGCATCCACTCGTCCCCGATGAGACAACATCAACAACGACCAGCAGTGAGGAGGAACTGGCCGCGGCAGGCGTGGCCACACTGGTAACCCAGACAGAGTCCCTCCAATTGGTCCAACAAACAATACACATCCAATTCGAGATGGATGACGACATCGTCAACGATATTTTCGAAACCATGTCGTTCATGAGTCTCGAATTGGACTAATCCAAATCAGCATCACTCTATGGACCAATAACCTACGAATAATGTCTGTCAGTCTCATAATAAAACAAAATTTTTTTACCTTTTTAAATAAAACCGAATTTATTTAAATATTCCGCACCACCGCCAACAGGACCCGATGCATTCAACACAACAACACCCTACTAACACTAAGATTAATCGTAAACATAAGTATAACCAATGCATGTACAAATCGCGACACATATATTTTTTCTTTGTTTTAAGTTCACCGGGACGGCGAATGTTCTCCACGAGGGGAGGATGTCATGTGACGGTTTTGTCACCCCTTGTTTCGATCAAAAATTAATAAATCGCTGGTCAAACCAAGGCTAACCAAGGTTAAGAGCAGCCAAGCATAGGCGCAGAATTCAAGGATACAAAAGTATCCTGTGTCAAGAATTCTACGGCTATCAGCAAACTCTCCGCCGTCGACAACGGTCGACACGTGCACTGCTGACACTGCACTCTCTCGGCCGTATTGTCGCCAAGGCCCATAGAGTTCTATGGGTAAGACAGAGACAACCGAGAGAGGGCGGCGAAGGAGAGTGCGTGTTAATGTAGAGAGGGGAGGCCTCGAAATGCGCTCGAGAAGGCAATTAGGCGAGTGAAGCGTCACTCATTAGAGATGGGCCGAGCAGCCTACACCAGATTTCAAATTTCTAAAGATTCTCATTATCAGTTTTGTTTTTCTTCTTGTCTTAAGATCTTTTATTGTTTCAAACAGACTAATAAATAAATTTAGTTCAGTTCTATCGTTAATCCCTTTAATTGTTGAATTGGTGACAACGCTTGAGAGTCCCCTGCCATTCCAATAATAAAAATCACGAGTCAAATTGAGTCATCATTTCAACTTCAGCGTCCCAGGGTCCAGTTTCAATTTCATTTACAGCATTTCTCAACAAAAGTTAAGTCCTTTAGTTAAATTTAAAACAAATCAAAGTTTTGCAAAGCAGTTTGAGCGTGTTTTGAGAGCGACCCGCGTGGCATGACTTTGCCCCCGCGCTCGCTTCACTCGCGCTGATTTCAGTTTACTCAATTTAAATATTTATAATCTATAAATTTAGTTTAACATAATTACGAAGGGATCAAACAACCCCCCCCCCGTAATACTTGCCTAGCAAATCGGACTCTCCGTCCTTCCACCGGGATGTGCCGCTCCGCCCCGCCAGCCAAACACTATAGACACATATTGGCTATGCCAGAGAGCGCGAAGCGGTGTGCCACCTCTTCTCGCATGCTATCACCCGCGCATCACGCACTCGCCGCACAGTCTCCCTATCGATACAAAAAGATAATAATAAAAGAAGTTAATTATTCGGACTAGATTTAAACTTAAACTTAAAAATAATGTTCTTGTATCTAGATTTGAGGTGACACGTATCCGCTTTATTAAGCGTGCCATCATAATAATGGATATGAAGCATCTCCCAAAATCGCCTACGGAAGGTGGACGATTCTTGATCTATAATTTTTATGTCGTCAAAATTAAACGAGTGCCCCGTCTCCAATGCATGGACCGCAATCGGAGAAGAAAGATCACCTTTTTCTATATAACGTCTGTATTCCGACTCTCTGTTCTTAAGCGGACGGTACGTTTCGCCAATATATGTAGAATCGCAATCGCCACAGTCAATCTTATAAACAACATTCCTCGTGTCTCTCACCGCAGTAGGATCTTTTCCTAATTTAATAAATTTACCAAATTTGTCGTCAATTCTATTAACTAACTGTTTATTGTGCTTATGAAGGACCGTCTTCAATTCACAATTAAACCTATCATAATACGGGAACACCGCAACTTTATTTTTCTTTTCCGCCTCTCTGTCAATATCATCCTTACTAAATTTATTTCCCTTATTATTTCTTTGTAAATCAGAAACATTCAAATCTATGTCCTCATAATTATTTCGCATGAGATCATGATTACGGATGATTTTCCTCTTACAAAACTTATCAATAAATTCACAAGGATAATCGTTCGTCACTAATATCTTCTTAGCATGTTGAATATTCCGAGAGCGAAACCGCTGATCCGATAGCAGCATTGCTCAATCAATAAGATTGTAAACGATTGCCACCTTTTGATTGCGAGGGTGGTGCGTATAAAAATTAATGTATCTTTCCGAAGCAGTGCTTTTTTGAAACCAGTTCGTAAAAATATTGCCATTACTATCGTAAGCTATTGTAATATCAAGGTAATTAATACTATTATCACTCTCCATTTCATATGTAAACTGAAGATTACTATTATAATTATTAAAAATGGCCAAAACATACTCTAACCTCTCTCTTTCAACCATAAGAAGACAATCATCCACATATTTATAATATAACGGCACGCTCGCTTTAATAATGTTTAAACAGTGTGTCTCGAGATCCTCCAAAACCATATTCGCAAAAATCGGGCTCGAGCAAAATCCCATGGGAGCGCCCGAGACCTGCTTATAGTATTTACCATTGAAAACTGAATACGTGCAATCGAGAAACGATTTATACCATCTAAAAATTCGTCCCTAGTAATGCAATTAATACACGAAAGCTATTTCCGTCTCTTCTCGATTGCAACGATGATCAGTTCCTTAGGCAAACTTGAAAACAGAGAAACTACGTCGAATGATACAAGAAAGTGATTATTCGGCAATTTAACGTCCTTCAATATATTCTTCAGCTGGAGGTTGTTCCGAACGTTCCACTTTGGCAACGGAAAGTGTTTCGATAACAAGGCAGAAATACATTTATCGAGAGCGTACGTGGGGCTATTGACCGCAGAAACAATAATACGGATTGGATTTCCCGGGTTGTGAATATTAACTAAGCCATATGCATTTGGAAGCGACGTGAGCTCGATTTCCTTGGAGGATAGCCCTCTAAAGACCGAATCACAGTCTAGAACTCCTCGTACACTCCAAAAATCAATGAATTGCTTTATACGTCTTTTTACACCCGCAGTCGGGTACTTTCACCGTCCTATAAAACTTCTCATCGCTGAGAGATTCTTCAACTTTATCAACGTATGTCGCGCGTTCAATAGCCACCGTAGCATCGCCCTTATCTGCCCTCGTAAAAAATAGCTTCGGGTTATTTTTCAAAAATTTCTTAGTGCATCTAATATCATTATTCGTAACCCTCTCTCGGTACGATAAATATGGCTTATTTTTTATTTAAGAAGTAAGAATCGACAAGACTCCGTCTCTTAATCTACCGACCAGGCCTCGACTACACAGATAGATACTCTGAAGACACTTAAGCACTTCTATAGCCTGTTTGAAACTAAAATCAGTACAAAAATTAAATTTTTCCCCATTACATTGGAAACGCACACCGAAAGGTACACACCAGATAAATTAACTCACCATATTTTTTTTAACTCATCCATTTCATGAAAATTCAAACTGTAATCTGTAGATTTTTTTTTGTTAGTAGGTAATCCCGGTGGGAGGGCGGAGATTCCGAGTTGCTGCGCAACGCTTCGGCCATAGTACATTATATATGTAATGATGGAAGAAGCATTCGAAGTGCCTGCGCGGGCTCTCGGCCTTGCCGCTTGGTTTTGATTCGTGTCACTTCTTCGATAGCATGCTTGCTGTGTATTGTAGATTTGCGTACGGATCTCCGTTTGGGTTTCATGCTTACTTATTTATATATAATTGTTTGCGACTGTGTTAGTAGATTCTGTTTATAAAGAGCGGCGTGCGTGGGGGAAAAAGCAGTTGATAATAAATCTCCGACGGTGTCGCATTAACATCTGGCGGCTCCGGGAGCTGTGTTCCGGTCGAGTATTGTCCTGTGTGAGGATTAAATTTATTGTTAATTTTTGCTTTATTACGAATTTTGTAACTAATTTTAAAGGTATGTTATTAGTATGTAATTCAGTTTTTGTAATTGTGTTAAAGTTAATTCTTTTTGTATAGTTTTGCATAATTTTGTTGTATTTAGCCCTGATGAGGAACCGTAACGGTCTCGAAACGTTGGCTTCGAATTAAATTCAATTATTGGCTCGAAGAGATGCATTTTGTTATTTCCTTCATCTATTACAATCATCGAGCGATAGATTCATTTATTAATAAACAACTCCTTTTGCTCTGTAGACAAGCTCGTTATCCATTGAGCTATTGTTTTGTTGATTATCTTTCGTTTTAACCTACACATTAACTTCAATGACAACAACAAAATAATAGCTCTATGGATAACGAGCGCGTCTACTAAGCGAAAGGAGTTGGGTTCAAATCCCGACCGGAGAAATTTTTTTTAAACATTTTTCTTGGATCCCTTTGTAAGATATTATATTCCAGTAAAGTTGTCATAACATTATGGAATGTTACCATAACATTGCTGTATTATTTCAACAGGGAACAAATTTTTTCGAAAAAATCGAAAAAAAAATGTATAATATATTAATGTTCTGGGGATGTTGAATAAGCTTACTACAATATTACTGTAATATTACTTTCCACGGATGAGTACGGAATACCGATCGAATCGATGTAATATTAAAACCGACATTCCACTTTGCAGCAATGTTGCCTGACCGTGGTCAGCTGGTTACATAACCTTCCCGCAACATAATTGATCCTACTTTACTTACCAAAGTAACGTTCCAGCAATATTGCCAGAGTATTGGGTGCTATATGGGAACTTTCCAGCAATTGTTAATGAAACCGTTGAACAGGTCAAACTTTATATCGAAGAAATCTTAAATGTTTCTTGTTGTACTGGTATTGTAGAAAATAGATTACATGATCAATCATCTATAAATTCTATTATACCAAATGGATTAATTCTTGACTATGCATTTTACAAAGAGAAAGTATGTGTCGTGATGGAAAAGGAGAATGGCGAAATGATCAATCATAATGTTAATTACCCAATTGGTCAGTATAATAGTATTAACAATCACCCAATAAGGGATTATAGAATGCTGACATAAGATATGGAAAAACCTGTGTATTTCCCAAAAGATCACAAATTTCAGCTTTTCTCCGATGAATATCATACATTATTTGTAAAAGAAGATTCAAATAATTATATTGATGGAGATGTTATCGATGCTTTTTGTACGATTCAAGAAAAAGTATGAAAGAACACAATCTTCATTCCCATGTAATCAAAAACCTGCAGATGATTGTTTTATGTATCATCTTACTAACAATTTTAAAGGCTCTATTTTGATGCCTTATGAATATTGTAACAACTGCGGTGTTTGTTTGTAGTAAACGTAACTAAAAGATAACTAATCCATAAAGATCCTTTTTATTCCGATCATAAATGTAGATCCACTCGATTACATATGTGTAAAAATAATTTCATTAAATATCTTGAAAAAGCAAGTACCATAGTAAAAAATAATTTACATTCTATTACGCAATGGACATTGGCCTTCGTACAGAAAAATGCGTCCACGACAACGTGATGTGTATAATTGTGGAGCATATGTAATGTATTACATGGATGGTATCGGTAAGGATACTAATTTTTATAAAAAATTTGGACCATCATCATTCAGGTTATATGCAGGAACCTTGCTTTTAAAATGTTCGGATGACATGAAAGACACATGTTAATTATGTTTCTCGAAACCCAAAGATACAAAAAATAGTTTTACGTGTAGCAAGTGTAAACGATACACACATATAAATTGTTACACAAAATCATTTGCAATATGATGTAACAAATCCTTGTTTACTTTGTGCAGATGAAGCTGTGTAGAATAAAATTGACTCTTACGAATCATTGAAGTTCATAATAATCCAAAAGCAAAAATATTTGATATGAAAGTAAAAATTATCAACTGTTTAATATTCAGTTAAAACGTAAGAACAAAATTATTGTACCCTACTATGGGAATCATAATAGATGCAGCCCACCACGACGGAGCCATCTTACTACAGTTGGAAATCATTAATAACGGCTAAAAAGGAACTTCAATCAGCCTGTCATTTTTAGATATATTTATTTATTTATTTATTTTTTATTAATTAATTTATTTGATACTTATATATATTGTGACGGGGATCCCGTCGATGGCTGCTCGCCTGGACACCACCCAGTCAAGATACGTAAATCTTATACTCGGTGGTGTTTTCAGAACAGCAAGCGAGCAGTCAGCTGTTAGAGCCAGGAGGACAGCGCGGCGCCGAGAGCAGCCTGCCGCCGAGCAGCAGCAGCACGAGGCGAGAGCGAGAGAGTGGGGGAACACAGCGCATAGCAGCGCGCGGCAGCCAAGGCGAAAGCAAGAGAGAGGGACGAACGGCGAGCGTTGAAGCAGCGAGAGCGAGAGAGACAAGAAGACACGAGGCATGCGAGCCACGCGCGCGAGCGGCGGCCACCATGTTGGCGAGCAACGGACTGTAGCATGAGTGCGAGAGTGACAGGAATAGCGAGCGAATGAATGTGTGTTGTAGACAGACAAGAGAAAGAGAGTGGAGGCAATGCGTATGCGCTGAATGATATTGGGAAAAGGTGGAGGGCTACGGCTCGATCCACAGCGCGCGTGCGAGCGGCAAAAACGAATGTAAGCGTGCCGAAATGCGGAAAATGTGCAAAAACGATTAATAGAGCCAGTCAAGCGTGTAAACGCGTTTTGAATGTCGCGCGCATTTTTGGAGTATTGTAAAAGAGGGCATAAGCGTGCGAATATGATATATGGTGCGAAAGCGTGGAAATGCGTGATAGGCGCGAGAGAGCGATCTAACGGAAATGCGTGAGTGCGAGTGAGAGAGCGATAGACGCCGCGAACCGGCGTAGTTGCCGAGCGTGAGATAGTCAGTATCGAGCACCGCTTGTACGAGCAAGTATTGTAGGATCCATTAGACCACGAGATAGCGAATCTTTTTCGAGGAGACTACCAGAGCGACCCGAGTATTTCCCCCCGTGTGCATTTTTCCGAGCCAGCATTAGTTTTCTTTCGCGTGCGCTTCCACAGGGAACGAGACCTCATCAGAACGCGAGGACGTGCAGTACCCGAGTTAGAGACAGGTAGGAGTGTTTCTATGCGATACCTCCCCGCCGCGAGTTCTAACCTTAGAGTCAGCCCGCGTAGTGACAGTGAGCTCGCCCGAGGACGAACACGCGTCCGCGAGTACAAATAATAATTATCTAATTTCGAAATAAATTACGAGATGTTTATTTTACAAGTCGCGTGTATTTATTTTTTGTGTATTTCTCTCCCTGCACCTCTCTCCCCGTGACCTAGAGTATAAAGA
The DNA here is from genome assembly GCA_018906965.1 of Philotrypesis tridentata. NCBI lineage: Eukaryota > Metazoa > Arthropoda > Insecta > Hymenoptera > Pteromalidae > Philotrypesis > Philotrypesis tridentata. The sequence goes on from JACCIB010000281.1 coordinate 83,637, forward strand.
GTTCTCAAGCCGGCAGATAAGTGTTCAAGATCGCGAGTTCGGGCGTGCAACATTAATTATAAAATACGAGCTCGCGGCAAACCTACATAGGTGTCATCACGTGGTGCTTCGCCTCCCCAGGGACGGAAAAAGCACAACGTCACAATATGCATATATTGATATATTATTATAAAAAATGTATCTAAATATAACAAACAATGTGCCTCCCATTTTATGTATTTTCTTATAATTTTATTTTTTTTGTGTTTTAAACCACTAAGAAATACACAAAATGTGGTATATAAAGTCTCGTACTATATAATTATGATAATTATTTTTTTAATAATTAAACTACGTAATGACTAAATGTAATTTTTACATTTATAGTTTGACATAATGTAGCCTCACTTGGATAAATGGTCCAATGTAGTAACGGCTGACACAAGTTCAACATTTTGAACAACAATTTTTGTTCAGAAATTTTAAGTATGGCACCCAACTTTCTAGTACTTTTTACTATATACAGTAAAAAATACTTCCGTCAATATATTAATCGTAATTATTAAAATAAAACGTTGCTTCTTCTATGAGGAAACTTTGTAATAGTAACATTTTAAAAATATTTCATTTTTGTTTTTAAGTATATTAGAAATTTGAATCACATGATTATAAAAAATGTTTATGCGAAAGTTTTTTTCTATTTTCTTATTTTTACAAAATTTTCAAATCCTCGTACGAGTATTATATGGCTTGGCATTGCCTGCTTTGCAAATACAAAGTGGATTCAATGCATGGAATGCATTGAATCCACTATTTAAGTACTCGCGCAGATCAATGGAGATCTACAGTTTTATGTACAATGAAATATGTACGTTGTACACATCGTGTATTCATCTGATGCTTTTCACACGAGCGAAGCGAAGGATAAAAATTAAATGAGCAAAAAAACTTCTTACGCATCAGTATCAAACCGTATTTTATTCCACAAGAACTTAAAAGTCAAGTCAGTGTTACCATTTTTAGGTTACAGTGAGAGTAAGACTATTTCTTTAAATGAAATTAATCGGCTTGGTGTACAAGTAACATTATTGAAATGGAAGTTAATTTCAAACTGTTAACCAACATTAAGATACAACATCACATTTAATCGTGAACAGTATTCATTATGTAAAAAAAGTTTTAATATATATTCAAAACAATCCATTATTTACGTATAGATTGTATATAATATATTTTTAAATTTGTTCATAAATTGGTCGAGCTTATTTAAAGCTGAATTATACCCTGTCAAAAATGATTTTGTAAAACATATTATTACTACTATACTATAAATTTATTATATAAAATGCATTTATAAAAACATGGAAATAAAATGTTTTATAGAGCTTAAAAATTTAAAAATCTGTAATTTGTTTGCATGCGACTTTAGAGAATTATTTTCTAAACATTTGTTCTTGTCAATAATACAACAATTTAATCAATTTGTATAACGTACATGTATATATAGTTTGTATTCTAAAGCTATAAAAAAATTAAGAAGAAAGAAGAAGAATAAAGCTATAGCATACAAGTGATTTTGTAGATTGTATTTTTGTAAACTGTATTACTTCACAAGTATAGTTACTGTTTTTTTAGTAGATTACTATCAACTGTAACTCTATCATACTGTTAAATAATATGTCATTTTTGCAATTTTTGGCAGGTTAAAAATTAGTATCAATTTTCAAAAAAAGGAAATAAATCCATAAATGTACCTATCATATAAGCCATGTGTAAAAGGCATCAGTTTTCAAGTCAATTTAACAAAATCCAAAGAATAACACCCTGTATTACGATTGTGTATCAATTTTCCAACAGTAAGCTCGTTTCTTACATTAAATGTAACCAAAATCTTTATATATTGAGAATACTTTTATCTTTTGACAGTTTCTCAATGACAAAAAAAATTTTTGACAAAATCTCGAATGAAGAATAAATCCACATCTATAAACAGATTTCTGAATTCAGGATCGAAGGAACCTATCCACGTTAAATACAGTTTTTACAACTACTAAAATAAGTGAGTTCGAAAGCTAAGTAACAAGGTAAGTATACAAATTAAATAAAGCAAACAAAACTGAATGTCTGGTTTGTTTCATTTATTGTGCTCTTACTGCACTGTAATAAAATACCAAAAAGCTCATGAGTATTTGAGACGCTAGTGAGAATGCGACAGAGAGTAGAGAGAGAGAGAGAGAAAGGGGGGATGGGTGATACTTCCTCGAATGCACAGCAAGTAAACAGGCTATCCTTGACAGTGATGTTGCACAAAACCAAGTAGCTTCGAGTAACAATATAAATAATTACAACCGGTTAAATCTGATAATATACCGGGAAGTAACAGCCAAATTTTTTTAATTATCAATCAATACATTTTTCTCCCCCTACTGCACATCTCGTAGGGCTCTGCAATACTCGTCAGCTGTCGCTTGAATCATCTATAAACATTAGTATAACACATTACATTGATATATATTAGGATATGCTGGAAAATGGCGAGATTCACAACTCGTAAACTTAATATTGTTTTTGTTATACCTCGGGATAAGCTGGCTAAACATTTTTCTTTGTTTTTGAAAATTAACATTTTTCTCTATGGTTCATTGTTGATAAAAAAATACTTTTTTATACACATGATAATTCACAGCAAATAACAACAAAAAACTATTAGCAATGTTCGCACTCTTCAATAGTCCTGACTAGTGAGCCGCCCCTGAATAGTACGACTTTAAAGGCATCTAGTTTTTTCTAATATAAATAAAGCATTGTATATTTTTATACATTCATAATCTACGATTCTCGAACTTTAAAATGAATATCGTTTTATGCCAATTCTGTCTTTTTCAGTATATATGAGTGTTCAAGTGTCTCGATTGAAATTTTTCCATAAGAGACTATGCAAAAGTACAAATTTTGTTCTCTTCTATATCATCGGCTATCAAATCTTTTTAAAATTTTAAAAAAACTTGAATTTTGTACTTTCAAAAGACATATTTAGTTTTTTTTTCTAGCCTATTCAACAATTCGCCCAATCTACCTTAAGGGGTTATGCCTCAGTTAAATCTGGAAAAAAATACTATCAGTTAATATTTTTTGCTTTGTTACAGTATTGATATTAATTGTAATTTTATACATTTTTAAAAAATTATATATCTATACTTACTATGTAAACAATCCCATGTGTGAAGTATTAAAGGACCCCGCACATTTTAAATGGAAATTGGTTCCCTGTCAAATGGGCTGAAAATTTGATATATCATAGATTATGATCTCGTGAACAAAAGTCTCCACGGGCGCAACTGGCGGAGAGCCACCGTTTTTGAGAAAAAAATCATTAAAGATTGGATTTTTACGTTGGTTATAGCGCGCTTCGTATATATATATAGCACTATAAACAAATACATATAGATATAGCACGACTTTACGGGTTTAGAAAAAATTAAGCATATCCATCATACGCACTGCAACTCTGAAAGTTATGCAGGTAATCAAGCTGCCCGATGACGGAGTCCAGGTTGCACTACCGCCTATGCATTTATATAGCGCAGCATTATCTCTAGACAAATAGAATGATTAAAACTGAAAATAGATGGTACGTCGAATCAAGGTGGTACACACTGTCACGTGTTCTTTGAGCCGGCATAGTAGCTATGTCACCAGGGGGGTCAGAGGTATCTCGGTGAACAGGGTCGCCGATTACGCACTCAGGGTAGTGCGTTCCGTACCATTTTAGCATGAGTGCACTAGATACCGGCAAAGTGTCTGGTGAACAGGCTCGCCGATTACGCACTCTAGGTGGTGCGCTCAGTAGCTCTCCGATAAAACGCATGCACCAGGCATCGGCGATGAGTCTAAGTGAACAGGGTCGCCGATTACACACTCCAGGTGGTGCGCTCCGGGGCTTTTTGGAAAAGCGCATGCACCAGGTACCGCAAAGCATCTGGGTCAACAATGTCGCCGATTACACACTCCGGGTGTTGTCCTCCGTGGCTTTTTGGAAAAGCGCGTGCACCAGGTACCGGCGATGGGTCTAGGTGAACAGAGTAGCCGATTACGCACTCTAGGTGATGCGCTCCGTAGTTCTCTGACAAAGTGCATGCACCAGGAGCCGACGATGTGTCTAAGTGAACAAGGTCGCCGATTATGCAATCTGCGCGTTGCGCTACGTAGCTTTTAGATAAAACACGTGTAACACCAGTGGGGAAGGAATTTGCATGAACAGGGAAGGCGAATACGCATTCCGAATATTGCGATCAGTAGTTTCTCTTCCTGTTGAAACGACCGGTTTTTCGAATTTCTTTTATTCAATAGCTAGAAAACCTCAAGACTACCTTAAAAGGACAGAACAAAAATTATTTATTTCTTACACCTTATTAAGTACGAATTTTAAAAAAAAGCTTAGTTTTAGCGTATGAAACCAACTTATTGATGCGTACAAACGTACTAAAATAATGATATGATATTAAAAATATTTTTCGTTCTGATTTATCATTAACTTCACTTCTGCCGATAATAAAAGAAAAATAGGAGAATTTCTTAGGAGCATTTCTCCATGATCGGTAGGGCCTCTTGGTCGAGAAAGCCTCCGGGAGTATTTCTCGACGGTCGAAAACGCCTCTTGGTCGAAAAAGCCTCCGAGAGTATTTCTCGACGGTCGAAGAGGCCACTTGGTCGAAAAAGCCTCCGAGAGTATTTCTCGACGGTCGAAGAGGCCACTTGGTCGAAAAAGCCTCCACGAATATTTCTAGACGGTCGAAAAGGCCTCTTGATCGAAAAAGCCTGCGACAGTATTTCGCGACGATCGAGAAGGCCTCTTGGTCGAGAACGCCTCCAAGAATATTTCTAGACGGTTGAGAAGGCCTCTTGGTTTAGAAAGCATCGAAGAGTATTCCTCGATAGTCGAGAAGGCCTCGTGGTCGAGAACGCCTCCAACAGCATTTCTCGGCGGTGTAAAAGGCCTCTTGTTCGAAAAAGCCTCCGACAGCATTTCTCGACGATCGAAATGGCATGAGTCGAGAAAAGTTCTTGGAGACTTTTTAAACCAAGAGGCAATCTCAACTGTTGAGAAATACTCTCGGAGTTTTCCTTGACCCAGAGGTCTTTTCGACCGTCGAGAAATACTCTCGGGGGCTTTCTTGACCAAGAGGCCTTCTCGGCCGTCGAGAAATACTCTCGGAGGCTTTTTCGACCAAGAGGCCTTTTCGACCGTCGAGAAATACTCCCGGAGGCTTTCTTGACCAAGAGGCCTTACCGATCATGGAGAAATGCTCCTAAGAAATTCTCCTATCTTTCTTTTATTATCGGCAGAAGTGAAGTTAATGATAAATCAGAACGAAAAATATTTTTAATATCATATGATTATTTTAGTACGTTTGTACGCATCAATAAGTTGGTTTCGTACGCTAAAACTAAGTTGTTTTTTAAAATTCGTACTTAATAAGGTGTAAGGTCTCCCGGTGGCTTGCTCGACCAAGCGGCCTTTTCGACCGTCGAGAAAAAATCTAGTAGTCTTTATGAACCAGAGGCCTTTTCAACCGTCGCGAAATACTGTCGCAGGCTTTTTCGATCAAGAGGCCTTTTCGACCGTCTAGAAATATTTGTGGATGTGTTTTCGATCAAGAGACCTCTTGGACCGCCTAGAAATGCTGTCGGAGGCGTTCTCGATCAAGAGGCCTTCTCGACCGTCGAGAAATACTCTCGGAGGCTTTCTCAACCAAGAGGCCTTTTTGACCGTCTAGAAATAGTCTCGGAGGCTTTTTCGACCAAGTGCCTTTTCGACCGTCGAGAAATACTCTCGGGGGCTTTCTTGACCAAGAGGCCTTTTCAACCTTCGAGAAATACTGTGGGAGGCTTTTTCGACCAAGAGGCCTCTTCGACCGTCGAGAAACACTCTCGGAGGCTTTTTCGACCAAGAGGCCCTTTCGACCGCCGAGAAATAATCTTATAGTCTTTCTTGAACCAGAGGCCTTTTCGACCGTCGGGAAATACTCTCGTAGTCTTTTTCGACCCAGAGGGCTTTTCGACAGTCGAGAAATACTCTAGTAGTCTTTCATGAACCAGAGGCCTGGTGTTACCCGTGTTTTATCGAGAAGCTACGTAGCGCAACGCGCAGATTGCATAATCGGCGACCTTGTTCACCTAGCCACATCGTCGGCACCTGTTGCATGCGCTTTGTCCTGGAACTACGGAGCGCACCACCTAGAGGGTGCAATCGGCGCCCCTGCTCTCCTAGACTTATCGCCGGTACCTGGTGCACGCACTTTTCCAAAAAGGCACGGAGGACACCACCCGGAGTGTGTAATCGGCGACCTTGTTCACCCACATACTTTCCCGGTACTTGGTGCATGCGCTTTGACGGAGAATGGCATAGCGCACCATCTAGAGTGCGTAATCGGCGACCCTGTTCACCTAGACTCATCGTCGATACCTGGTGCATGCGTTTTATCGGAGAGCTACTGAGCGCACCACCCAGAGTGCGTAATCGACGAGCCTGTTCACCAGACACTTTGCCGGTATCTAGTGCACTCATTATGCTAAAATGCTACGGAGCGCACTACCCGGAGTGCGTAATCGGCGACCCTGTTCATCGAGATACCTCTGACCCCCCTGGTAACATAGGTACTATGCCGGTTCAAAGAACACGTGACAGTGTGTACCACCTTGATTCGACGTACCATCTATTTTCAGTTTTAATCATTCTATTTGTCTAGAGATAATGCTGGGCTATATAAATGCATAGGCGGTAGTGCAACCTGGACTCCGCCATCGGGCAGCTTGATTACCTGCATAACTTTCAGAGTTGCAGTGCGTATGATGGATATGCTTAATTTTTTCTAAACCCGTAAAGTCGTGCTATATCTATATGTATTTGTTTATAGTGCTATATATACGAAGCGCGCCATAACCAACGTAAAAATCCAATCATTAATGATTTTTTTCTCAAAAACTGTGGCTCTCCGCCAGTTGCGCCCGTGGAGACTTTTGTTCAGGAGATCATAATCTATAATATATCAAATTTCCAGCTACTTTGACAGGGAACCAATTTCCATTTAAAATGAACGGTGTCCTTTCAGCATATTTTGTCCTTTGCCGTAAGAATTTTCAGCTCCCGGGTGATAAAATTAGACCAGACAGGATGGAATATCATCTAAATGTGTTTCTCCTCAGCTTGAACGGAAGGCTTTTCTGAAAAATATAAATTTTAAATGTTGAGTATTACATAAGTTGATAGTATTGGTAATTATAGTGATTATTACATAGTTTCTATACGTAACATTCACTTTTAACTTACCTTAGCCAATTCTGCTCAGTTCAAGCAGTGAAGAAGGCTTTCCTGGAGTTCTCCAAAAAATTTCAGCTTGATCGGTCCCATAGTTGCTGAGAAATCCTGCGGAAACTGACTCTGAATCATAAAAATACAAAACCTGAGTAAAATGCAATTAAAGTATACGCATGTAAATCGTAGACATAAACTCAGTAATACTAACGGGTACTATTGAACACATTTTAATTCTATTTTTATACTTGAATACGGGTACGTTAACGTATATTTGGTGATCCGGGTGCAGGATATTAATCCAAAATGGTACTCGATACTGAAAAAAAAATCAAAGTTATCAATACCAATTTATTATCAAAGTATTCTAATGTTTATAATCATTTTACTACTTACCATTAATATATACTGTAAAGGATCTTCAAACATACCAAATAACACTTTTCAAAGTTAACATGAAAGTCTAATCAACCCATTTACCTGTGAATAAAAAAAACACAAAGAACTAAATCTTTATAAATGCAACTACTAATTACTAGTCTACAATATTTATCTGAATTCTTCTTGTAGAAGTTTTTAAACTTTCTATCCACGTTGGTGTGCAGTAGTAATAGGTTATAAGTAGCAGTAGACAAATACATTACCACATGGTAACTTGAAGAGTTGACCAAAATACAATCAGCCGTTTCGTAGGGAATTATTTTATCGATAAAACAGAACTTAATTTGCTTTATCGTCGCTGTACGGTGCAACATATTCGGTGGCAATATCAAAACTATTGAATTCTTTTACTGTATCCAAATTAAAATTTTCTTTACTTTATGAGATTGTAGTTTTATGTTGTTTAAGAAAACCAAACTAAGGAAAAAAATTGCCATTTTACGAAAATTGGTTATTTAGCGGTTTGTTGTAAGTTAATGATTTTTGGAGAAAGAAATTTTTTGCAAAATGAATTTATATTGTATTTTCGATTAAATTCTCTATAAATATTATCAAAATTTTGTACTAGAGGTGTTTGAAAGATCCTGTTGAATAATTAATTCGTAATCGAATTTAAATATCGAAAATCGATGATTTTTCGAAAATTTGTACAAAATTTTTATTAGTTTTTTGTCTGTATTTTCGTAGCAAAATTTTTTGTATGAAAAACAACTTTCACCACCTTATTTTATGGACTATTAAAAAAGTAAATAAAAAAAATCGACATATACATAATTTTAACACAGGCATAACCCCTTAATTTTTTTAATATTAAAATTAAAGTAAATATTTAACTTCTTCAGCGAAACCGCGAAAATGCCAGAGGATGGAAAAGAATTGACTAATTTGACGCCGGAAGAGAAGGTAAATTCTCCTAATGATTTAAAACATTTTAATTTAACTTATGTATAAAAATCTTATAAAAGTTTATATGATACTAAAAAAAATTATTGTTTAGGAAAAAAGAGAAATCGAAAAATGAAGAGCAAGCGAGCAAGAGCTCTTAAAACAAATAGAGGAATTGAAAAGTAATTATTTACCTTAAAAAAATATTTGTTTTCTAATGTATTTCTTTATAAATTTTGTTATTTCATAAAGATGAGAAGAAGCAGAGGGATGAGAGCGAAAAGGAAAAGGTACTAGAAGTAGCAAAGCCAGGAAAGAAAAAGAATAAAAACAAAGAAGAGGCGTGTCAGCAGGGTAGCAACCAACAATGGGGTAACAATAAAAAACGTATGTATGGATTAAAACTTCGTTACTATGATTTTTAGATTATAGCTGCATGATATATCGTACGGAACTAGTTCATAAATGGTTTTTTTCCAAAACTCGTTACAGCCCTCGCCATTAACTCGTGCTATAAATTTTCGTTTCGGAAATAAACTCTTTCCGTACCTGTTGCATAATATACTATAACTGTATTAATTCAATCTTTGTGTACATGAGCGATTGTCAAGAAAATTGTGTTAGGCGTGTCTCCTGCCCAAAAACGTCAATTTTAAACCTTTTTTAAATCGGCAAACGCAAAAAAATTTTGTTTCAAAGTTATTTAGAAAGTATAAATACTTGCAGAATACATGGTCAAAATGTCATTGTCATAGCATTTTTCGCATTTCGCCAAAGAGACATCAGTATCGCAGCAGTCACTATTTCGTGTTACGTCTAAGATAGAACTACTCGTCATCTTACTGATGAGCCCAGCAACTAGTCTGAGGCGTAACACGCTTATATCGACGGCTGAGATTAAAAGGCTGCTTATTCAGAGTCCGCTTGAAGAAGCTGCTTATTCAAAATAACACATTTTTAATTTTGTAGTGGCAGCCTTGCTAGAATTTAAAATCTGCTTTACGGCGGAAATGAGCAGTGAAAAAAATCGGAAAAATTCGGGGAAAATTCGTAAAAATCGAAAAAATTAGAAAATCGTAAATATGCGTAAAAATCGCAGAAAATTCGTAAAAATAGTAAACAATTCGTAAAAATCGGAGAAAATTCTGAAAAATCGTAAAAAATTCGGAAAATCGTAAAAAATTCGGAAAATCGTAAAAAAATTAGAAAATCGTAAAAATATGTAAAAATCGGAGAAAATTCGTAAAAATCGTAAACAATTCGTAAAAGTCGGAGAAAATTCGCAAAAATCGTAAAAAATTAGGAAATCGTAAAAAACCGTAAAATTCGGGAAAAAAATCGGAAAAATTGTAAAAAGTAGAAAAATTTGGAAAAATCAGGAAAAATGTGGAAAAAATCAGAAATAATAGAAGAGCGGGGAAATTTGAAGAAAAATGAAATTTTATCGGTTTTTCAAATGTTTCCGAACCGTATCGATTTTTTTTCATTTTCTTCTCAAATTTCCGCCCTGCTATTATTTCTGATTTTTTCCAAAATTATCCTGACTTTGCCAAATTTTTTGATTTTTTTACGATTTTTCTGAATTTTATCCGATTACCCTGGTAGAAATTCAAATATCTAAAATGGCCTATTAACTAGAAAATGGCTATGAGAAATACTCGGTTCCTAACTTACGATGAAACGCTTTTTCTCCCATTATTTGAGCATTTCATGGAATACTCATAACCTTCAAATCATTGTACTAATTTTGCTGCATATATTGTACGCTAAATACAGGGAGGTGTACGTATTTCAGTCAGTTCCGATACAATGTATGGAATAAACAAGCGTTTGAAGCTGTAAATACCTGGATTACTAAGATATTTATGATTTACTTAATTTTACAATTTTTCGATCGGTTACATTAGGCCAATCAAATTCTAAACAGCAATATTATTGGCTTCAACCATTCGGAAGAGTATGTACATTATTAATCCGAGTACGCAAACAGCTGAATTGTAAAGCAAATTCGCTATAAATAATTAAAGTCGGAATTTCGCATTTTTTTGGTTTTTCCTCTGCGTATTGAAAAGTATTATTCTCAGAGAAAAAAAAATTCAAATAAAAGTTGTTTCTTATGAAATTTTACACAAAAATGTCAGCGGTGGCATATGTCTATCTCTAATAGTTTAGTTGTAAATTGGACATAAACGCGAATTCTGCCAAAATCGAAAATTGTTTATAATTATTGAACAAGATATGTTACGTTCTATGACAAGGTAGTACTTAATAAGTACCATAAGCGTGTAAAATCCGAATTCTCTATCTACTATAGTTTTTGTGCAATAAGAACCGAAAGTTGAAAAAGTTGTTATTTTCAAAGTGCTGGCAAAATGTGAAAAATTATTATTAGGGGCGTCCTGGGGAGCAAATGTTTATAAAGTACGTAATTAATCAATTCGCTGTACACAATATTTAACAAACTTGAACGTCTCTTATAACTCTTTATAATAATAACTCTTCTAGAGAACGTACAAGTTGAACTATTTGAGATAATTTTTCACGTTTTGCCAGCATTTTGAAAATAACAACTTTTTCAACTTTCGGTCCTTATTACACAAAAACTATAGTAGATAGAGAATTCGGATTTTGCACGCTTATAGTACTTATTGAGTACTACGTTTTCGTAGAATAAAAGAAACGTAACATAACTTTTTCAATAATTATAAACAATTTTAGTAAGTGAGTAAGATCAATAGTTTTACTGTAAAGTTCAAGTCTTGAACTTCAGGAATTGAACTTCAAAATATGGAAAATCACCTTTTGGTATAGCGTTATTGTGCTTATCAAAAAGCTTGCTTAAGAGCAAGATGAATAGTTGTACTGTAAAGTTCAAGTCTTGAACTTCAGGAATTGAACTTCAAAATATGGAAAATCACTTTTTGGTATAGCGTTATTGTATATTGAAAAAAAAACTTATCTCGGTTCCTATTGGTCGTACCAAGTCCATCTGGGGCTTTAAATTTCGATAAAAATCCCACCTTTGCAATAAACTTATTTGTAATTTGATTGCACTTAAATATTGTGTACAGCGAATTAATTAATTACGTACTTTATAAACATTTGCTCCCTAGGACGCCCCTAATAAAAATTTCGCAGTTTGTAAAGTAGTATATTGAAATATAACTCTTCTAGAGTACGTACAAAAAAGTTAAACTATTTGAGACAATTTTTCACATTTTGCCAGCACTTTGAAAATAACAACTTTTTCAACTTTCGGTCCTTATTGCACAAAAACTATAGTAGATAGAGAATTCGGATTTTGCACGCTTATAGTACTTATTGAGTACTACGTGTTCGTAGAATAAAAGAAACGTATCATAACTTTTTCAATAATTATAAACAATTTTAGTAAGTGAGTAAGATCAATAGTTTTACTGTAAAGTTCAAGTCTTGAACTTCAGGAATTGAACTTCAAAATATGGAAAATCACCTTTTGGTATAGCGTTATTGTGCTTATCAAAAAGCTTGCTTAAGAGCAAGATGAATAGTTGTACTGTAAAGTTCAAGTCTTGAACTTCAGGAATTGAACTTCAAAATATGGAAAATCACTTTTTGGTATAGCGTTATTGTATATTGAAAAAAAAACTTATCTCGGTTCCTATTGGTCGTACCAAGTCCATCTGGGGCTTTAAATTTCGATAAAAATCCCACCTTTGCAATAAACTTATTTGTAATTTGATTGCACTTAAATATTGTGTACAGCGAATTAATTAATTACGTACTTTATAAACATTTGCTCCCTAGGACGCCCCTAATAAAAATTTCGCAGTTTGTAAAGTAGTATATTGAAATATAACTCTTCTAGAGTACGTACAAAAAAGTTAAACTATTTGAGACAATTTTTCACATTTTGCCAGCACTTTGAAAATAACAACTTTTTCAACCTTCGGTCCTTATTGCACAAAAACTATAGTAGATAGAGAATTCGGATTTTGCACACTTATGGTACTTATTAAGTACTACCTTGTCATAGAACGTAACATATCTTGTTCAATAATTATAAACAATTTTCCATTTTGGCAGAATTCGCGTTTATTGCCAATTTACAACTAAACTATTAGAGATAGACATATCCCCATATAGCCACCGCTGACATTTTTGTGCAAAATTTCATAAGAAACAACTTTTATTTGAAACTTTGTTCTCTGCCATCAATACTTTTCAATACGCAAAGGAAAAACCAAAAAAATGCGAAATTCCGACTTTAATTGTTTATAGCGAATTTGCTGTACAAATTCAGCTGATTGCAGATTCGGATTATTAATGTACACACTCTTCCGAGTGGTTTAAGCCAATAAAATTTCTGTTTAGAATTTTTGCAAAAAAATTCAGTTTTCAGCTTAATTTGACTGGCCTACATGTTAAATATTGTTTTCATAACCATTTACTGGTCATTTATTATAGGCATGTTTGCAAGCTTGAGAATACCTCGTAATATGGTAGAATAATATTTTCGTCCATTTTCATTCTAAAAAATGGCTTAGAAAGTTTCGAAAAAGCGTTTCATCGTAAGGCGAAAACTGGTCCCATTTTTAGCCCATTCCTAAAAAAACAAGGGTTTTACTAGCTTTTAAATGATATGGGTTTCCTCCAGGGTTTTTGCGAATTTTCTCCGACTTTTACGAATTGTTTACGATTTTTACGAATTTTCTCCGATTTATGCATTTTTACGATTTTCTAATTTTTTACGATTTTTAGAATTTTCTCCGATTTTTACGAATTGTTTACGATTTTTACGAATTTTCTCCGAATTTTACGCATTTTTACGATTTTCTAATTTTTTACGATTTTTCCAAATTTTTTACGATTTTTCAGAATTTTCTCCGATTTTTACGAATTGTTTACGATTTTTACGAATTTTCTCCGATTTTTTTCACTGCTCATTTCCACCGTAATGCAGATTTTAAATTCTAGCAGGGTTGCCACTATAAAATTAAAAAAATATGTCATTTTGAATAAGCAGCTTCTTCAAGCGGACTCTGAATAAGCAGCTTCTTCAAGCGGACTCTGAATAAGCAGCTTCTTCAAGCGAACTCTGAATAAGCAGCCTTTTAATCTCAGCCGTCGATATACACTTTTTATAAAAATTATTAAATTTAAAACTTTATTAATTTTTTTTCTTAATACATTTTTTACGTTTGATTTAGAAAATAAAATAGTTTTATTGAAATAAATAACAATAAAATTTTATAGAGTACCCTCGCCATTCGGGGAAAGCTGTCAAACGACGAACAAAAGCCGCCATTATGCGCTCGACCCGTGAACTTTGTCAAATTTACTTAATCTTTTTGGCAGATAGTGGTAAATTGATTGTTTGATTGATGGATTTATTTATTGAAAACAAATTTATAAAAGTTAATTCTATATAAGTAATATCTGTACATTGGCTGGCACAAACAAAACTTACAAACTAACTTAAAACTAAAGTCTCATACATGCGAAAAACATTCTTATAATTATTATTATATGAACACTATAAAAATTGTCATCTATAAAATAAACCAAAATAAACATTAACAAACTTAAAAAATAAACTTAAAATATGTAACAATTAAAATTTTTGTTCTCATATGATTTTATGCGGTTTTGATATAATTATTATTCATCCACTTTTTAAGTTTATTTTTTAAAATTGTTTTACTACTTTTCCCTCCTATTTTATTTAAACACTTTAACTCCGTAAGTAAGTAATTATATGTATTTAGATGAGTGTGTATACACTATCTAATATGATTTTATCCCTCGGTAGTTAGTTAATATTCTTTTGTTGACTTATATCGATTTCTCCGAGGCAGTGGTTACGAAAGTGTTTAAGAAAACAAAATCCCTTTCTTTTTAAAAAATGGCGTTTCAGCGATCATTGTCGCCCTCATCAGGAAACTATCAAAATTTTATTAGATAACAATAAACAACAAACTTAAGAAGAACAGAATAATACATACAGAAGCGATATTTTTTAAAACTTACATATTGGAGCAGATATGATTTGTGTACATCTCCATAATCCTTTCCGGCTAGTTAACAGCGGGGGAAGAGAACTACTTCCTCACTTCCGAGACAGTAGCTGACAGAGCCGCGTAAATAATAGCTATGTCACTCGGCCTCTCTCTTCCCCCGCTGTTAACTAGCCGGGGGAAAGGATTATCGAGATGTACACAAATCATATCTGCTCCAATATGTAAGTTTTCAAAAATATCGCTTTTGTATGTATTATTCTGTTCTTCTTAAGTTTGTATATTTATTGTTATCTAATAAAATTTTGACAGTTTCCTGATGAGGGCGACAATGATCGCCGAAACGTCGTTTTTTAAAAAGAAAGGGATTTTGTTTTCTTAAACCCTTTCGTAACCACTGCCTCGGAGAGATCGATATAAGTCAACAAAAGAATATTAATTAATTATATGTTTTGATTGCTATTATATAACTATTTTTATCACTTATAGATTTACGCATTTATGGTAGTATTATATTTTTATTTCTTTTATTTTTGGATTCACTGGCCATGCACTTATTCTTAACACTTTCTGAAACACAAGTGATTATAGTATAAATATTTGTTAAATATTCAGCAGATTATTTTGTGTGAATTGGTTTCTATTAATAATTTATTATTATAATTTATATAAAGTAACAAACTCAACGGGTGGAGCAGCAGATGCATTTGATGCAGGAGGTGGCTGGCAAGGCAATGGAAGAGGTAGCTGGCAAAGCGGTGGAAGAGGTGGCTGGCAAGGCGGTGGTCGTGGCGGTAATCGTTGTGGTCGTGGCGGCAATCGCGGTGCGCATGGAGGTGGTGCACGCGAAGCAAATGCACGCGAAGCGAATGCACGTGGACGAGGTGCACCCGCAACAACTGGGACACCAACTAATTTAGGTGTGGATATGTAAAAAATTAAATTATTAATTTTAATACTTCAATACAATATTAAAATTATATTATTTATATATATTATTTCAGTAGACAATACAAGCTTGGAATACGATCACATGGACACGAAGCGAACATTTATTTATTACTATAAGTGTTATTCTCTAAAAATAAAAGGTTATACGTTTATTTTTGCATTAATTTTTCTCATTAATTTTTATCGCCTGTGCGCACGCTAACGTCATCTACATATAGGCGCATTCGCCAATAGTAAATTGGGAGTTAAAGTGGTATCGGGAAGTCCTCTCAATCCTTGTAGATGGCTACGATTCACACTACGGAGCAAAGTCTTATTAAACATGAGATTGAGCAACCCGTTTTAAACCAATTAGTTGCCGCTGCATGTGAACAGCTTGGTTAGTTTTTATTTCTAATCGCTTAGGCTCGCAGTGTAATTGCAGTGTGAGACGTTCGATGCTTCAGAATTTCAATTGTTTCTTGCAAGAGCAAAAAGCGATCTACAAACAAAATTTGGTAAATTTGCTTGCAATCATTAACTTCTCGAAAGCTACTCATATATAGATTATTATTTTGTTACAATTCATTCAGCTCAAAAATTTTCCGATTACTGGTATAATCTAGTCGTTATAAATATATACAAAGTTTGGTACAGCGAACAAAAATAACGTATATATCAATTTTAACGCGTACACCGAACATTATTTCTTGCGAAATTTCGTCCAGCTTTAAGAAACGTGAATTTTTATTAAAATCGGAATGAATCCCATCATAAAAATTTGAACCTCCGCAACAGGCATTAATTTTATATCCGTTAAAAAAAGCGGCAATAAAACACTGTGCGTTTCCTCTAAAATCCGTTGAAATGAAAACTCCCCATAAAAGAAAATCCAGCAAAACATCTTTTGGGGGATTGTTAGGAGGAAAATCTTTCCGTGATCCCGTTCCATTTAGTATCCTTTTTTTTTCTTTGTATCGTGACGAACCGACTCTCGGATGAACATTTTGGAGTAATATTTTGGAATAATCATGAGAGCTTTTCCACTCTTCAATTAAAATCGCTCAGAAAACCTTATATGATAGCGAATTCATTTTCATCTCACTATAACATTCTTTAAAATTTCAAAAATCACATTTCCTTTGTGCTCTCATGAACACGCGCTTCTATTTTCTTCTTACGGTTTTTACAGAAAACTGTAAACACATGCGTAATCTCAACACTATGAAAACACTTTTGTTAAAACTCCTGTGGTTTTGGTACACCGAAAAACACAAATTTCGTAAGCTCGCGACCACGCTCGCGAAACGCACGACTCAAAACATATCATTATTTTATTCAACCGATAGCTCGCGAATTGCTATCCCACTTCTGATCTGTAGGAATTATTTCTACTAAATGATTAATTATTAATTTAATGAATTAATAAGTGATTTATTTAATATTTCATATACTAATTCCGTATTCACACTAATTTCATATACATCTTACAGTCATACACTGACAGAAAATCAATTAAAATTTTTTATAAAGTGTCTGATCTTCTTCATTCTCATGAAGAACAGAAAAAGTATTGAGCATTATTTTTTGTATTATTTACATATTTATACAGTTATAATTCTGTAGCTAGTATTTATAAACGTAAATTATACACATCATTCTAAGAACCTATTGCTTAACAAATTTGGTAATAAATATAAAATATATTCATAACAATAAGTAATAGGCAAAAAGGATGTAAAATTTCAAATTAATATTCACAATGATGAAAAAGTAAGTTATGTTACGTCGGCCACCCGATGTCTCAATCAACCGACGGAAATTAGTTTAAGTGACTAAGAGTGCCTTGAGCCCTTAGTCGTCACCACTTTGGCTGGTGATATTAGTTAAGAAATTTACACTTACATAGTATAGTACAAACAATGTGCAAGAGAACAATTTTATAAATTCAACACTAATTATTAAAACTTAGAAATGATTACATGCAATAAGATACTTAATAAAATTAATAGTAAATACGTTTACTTACCTGTAATTATATTATATTAAGTATATTGTTAATTATTCAGAAATAAAAATTCAACAATTATTATAACTAAATTTTATAATTTATTAAGTATAAAATTAATTGTTTAAGGGTTTCTATCTTTAAACGCGCAAGGCCAAACGTTTGATCAGGAACGATGGAACAGGATCGAACAGTGCCGTACCACACGACGCATAACTTCACGGTCCACCGCCGGCGAGTTCTCCCGAGGATCCGACTGAACTTAGCAATTAAGTGGATAAAGAATATAGTTGGCTCTAGTTCTGCGAGAGATTCCGCGGCGCGGCCGTTCCACGCGCCGCCGCTAGGTGGCGAGCGCCTTAGAACTGTGTGTCCACCAGAGATTTAGACGGCCAGGAGGATATAAGACAGAGCCGCACCGAGGCTCATGGACCTTCGGTTGACTTGTCAGCTACTGGCCAGCCCAGTCCCCCTTTTTGACGACGACTGCCGACGACCTTTTCTCGGCGTTTAAAGCTTGACGAATAAACGCCAGCCCAGCTGGGAAAATAATTACTTTTGCATAATTATTTCCTAAGCTATTTTTAAAACTTCCCCACCCCCCCCCCCCAATCAGCCCCTATAGGAGCCAAGCCAATCGGTAACCTTTCAGCGTCAACTCTTCGAACACTGAACATCAGAGGTGACACGGACGGAGCCGCCGCACAACTTCAGCGCTGCAGCAAGTGGAAGGAGTCAACGTCAACGGAGCTACTGCCCGCCTCTATCAAGAATAACCACCGCTCTCAGACTCGCAGAGCAGCAGCTGACAACATCCGGCCTAGATCGTCGTCCGCTCCGGTCCCTCGGGCTGCCGGCCTTCGTCCACGGGACTCACCAGCTCTCTCGGATCTCTCTCAGGGGCACCTTCTTTCTCACTTGAGGAGATCGAGGAGGAGTTGAGCGAGCTCTCTCTCGTCCAGACTCCCTCTAGAGTCGACGTGTGGAGGCTGAGCTGTGTCCGCTCAACACGCAATGGAGAAGCTCTAACTGTCGAAAGTGACTGCATCGTGGGATTTCGAACCCTGCGCCGCGAGCAGCCCCTCTTCCTGACACCGCTCTAAGCGAGTAGGCGTGCCTTCTGTAGCGGCGAGGCGACTTCGGCCTTGCTCCACGAGCAGCTCCTCTCTCTGCAACCGCTTTAAGGGGTTATGACAGTGTTAAAACATGAAAAAAAAAGAAAAATTATTAGTGCTGTAAAAAAGTAATATATATAGGTGCTCCAAAAACTAAATTTTTCCTTTCAAATATAAGCATTATACATCACTTTTATGCATTAAAAATATGCATTAAGTGAGTATAACATTTAACAACAATTAAAGGTATTTACTTACCAAAAAACATCATTTTCATCACTTTTGTTTGCTTGCCGCATGTTTCTGATGGAACCGTACCATCAATCCTGATTAATCAAAGTGCCAAATCTTCCTTATGAGTCTGGTCTCAGACTAAGCGGAACAGATTCCTGAAAAACACAAAATTAATGCAATTGATTAAACATATATTTACAATATTAGTAATTATAGTGAATGTAACATATGTAAACATACGTAACATTCACTTTGAACTTATGTTTGCCAATTCTGCTCCGCTTAGCTTGTGACCATGCTCATAAGGAAGGTTTTCCACTTTGGTTCATCAGGACTGATGGTACGGTTCCTTCAGAAAGCTGCGGCAAGTACACAAAAAGCATGAAAAAACTAAATTTGAGTAAAAGGCATTTAAAGTTTATTATGTAAATCATACAAATGAACTCAGCTATACTTACAGAAACTATCTGACATACCTTGATTTGCTTTTGGTACTCAAATATACATACAATTAAGTATATTTGGTGGTACGCGCCTATCATGCTGTGTGATAATAGCATTTAGAAGCTGAAAATAAAATGAAAATTATCGTTAGCTATTCATAATCAAGTAATGTTTATGAATTACAGTTACATGCAATACTTACCATTATTAAATAGACTTCAATATGTTAAAAAGTATGCCAAATAATACTCCAGACAGTCATTATAAACTCCCATCTTGCTGGCTTGCACCCGTACACCTAAAAGCAAAAAATAAACCAACAAAGAAAAAGCTCATTATGAACACAATTATTACAAATTAGTTTCCAATACTTATCTGAATAATGTTTGTACTCTGCAGAAGCTCTTGCACTTTTACAACACCACTGAGGTTATAAACAGTTATAACAGCTGGCAGACTAACTATACCAATCTAGTGTCTTGAATGAAAAACAGCTGTTTCGCTGCTTTCTGCTGTTTTATAGAAAATTCTACTATACCGATCAAACAGTAATCTTCATTCTCGACTGAACGCTGTGAGACAACCTGTTCGAGTGGCAAATTCAAATTTGTTGAATGCCTTTATTTTAACACATTGAGTTTAGTAACATAAAATGACACATAGAAAAATTAATTTTACGGATTTTAATTATTTTACGGAAATAAAGTCATAACTCTTGAGAAAAAAACGGTTTGTAAAACGATTTTTAAGTCGTATTTTCAGTAAGATTTCTCATGAAATTACTCTTTAAAAAGTGTGGTAGAACAATCCTTTCCACAAGTTTGGCCTAATTAAAATATTTAAAAATCACGAT
The DNA here is from genome assembly GCA_018906965.1 of Philotrypesis tridentata. Lineage (NCBI taxonomy): Eukaryota > Metazoa > Arthropoda > Insecta > Hymenoptera > Pteromalidae > Philotrypesis > Philotrypesis tridentata. The sequence goes on from JACCIB010000281.1 coordinate 103,837, forward strand.
TTTTAAAAAATTTACTTGAAACAGATTTATCAGTTTTTTGTCGATATCTTCGAGGCAAACTTTTTTAGCAAAAAACGGCTTTAAGGTCCATATTCTACGGACTACTAACTGTGAAAAAAGTGAATAAAAAAAAATGGATATTTTCAAAATTTTAACACTGTCATAACCCCTTAAGCGAGCGAGAGAGCCATCTACGGCGTGTCTAGGCCAGCCTTGTTCTAGACCTCTCCTCAGATTGAGCGAGGGCCGTCTCTCTGGGTCGACGCGCTCTGAGCGCCCCTGGCGACTTCCCCCTCCCAACCCCCAGAGAGTCTCGCTTATATCAAGTGGACAAAATTCGTTGGAAAGTGGATTAGTATCAATTTATCCATTAGTATTTGGATAAAAATAAAAAAAAGAATTTTTCTAAATTAAGATATTTACTTCATTCCGGTCACCCATCCGAGTAGACACCTTCCTAATGCTGCTTAACTTTCATGATAGAAAGTTCATGGTGTGATATGTTTGGCCAGAACTCATCACGGTATAAGTGAACTTAAATTTTAATATCTAAGAGCTTCCTTCTATCGAATTAAGTATTTATTCGCAAAATTGTTAATGTTGATCATTTTAAACTTATTTTCATAAAACGTTCTTTCAAGAAATGAATATTTGGATTTCATTTAAGACAATATGTTACGAAGCTTCTACTCTGATACTTTTAATTTCATTCCTTTTTCGTTTATATATTTGTTATTTACAGTTTAATAAGGCAACTTATGAAAGATTGTAAAAATATTCATGTTTCAGATGAACGTTTCATGAAAGTAAGTCTAAAATGATCAACATTAACAATTTTACGAATTAATATGTAATTCGGTAGAAGAAAGCTCTCAGATAATAAAATTTGAGTTTACTAATACCGTGATGAGTTCTGACCAAACACATCACACCATGAACTTTCTATCATCAAAGTTAAGCAGCATTAGGCAAGGTCCTACTGAGATGGGTGACCGCAATGAAGTAAATCTCTTAAATTATGAAAATTCTTTTTTTTATTTTTATCCAAATACTAATGGATAAATTGATACTAATCCAATGTCCAACAAATTTTCCTGAATGTTTTCCGCAATATTAATAGTGATGATTTAATTGAAAATTATATACATAATTTTACAAACAACGTTTTGCATACATTCCTGCAGATTTCTACAGAGGCGAAATGTATGTACAAAAAAGGGGCCAGCGGAAATGTTCATATTTCTGCACAAATTTGTGCAGATGTTTATTCTGAAATTTGTACACCTAGTATTCTATTCAAATTCATGTACGTGTCGGTGCAGATATTCTTATATACTTATCTGCATAATACTCTGCATATATACTTACAGAATTTCCAACATGATTCTCTATAAAATTCACTACAAAATTTTCTACATTTTTTTTCCATAAAGGAGGTATGGAAGCATATGATCTGCACAAATTTTTGTATAGAGATGTTTATATAGGTTTATATAGTGTTCCGAAAATCTACATAAATATTTATGGATTCTTCTACTGGGACTCTTTATCAATATCTATAGAATATTTGTACAGAGTATTCCACATATACGTGCACAGTTCCGTGCAGATTATTCTACAAATTGATCTATAAAGCAATCTGCACAGATACATGTATAATTCCCTGCATAATCCTCTGTATGTTTGCCTACATAATATTCTGCAGGTTTTTTTCATAAGGGACACCGCACAAAATGATAGGAAATAAGGTTCCGGTCAAATCAGCGGCAACTTTGATAAGTTGTAGTTGATGGTCTCCTGAACAAAGTCTTTACTGGGCACAACTCGGGAAATTGACTAGATATTAAGAAAATCATTCTTAAATGAGTCGTTTTTAAGTAGGTTAGGATAGTCGTCTATAAACATAAACAAATAACTGTAGATATAGAACGCTCTTTGCACATAAGTATACACATACCGACAAGAAGAATAGCACTTCGTGCGCTGAACGGTTATTATAAGCGGAGACTAGGTGCCAATGGGGCGCTTAAGTACGAAGAGAGCCCGATGATGAAGTCTAGGTGGCGCGCTACATAGCTTCTCGACAGAAGTTACGCAGCAGGTGCCGGGAAGGCACCTAGGTAAACAGGGTCGCCAATTACGCACTCCAGGTGGCGCGCTCCGTAGTTTTTCGATAGAACTTGCTTACCTGGTGCCGGAAAGGTATCTAGTTAAACAGGGTCGCCGATTACGCACTCCAGGTGGTGCGCTCCATAGTTTTTCAACATAATTTTCGAACCAGGTAGCGGAAATGTATTTAGGTAAAAACGGTCGCCGATTACGCACTACAGGTGGTGCGTTCCGTAGCTTATCGACAGAACTGGTACACCCGGTGCCGGGAATGTATGTAAGTAAACAGGGACGCCGATTACTTAGTCGAGGTGATGCGCTGCATAGGTTTTCGAAAGAAGTTGCGCACCAGGTAAAATTGCGAGATAAAATGCCAGACTTTCCGGCAGACTATTTTTGTCTTTGCAATTGACCTCGCAGAAAATGCGAGATAAAATGCGACAGTAGTTATCCCCTCGCGTTGGCGCATCCAAACAAACCCCCCTCCATCGCCCCTGTAGTAGGAGGTTTGTAATGAAAAGAGTGGGGGAATAGTTGACGATCCTCCCGGGCGGAAGAAGTGTGGGGAGGGGGAGGGAGAAGGGGGGATAATTTTATATTTATTTTATTTATTATGATATTATTATTTTTTATTCATTATTATTATTTTTTTTTAAATACGTAGTAAGTCATAACTGTTATAAACGAATATTTTTGGATGTTATCGAGAGTTTTTAAAAAATAAAAGTAAAAACAAGAAAAATTTTATTTTTTACCCATTTTATTCAACATACTTATTAGGTTATACATATGTAGTGAGGTTATTTCATACAATATATTTGATATTTCATCATGATTAAGATAAGCCAAACAATGATATTTCTTACGGTAACCATCAACGTTAAATTTAAACTCAGTTATTACATTGTCATCAATTAAATTAATACATTTTTTAACAATACTTGGCGTATAGTAAAGTATATCAGAATTTTCATTTTTACTTGTGTTAATAATAAATTCTGCTATACTTTTTATTACATTACTTACACTATCGTCTATCACTTCCAGACCACTGAGACGTAAATCAATACAATTTGATATATAATATTTTAAACACTCAAACGAACACTCAGGCAATATAATTGATCAATAAATATTATTAGACATCTCGGTATCATCCTGAAGTCCGCACTCATCGATTACAATAGTTTTTGTTAAATTGTCATTTAAAAAGTTTACTGTCCAACCTGTACCATAATATGCAATACCCTTTCGATAATCACCATTTCCAGAAAAAAATTTGACATTAAGGGAAACATACACTTAAATTCATCTCAACGTACGTGAACAGAACACTAAAATCTGCGTCTAGTCGTCATACCATGGGTTTGTAATCTTCATCCTCCAATGATTCGTATTCTAGGTCAACGATGATCTTCTTTGAATAACAGCTGTCTGAATATAACGAACAACACAGTTATGGCGATTGCCGTTAGTGTGATGTCGGATCTGGGACCCTCGTGAATTAATCGCGGACGCTGGTGCGCCTAATGCGAGTATATGACATTGAAGTGCGAAGATGCCAAATTTTAAAGAGCATTCGTGTGTCACTTATGTTGCGAGTAAATTGCTAACCGACTGCAACGCGGTGTTATGGCATTGATTTGACGTGCGAGCACTGATGTGCTGATCATGTGTATAGCGTTGATGCACCACGGCTACAGCCATACTCAATGCACCCCTGGCGCTAATGCGATGCACGGTGATTGTGGCCTCGCTTGACACCCCAATCTTGTTCATCTCACCTTTGCGCCGCACGCTCTCTCGTTGATTTGCCTTCCTCTCCTCCGTGACTCAATCAGCTCAGCAATAACATTCGTCAATAAAAAGCTAATAATTCACACCTCGAGCGCGTGTATCTTAACTCGTTTCTCTCACAGACAATGAATGAAAGAATGTTTAAAAAAAAATGTAGAGAGAGGAAAAAGTGAGTGCCGCTGCATGCATCACCGCGCTCGCCTTCCTTTCTTTCTTCCCTTGTATCCGCTAATATCGCGCTCGCGCCATCTATCTCCCTTTCTGATTCACGCTCAAACACTTACGATGTTTTATGGAGATCCATTGCAACAGTACTGTACAGAACGTCGTAGTGGGAAGTGAAAAAGAACGCTGAATCATATATCCTAATAATATAAAATATCACGTATCGCTATTTTCGTCTTACAGAAACAGTAAGAGTATTTTATCGCATTTGATTTCAATTTTTCTGCCAGACTAATCGCAAAGACAAAGTTAGTCTGTTCAAGATTCTTGTATTTAGTCATGCAATTTCCACAAGACCAATCGTACAGACAAAACTAGATTGTTGAATAGTCTCGCAATTCATCTCGCGTTTTCTCTGAGACCATTCGCAAAGACAGAAATAGTCTTGCATTTTATCTCGCAATTTTACCTGATGCTAACCAAAACCACCTGGAATGCGAAACCGGCATCCCTGTTTACCTATAGATACATTCCCGGCACCTGATGTGCAAGTTCTATCGACAAGCTACGGAGCGCTCCACCTGTATTGCATAATCGGGGGCCCTGTTTACCTAGATGACTTCCCGGCACCTGGTGAGCAAGTTTTGTGGAAAAGCTACGGAGCGCACCACCTGGATTGCGTAGTCGGCAACCCTGATTACGTAGATGCCTTCCCGGCATCTGGTGAGTAAGTTCTGTCAAAAAGCTATGTAGCACACCACCTAGACTCCGTCATCGGGCTCTCTTTGTACTTAGACGCCCCATTGGTACTTAGTGCTCGAGTTTAGTCTATGGCGTGTTCTACCTAGTCTCCGCTTATAATAATTGCTGAGCGCATTAAGTGCTATTCTTCTTGTGGATACTACACCAAGAACAATGCGCTCCGCACGCTCTAATTCTTATCGCAGTTTGTTTATAATTTAATAATACTCAAAAATACTTGCTATAATCAAATTCGATATTTATTTTGATAATTTTGAAGAATTATTTCTCTTTTTAAAGTTATTTTTTAAAGTAAAGTTTATCCTGTTTAACTTTATATTTAAAAATAACTTATCGAATTATACATAGGTATACCGATACATGAAGAGCTCATGAACCCATTGTTGATTCTGCTGTGCATAAAATTAAAAAAAAAGTTTAGATGGTATGTGACTCTGTCACTCGAATGTATAGTATATAGACGAAAAGAATGAATCTATCGCTCTACTCGAGTTAAAAATAATTTTTGATTATAGGCAGGCATCAAAGAATAAAAAAGAGAAAATGTATATGTGAATAAGTGTAATACACTGTATTCAAATGGCTTTATCCCTCGGTGTTTTAGTAATTAGTTTTGTGAACTTTGTCGATCTCTCCGAGGTAAACTTTGTAGGAAAAAGGTGAAAAAAACTTACACCATTTTTTCCTTTTTCAACGTTTCGGTGAACATTGTCACCCTCTTCAGGAAAATGTAAAAGACGCACAACAATGAGTCTATCGAATGTTCTCTTCCCCGGCCCGTCGTGGCGGGGGAAGGAGGAACGGGAAGCGACAATACGATGTTTTGATTCCGGCTTCCTCACCTACTGTATCGATAATGAGTCTCATTATCATGAGTTTGTTATTATAGAAGTTCTCTAGGCTACCATAATAACAATATCTAATGTACCTTTGGCTACACGACTTCTCGTGGCAAATACTTTGGTCCTAATTAAGCTGTGCGTTTAAATCACTTTCGCTAGATTTATTGGCGATTCTTTCCCAGGTAATCACATTGATCGGCTGGGCCCTCGTAGCCGAGTCTTAAAATAATGACCTGGCACTTTACATCCTTATTCTTCGTTTAACCTTTCTTGTAAATGCTTGACAGTCTAGCTGTCCGGTTCGACGCTACTCTAAAGCAGATCTAAAGTACCGGTACTTCGTCGGCCGATTCGACATGATTTTCGAAGTAATACTAATTTGTGTGTCCTTGAAATCGATTCCAGATGGCTGCTGCTAGTGCTACTGACTATCTGCCCACGACTGTAATGACGCTCCACTTTCACTCGCTGTTCTTCGTGCTGGCAACTCATTCATATACAAATACTTACAAGCTTACAGCCAATCAGATATGTATACGTTATAATTTTCAGAGACTATTACAAATTATGTAAAAACATCTTTTATTTTTTCCAGTATTCGCACTTTTATTTGTCTTAATCATTAAATTAATTTTTCGAGTTTCTTCACTCACATTTACTTCAAGTTAGCCAAATTTCGGTTAGTTCAAGTTTTTTCCGAGTTGGGATGCGCTATGGAGGAAGCTTGATGCTCTTCACCAGACTAATATGCATTTCTCCTGTTACGTCCTACCTACACTCTCACCACATAGGTAGGACTGTATTTGTGTGGATTTGTTTAAAGCGTGAGGATCAAGTGACGAGATTGATAGACTCGTTACCCGTATTTAGATATATGTATTTTATACGACTTACCTTTGCTGCTTCTTTCGTCCTTGTTTTGGTGCTTCCGTAATCCTCATCTTTAAATTGTAGTTTGGTAGGATCAATAGACTTTAGAAATAATTTAACTTAATTTACGTTTAAGTTAAAATGTATTTGTTCCCTTTATTCACAAATTAAGTGCTTTGTAGTACAATAAAATCACCGCCAGTTTACGGACCGCGTGGTACAGAGTTCGGATATAAATACGAGACTAATTAAAATGAGGCCAATTCGATTCTTTTAAAGCCTGAATATGATGACTGATTCTCAAAGTGTAACCCTTAATAATCAGTTTAAAATTATAACGATTACCAAATAAGTAACAATGCTGATTTGTGTTACCAACTCACAGCACATATTCAAAATCAATCTTTCGAAACTGACAACCTCACTACTTTTATACTTTGAATTTTGAAATGTTAGTATTTAAATTTGTCATAAATAACTTTAAAAATAAATAACGTCGTCGGATATTACACAACATATATTTAGTCTTTCCTTAGGCGCCCACGTGATCGTTTTCTCTTACTCCGTGGGTTTGTGCAAACATACCATCGTTCACTAGCGTACATGCACATTCTCGTTGTGACAACGCGACAAGTGGATGTAGAGATATCATACGTGTGGTGTTGGCTATCAGCTGCTTGATTCTCCATTATTTCATGCTTTTACTTCGTTTTAATTCTTTTACTCAGCTACACCTCTCGTCACATTGATCAATAGTTTATATAGTATTTGATTCATAGTTTAAATACTATTTTCACCCATAGATTTTCTTTTTCAAGGGTTAGCCAATTAATTTTGTAATATATATATATATATATAAATTGCTAAAAATATAAACTTAGTATTATTATTTTCCTTGAGAATACATTTTATTATGTAATAATTGGAATTTTAATTTTAAGGTTTCGTCATTTGGATACGATGGTGCGTTTAAAAACTTGTGGTACAGGAATACGTCGAGGAAGTAGCAATGATTGTAGTCCGGAGCAAACACCAGCAGTTACACCATCTCCAACTAAATCTCAGAATGGAACAGCTTGAAAAATAATATATTAAGCTGTTATATTTACCTTACGTCATTTTAACCTTAATGAAGCTTATATTAAAGTAGGATTGAAGATAGTTGACTTTCCTTTCTCTGATTTAATAAAATAATATTAATTTAGCAGTACTTTTATTTTACTCTTTAATACAGCATTAATATTCAATAATACTGTAAATTACTAGTCTCAACGTGTCTATAATTTTACATTCATATTAGTGCTATGATAAAACGTTTTGGAGTCTTCGTAAATTTTCTGTACGTTGATCACTTTGATAGCAGCATGTAATACCCGCACATTTCTAGTTTTCTTGGAAAGTCTCCATATCAGTTTACCCCTCACTTTGGCGCCCCTCAATAAATTTCCAACATCTCCTACATATGATGCGAGACCTTATAATAAAAAGAGTGGGAAGGATGCACCCAAAGAAACCCCCTCTAACTACCACATATGGCGTGGGAATCTTGCAATAAAGTGAACGAAGATAATCGCAATTCCTACCCATTTTTACTTGTTAAAATTTTTTCAAAATACTTATATCGTTACAATAATTTTCTTTTTAGAGTATAAAGCGTGGGATAAAATCCTTGAGCCATTCTGTACTGTAATTCATGAAAGTAGTGCAGGTAGAATGGAAGTTGATGACATCCAAGAGATAATTCAACGCTCAGAAGAAAAAGACAAAGTCAAGCACTAATAATACATTAGAGATGGAGACTCAAAAGTGTACAAGGTTGTGAATGGGTGTAAGCCCTACGGCGATGAATAATAGAGAAAAAAGAGTGTATCCTGCACCTGCAGAAGAGAATGGGTACTTGCCTACCCAATCTGGTCAAATCATATGTTGGAGAAAAGCTTCCAGATAATGAATCCATTGGCGGAAGAAGAAGACTAATTGGCAAAATGATAGATTGTCGTCATACTATGACAAGGCTATTAGAAGTGATTCAGAACTGAGAAAATGCATGATGCTATTTGGGCGACCTTCTACTATATACAGTCAACGAATCTCCAACCCGCTAATCACTTGTTACCATCAAGAGCCGACAGCTGGTGCAAGTCGTAGAAGTTGCAGGAAACATCAAAAGTTTCACTTAGAACACAACTTGTTCCCTTTTATTACGGCTGCCATCAAGTCAATTTAAGAACATTTATCAAAGCCAGAATTACTTGAAAGATGTCTTGGAGGTTTTTCGCATAACTCTAATGAGAGTTTTAATAATTCTGTATAGAGATTAGTTTCCAAAATATCTGTGAGTGGTTTGATGATCATCAAGATTGGTATCTACACTGCTTTCACTATATTTAATGATGGTCATTCTGATCTGTTTTGATTTCTGATGGAGTTTAATGTGGAACCTGGATATGCTGCAGTAACGTGGACAAACTCAAGAACCACCAGAAGATGCTTCAAACGGATCAGCAAGATCAAGCAAGCTCAAAGGAAGCACGAACTCTTAGAAGGAGATCCAGGCAGATGCAGGAAGATGATTCATACCTATCTATTATATCTGTTTTTATATTGCGAAAGCTGCTGTAGCAGCCTAGCGTTGGAAATCGTGTAAAATTCAGGAAACATTTCACTAAGGATTCCTAAGTATTTATTATTTTTATTTCAAATTCGTTTTTCATGCACGTAATCAAGAAATCACTCTGACATTTTTCTTCAATATTATTTTTAAAGAAATTTTCATTTGTTTCCCGTAGAAAAAAGGTTTATGCAATATTTGTGAGAAACGTGTGTTGAGAAAAGTTTGTAGAATATTGTATTTTTAATAACATAATATAATAGCATAGAAAAAAATGTTCAAAGTACAATATTGTACAAACATTTCTTAATATTTCACAAATATTGCATAAAACTTTACGCGAATAGTAAATTTTAGAAAATTTCTATGTATTGTAACGGTTAACCTATGGTTCTCGTCGTACTTGGCCGTGAACAACCGTGTAAGATTTATGTTTATTATTTAATACTTCTCGTTGCTATCGAACGTGCGTAAGGCACAGCGTAGAGGTGGCAGGGACTAGGGTTGCGCAAAATAAAGAATACTCGCGATTAAGAGAACTATGAACTAATATATTATATAAAGGATTACTGCACAAACACTCGTTCACATAAGCGGTGTGCGCCACCGCACACTACGAGAGGGAGGGAGGGAGGAGAGAGAGAGAGAGCAATATGGCCCGGATACCGAGAGTGAGTGTAAATTGTTATTTACAGTTGCACGACGGTACCGGGGCCAGATGTCGCTCGTCGATGGAATATCGGCCGTTCGCTAGTCGGACGGGATTTCCGCCGCTCACAGAATCTCTGCACGCGATTGACCCGTGTATAACTCGGATCCATTCGCGCATTACACAAGTTGAATAATACCGATGCAGTGACACGGAAGGACGCTCTGGTCTTTGACTCAACTTTGTCAGATTCGGTAACGCGCGACTGATGAGCTCGACAACATCGCCTACCAATCTACGTGCGTACTATCAATAAGTCTATTAGGCGTTCTCTCTCTCTCTCTTAATTAATTAGTTAATTAATTAATTAATTTATTTATTTATTTATTTATTTACTTACTTACTTACTTACTTATTTATTCATTTATTTACTTATTAAGAATACGAAAATAAGTACTCGTTAAATAACTAATAATAAAGAGTTCGAGACTCGTATATTGTAGATAGAAAAATAAGTTAAATCGTCCGCACATAAAGTTCGCGTCGGACAACAGCAGAGAATTTTACGAATAGCAAAGAAGAATCAAGTATCTCGTGGCAGAAGTTACCCCATTGATGACGACTTTGTCCAATCGACGAGGTACGATAAAAATACAACTTACATTCACACGAGGAGTCATGTCGTCTCACTCGCACTCCTCGTAGCACCGCCGCTCGAATGGGCTTGCTTAGTCTTTTACGAGAAACCTGTGAGAAGAAGAGGTTAATAATTACACGGTATTAACGAACACGATTAGATCTATCCCTCGCCTTCATCGTGCGACTAAACGAGCCCGCTTTATTCAAATATCGCGTCCTAACCTCTCGTTACACTCCCGCTTCCAGACACTACATAGCTTGCAAAGCAGTTCTACACATAATTCGCATGATCCGATATCTATCTAAAATACAAGGAATGAAACAGCAGGAATATAGGCTCAATGGCAACACAATGCAGGACGTGAAAAATGAAATATGAGATACATGAAAAATACTATTTATTTGAAAACAAACTTCCGTCTTCACTTTCTTCCACTATGCTCTTAAGAATTTCGGTGTGTGGAGCGCTCTGGGCAAACCTTTATGTTTTTGACAACCGGATACCCACATATGTAGCATTTACGTACCTCAGCACGTTTTTGACGCAGGTACGCCACGCACGCACGCCACGCACACCTCCAAATGAATCTTCGCTCTCTCTTCTCCCATGCGAGCTGCAATTTCCTCATTTGCATGACTTCCGTTGTTCCTCAGTTTCCAATCTCTCTCTTTCAATTTTCATCACTTGCAGACATTGCTCTGCAAGCTCCAATTCTCTATCCTCGGCAGGTTGAGTTTGCGCGCGAGTCCTGCGGACTCGCACTATCGCCTGCTGCTCCTCACGACGATCAGTAATACGCTCAGCGAATTTCAGCACATCCGGCTGAACGCAGCGGTCCTTCCGCTGAAAGAAAACATCAAGGCGACGGAAGACGTCTCTCTCCCACTCTTCCATCCTCCGATTCTCTGCTCGTAGCTTTCCGATCTCGTCCACCAAGTCCGAGCACTCTTTTCCTTCTTCGGGCTCGGATTTGGTAGCCGTCAACTCTGTCAGCAACGGCACGGGCTCACATCCGTCCCCTGCACCTTCTCGGCTTGGAAACTGGTGCAAGGTACCTCGACATCCGCACTCTCTGCTGCTGGTAAGACCAATACTGGACCAACAACATTCTCGGACTCAGTAATTACAGGTGAACTTGGAGCGTTCACCTCCACCAAATTACTAACGTTCTAGACATACTGGGATGCATTGCCCAGCATGAGAGTCACTATGACTCCACCCACAACGTCTCCCGTACAAAGTCAGACGCGGCCATCCGCCATCACTGCCTCCAAACGTAGTCTTCGGGCTTCGCCTTTCTGCCTCGAAACTTCGCGATCTTCACCATCCATCTTCAATCTAATGAAAACAAACAAGATAAAGGAAAACAGTGTTAAGGTCATTAAATGAGAATAAAAAGTGGATGACCAATTAGAAACAAATTACATCGCATGACGCTGAGCACGTATCTTGCGTGGTAACACCATCACCTTGGCCCCGGTTTTTTCTTCGAGCCTTTCGGACGCCCCGGTTGGCGCTTGACCTCGCAGACGTCATTTACAACATTATAAACTATATTGTTTTCTTTCGCCTTCGCTGCTGTAACCAAATTACCAGACCACTGTCCGTTTTCGCTCACAGAAACATTTTCTTTATCGAAATTGTTATCGCTCACGCTCGCACCGGGCGGGTCGCTCTACACCTTCTCAATGCCGCCCCTGGTGGTCGAGTCTTTTCGTCTGAGCTGGTGTCATCCGTCTCATGTAATTTCTTAACTTCTTTCAACTGCTATCAAATCTTCAACTTTTCCTTGCTCGCTTGTCAGTTGAAATGTATTGGAGCCTCTCTTAGCTGTTATAATATAAGGTCGAATAAAAGGAAAAGCCAGTTTAGCAGTAACTCTACCTGCCTCCGATGATAGTGTATGGCTGCTTTTCCAGACCTTGTCACCAACTTTAAACTCAGCTGGACGACGACGTGCATCAAAATGAGTCGCCTGACGTTCCTGCGACTCTTCCGAGATGGATTGTGCTCTCTTGTGCAGCGCTGGTAGTTTAGATAGAGATTCTTCCATTCGACCGCCCCTTCCTTCTAAATAACCTGATTATCTTCTACTCGCCTGAGCGATGCAGGCATATACAACTGCCGGCCAAAATTCAACATCATAGATGACATATCTGTCAACGCGTGCGCAACCGTATTATATGAAAATGCTATCTCGCTCAGATGTTCATCCTACACACGATGATTTTCTTTTGCGTATGTAGAAATCTCACGGATAATCATCCGATTCACTTTTTCCAGCGAATTCGCCTGTGGATGATATGGTGGCGAAAAATAATGTCTAATTCCTTGTTTCAACAAATACTCGTGAATTAGCTTATTTTTCAATTCAGTGCCATTATCGGAATGAAATACTTCTGGTGCTCCGAATCGAAACACTACTCTCTCTTTAATAGCAGTATGTATTGACTTGCCATTTGCCTTTCGTAGCGGTATGCACTCAATTCAACGGGTAAAGAGATCTTGAAAAATCAATGCATACTCATGTCCTCTTAGCGACTTCGGAGCCCATAAAATCCCCCCCCCCCCCATGGTTATAGTTGTTACACTCTTCTTTTGCAACCAAGGACCAAGAAGAGAAGAGGAAGAGTTCTTTTCCAACCAAGGAGAAACCAGGAAGTATGCGTTGTTCTACTTTACTTTGCTGACAAAGTTTACGCACATACTTGGTTACATCTCTATACAGTCGTGGCCAAAAATATTTTTCGATCGCTCTACTATACATCTTTTCTCTGCCAAAATGGCCAGCTGATGGCTGATCGTGACATTCTTGTATCACTTGTAAACGTTTTTCACGTGCAACGACGAGTTTCCATGCATCGTCATCCTCACCAATCGTACAAATAAGATCAGGATCTGGTCGATATTTATACATCTTAACCTCCAAAATTTTCCGGATGTTCAGTTACCATCTCAAACTCACCATTATACCAATAGTCCCGAGAATTCTTCTCCTGACTCACCGATGCTATCGTAACTTCAGCATCTTCATAGATTTTAGATAGAACATCAGGTAACATTCTGGTTTTGCAGATTACATAACCATCTAAGACTGCTGTGATCCGTTATTACTATAAACTGATAACCCTCTATATACTGTCTAAATTTGAGTATCGCAAAAATCACAGCGCGAGACTCTCGTTCTGTAACGGCATAGTTACGTTCTGCTGAAGTAAGTACTCTACTTGCAAACTCGAGCATCCTCTCTTGTCCCTCAATTTCTTGACTTGGGACAACTCCAACCCCGGTGCGACTGGTTCAGCAAGTGTCGCGGAACTATCCCAAAACTCACAATTGACTTGATCTTCTCCGGATCTGGTCTAAAGCCATTTCTGTTTACCAGAACACCTAAGTGCCTGGCCTCCTCCTGACAGAAAATACTTTTCTTACGATTTACTGTGAGACCAGATTTCTTGATTCATATCAGAACTCGTTTAAGGATACTTATACGTTCCTCAAACATTCCCGTCGCGATAATAATGTCATCTAAATACGCGAATGCGTGCGACTGCAGTTCTAGAGATATAATCATATCAATTAGCCTCTGGAACGTCGCTCCAGCCTCTGACAAACCAAAAGCTTGACGTTTAAACTGAAACAATCCCATGCCAGGAACTGAAAATGCCATATACTGCTTACTCTCTTCGCTCGAAGGTCTCTGATGGTATGCACTACTTAAATCAGTCGTCGATATATAGCGTGCCTGCTGTAACTTACGTAAAATTACGTTCATCATCGGTCATGGATACGCATTCATTGCGTGTAATCGCATTTACTTTGCGAAAATCCAGACAAAATCTATAATTTCCGTTGGACGTTCGTACCATTACTACAGGACTCAAAAACAGACTGTCATACGGCTCGATGATGTCTTCCTCAAGTATAGTGTATACCTGCTTGCACATTTCTTCCTCCAGCTTCTTCGATACTAGGTAATATCTCTGCTTAATTCGCTTTGTAAATATTACCTCAATTTGATTTTTAATCCATGAAGTATAGCCAACTTTACCTGTATCTTGACCAATGATTTCGTCAAAAAGTGATGTAAGCACCTCTCGCTCGTGATCTTCAACATTAGCCAAACTCACCGAAGATAACTGTAACGAGCCACCTTCCAGTGCTATTAATTCAACATTGACGTAGTTCTTATCATCTCCCAGATTAACTCTCGAGGTCATGGGGTCTAAGATAGCCTTGAACATTAACATAAAGTTCACTACGATGCAATCTGTAGGAAGATCCGGGACAATCGCTACACGGATTTCCTTCTTAAAATTACCAAACTCTAACGGTAACCATACATATCCAGTAATGGATGTATAGTAGGGTGACACAAAAATGCACGTAAGTGCCGAAACCCGTTTGCCATAAGCTTAACCGATAGCCTAGAAGCCGACGAGGCCGACCGAGTTTTTATTGTTTCAATTGAACAATGTTTCGAGCTGCCGCAAGCACTTAAGATTTGTAATAGGGAATAGCGTAGGGTAAGCAGGTGTTATTATGTTTTTGAACATAACTTACAAACTATTAATGCTATTTGATATTTGTCTTCAATAATTTTATTACAGTATAGATACCAATCGACTGGAAAAAGTGTGGTCCAAAAACAATAATAATTAAGAAAGTGAACAGGTGCCGATTTGCTCGAAAATTCTTGATGTTTGGAGACTTTTTAAGGTCCGTTTCGTTGCTGCTAGAGCATTCAAATTTAAATACTGTATCCATACATTCATTTAAAAGTGATTTCCGAAAAAAATTTTCAGAAAAAGTGTTTAGAACGTCGAGTACAATCAAATGAAAGTAACGGCTTCAGTTTAAAAATATAGGTCAAAGTAGTAAATTTTTTTTGGGGATAAGCTGACATGATACTTCTAGTGACCCTTGCTGCCTGAAGCGCAGAGACGCGACACATGTTCGACGGCCGTGGATCTTAGCTGTATCTATACTCCAGGTATACTCATACAGTCCTGCAGATGCTGGTTAAGGATGTTCTCTTGCACAGTGGAACACAACTAGCGGCGCTGCGACTCTCCATCTTCCTCTGCTTGATTTCTCTCTTTCTGAAAGGATTAAGTTGAGTACTCGTACTACGCAGTGACGAAATTTAGTCTTCTTGCGCACTTCTCTCTGGGCCTACGAGTAGTGGGAGCGCTCGCCGGAGATGAGTAGAGAGATTGCTAGAGACGAAGGTTTTCATGGGACGAGTTTTCTTCAAGTCTCAGCTGACGCCAGTCAAATCTCAACCAAAACATAAGATGTAGCGAAAATTATAAGCAGGCAAGGGAGGTGGAGGGCCATAAAGAGTCGAGCTTCGGAGCCCTTTTTTCTACCCGCCCTTGAAAATGCCTAAGATTTGCTCCTACCTGACCACCGCCGAGACGGAGACCATGTGTCCCTTCGGCGCTAATCCTTTTATGACGGTCCAATTTCGTGCAAGCAAAATTCAAAATGAATTAAATATGCATATTAACGAAATTTTTCTATATTTATATAAGCAACAGTTTTTCAACAATTAAAATGCCATTTGAATGGTAATTTTCCGATAATTTTAAGTAACAATATCTACTCGTTAAGAATTTTATGTTGGTTTTCCTATCAGAAATTATAAAATGAATAATAATTTTTCGGACCATCCCCTAAATCCACCCCCTAAGCGAAGACCCGTATCGGCTCGCCCTAGGATAGGTTTTCACCGAGGAGACCCCTCTATGATTCTATTATTCATAATAATAATAATAATAATAATAATAATAATAATAATAATAATATTAATAATAATAACAATAGTTTAGTAATCATAACAATAATGATGATAATAATAAATATAGTAATTACACTACGGTATATTTAAGAATTTTAAAAGGAGAATTATACTCATGAAATAAAATATATAAGTGGTTTAACGTGGCGTTTGCTTCCCGTTTAAGCAACTACACGCTAGTGTACAAAAATATTTATAAGTGCTGGCTGACTCCTTCTTCCAAGGCCGGGAGTACTGAAAAACGGAAAAACGGGCGCATGTAGGGGAATTAGTAGCAATAGGGCTAAACAAATAAATAATAAAACAAAATTTAAGATTAAAACATAAATTCAGATGTATTCTGAAACCCCCGTATACAAATTCTCAGTAGCAAACAAATAGAATTACGAATTTAAATAACTCATGGGCCAACGGCCAAATAACTAAATCCACGCCTGGTCAGGAACACTGAAAAGGGCCGCGAAAATCCTCTACGGAAAACTCTAATTTCAAATAAAGGAAACTCCGGATTCGACTGTTTGCTAAACAAAACCCGTAAATCTCGAACCTGGAAATGAATCCTCTATCGCGAGCCACCATATAAATTCCCTGACCACAACATATACAATATTCAAAATATACTTAATTGTCTCACCAATACGTTTCATAAATACCCAAATTTCCTCCAAAAATCCAACAATCCCATCAACGAAACACCAGGCTTCGAAAAATGCAAGGCGTCGAACTGCACACAGCTTCCAAGAAATACTCCAAATACAATGAAAAAAAAACCAAAGAGAACTGGACACTGGGAGATTCCGGAACAGAGTGGCCGAGGACGACGCACCCACCTCGCTTCCTTCGCTCACCTGCGCTCCGCACGCGATCGGTTAGAGGCAACTCCTGCGAGCGCCACCGAGCGCTGGCTCCGCTCCATGGCCTGTCACTTCGCAAAGAGTAAGTCAGCTGGCTGCGTTAAATAATCACGACGCAGCAATATTTATTGCTACGTCGCAGCAATAAATATTGCTGCGTCGCAGTGGAATTATATATTTATATATCAGTTTAATTATATATATCGGTTACACTATGTACATTGAATTGGAAATAGATATAGTTCCAATACATTTGGTTGACGTTTTTAATTCACTTAAAAAAATTCTTTAATTTCAATTTATTAAAAAAAGCAGCAATTGAAGAATTTTTTTATTGATGTATCTACACCTTTACTATGCACAAGAGAATGCATCATTAATAAGAAAGTATAAATAATGAATTTATATTAATTCAATAGTATAATTATATTATTTTCGCCTAGTAAAATTTGATTCAGAATAATTTTTTGATAATAAAATATTACACTAACAACAAATATTCCAATTGGTTTTAATAATAATAATAATAATAATAATCATGCTTATTATTATTGTTCTTATTATTAATATGATACTACTATAATTATTATTATTATTAATATTACTATTATTATTACTATTATTATTGTTATTATTATTTGTACTATAATAACTATTATCATTATTCCTGTATGTTTTCTGCTCGGTTTTCTCATAGAAAAACTAAAATAAATTTCTTAAGAGTAAATATTGTTACTTAAAATTATCGGAAAATTACCATTCAAATTGCATTTTAATTGCTGAAACAGTGTTGTTTAGATAAAAATAGAAACATTTCGATAATGTGCATATTTAATTAATTTTGAATTTTGCTTGCACGAAATCTGACCATCATAAAAGGATTAGCTCGGAAGGGACACAAGGTCTCCGTCTCGGCGGCGGTCAGGTAGGAGCAAGCCGTAGGCATTTTCAAGAGCGGGTAGAAAAAATGGCTCCGAAGCTCGACTCGTCATGGCCCTCCACCTCCCTCGCCTTATTATAATTTTCGCTGCATCTTGAGTTTTGGCTGAGATTTGACGGGATTCAGCTGGGTCTCGAAGAATACTCGTCGCACGAAAACCCCCGTCTCTAGCAATCTCTCTACTCATCTCTACGCTCTCTCTCTCTCTCTTTCTCTCTTTCTCTCTCTCTCTCGCTCTCTCTCTCTCTCTCTAACAGTAACAACAATCTTTTAGTTATTTCATTATTTTTAATTAACATTAAATTTAAATAATTTTCGATTTTTTTTATATAATCTATTTGAAAACTACACTGGAATACAATAAAATATTGCCATCAACATAAACTATTTTTTAATACGACGGGGAATTATAGTTAAGTATATATCCGCCATCGTTTGCATTAGATCAGGTGGCAATGGATATTCCTTTCTGTCGACCCCAGACAAAACATTTAATTCTTCTTTATCAGCAACATTACTACCGTACTCTCCGACCTGATTTGCATTGACTTGTCTATATTCCAATATTTCATTAAATCTAAAATCGATGACCTCGTTTTCTAAAGTACCATGAAGCGGATGTTGATCGGCTAACACTGGAGGCAATCGCATTTAGCTGTGATTGCCTCCACTGCGCGCAGGTGTTATCAATAAGTGACCTGCGAGCCTCTACTATATCCGCTATAAGAGCACCTGTCTCGCCTTCGACGGAAGGTACAAAATCTGTAGAGGTATATTGGCCTCTCAGACATCGATATAATATAGCCATCTGATCTTCAACTGAACCATTTAGTTTCAAATTCATACTAGCCAACGCATCTTATCTTTCTGCTGGTTTCAATCCATACACCCAGTTTGCAATTTCTTGGTCTCTGTCATCAAACATCTTACTATACTACGCTTATCAATTTTTATGTATAATCGTAATAAAATTCTGTGCTTACGCGTGCGCAATCCCTGACCAGAAAGAGATAAATAAAATTCGCACGCATACTGCTGGCCGAGAAAAAAACGAAACAATAATCTCAAAAAAGATGATTTAAAATAAAATAAAGTAAAATGCCGAAAAATAAAAATTTTAAATAATACCTATTGTCGAATAAATAATACAAAGTATAAAACCTACCACACCTGGCAATCTAATACAAGTGAATTACCTTCCTTCTCACAATAATCCCCTATTAAGGGCCTGTTTGAGTTTATACACATAATTATTGTACAGCAAATTTATAATTTACAAGCAAATTAACCATTGAGTTTGTGCGCACAGCATTTTTAATTCTGCACAAATTTTTTTAATTATGTCGATTCATAATTAAACTCAATTTTTTTATGCACAAAAGTATAATAAGTTACAATAAGTTTTGCACAAATGAGATCGTATTCAAACTGAACGTGCACAAAGGTATTTTAAAAAAAAAAAATTGTACACATTAACATTTTTAAAGAATTTATTGGGCACAAACTTGATTCATAGATGGCGTGACTTGTACGCAAACTATGGGCCGTTCTAGGAACTAATTAACGAGTTTTTGTAACCCTATAAGTATCCATGATTAATCTTTAAAAAAAAGTGCAGCAGTGATGTATGTGGCACGCACACACGGCAAATACGAATAGATCGTATTTGTTATTATTTATTCAATCTACTTCAAGCATTAAAATAAAGCAGGAAATTTGAGAAAATAGGAAAAATCTGGTTTTAAATAATTTTTTTATCAATTACATAAATGATACATCAACATTCACGTCGATAATAAAATAGTACAACATTTTTTTAAAGTTTTAATTTGATCGTTTTCCATTTATTAGTGTAACTACAGATTTGTGGTAACTAAAATAGGAAACATATATGTGAAAATCGACCAGAAAGTTGCACACAAGTCGGTCCAAAAATCGCACTTTTTTATTTTTGAGGGCACACCTATCGGACCATGCTAGTTTTGTTTAGTAGCTCATTTCAAACAATAAACCAGTGTGTGCTTAGTCAAAACCCTATGCCAACAAAAAGCGACAGGCGAAAAACCGAAAAAAATGACCGCGTTTTTTGATTTTTTTAATTTTCACATACATAAACTTAAATTGCACTAAAAGACCTTTAGTTTACATACTAAATTATCTCGATCGGATTCACTGATCAAAAGAGATGCACATTTAAAGACAATGAACTCTTTCAGGCAGTTACGAAAATAGCCAATTTTACACTTTTTTCTTTAAATCCATTTAACTTTTGATCCAGATATTCATTTTTTATGGTTAATAGCTTAAATTAAAGCTCTTTTCTTGTACTTTTCTGACAATAAGTCTAGATTAAAAATTTTTAATCTAGACTTATCCTGTACTTCTCAAGTAGTTCATTTTTTGAAAGCATGTATATAACAGAATACATTTAGAAAACGCACAGCTGGATCAAAAGTTTGAAGCATTTGAAAAAAGGGAAAAATCTCTGTATCGGCCAAAATCGATCAGTAATTTCACGTAAATAAGCAAAATTTGCCTTTTTAAAACCTCGTACCTTCCGATCCAACAGACCGATTTCAAAGTTTAATAGCTCAAATTAAAGCTCTTATCTTCTACTTTTTTCTAATTTATTTGAAGTTGAATTTTCTCATGCGATACGCTGTATATACGCTTCTCAAAATGAGTAATAAACGATCAACTTGAGAAGACTATATATATAGTTAATGACATAAGAAAATTTTGATTCTGATCAATTAGAATGAAAGTAGAACAAAAGAACCATGAAGTTTTAAATAAAAAAAGAAAGACGATTATTTTAATACGTTTTTTTGTTACTCGACAAAATCCATAGATTTTTAATTGATCCAGTCGTGCGTTTTCAAAGCTTAAGGGTATGTCAGAGCTAGCGTGACGGGTTATGACTCTGGCAGTTCCAACTTTTTATTAAGCACGTCCTTTATATCATCAAAAATAAAACTTATAATTGTTCGTAATTGTATGGGCTACCTCGCAACACAAAGCTTTTTTTATTCAATATCTAAAAAATTTTAAATTATGAATTTATTGCATAAAAAAAGTGACGGTCACGTTACGGATTCCCAAAATTCATATCGGATAGCCGTTCCAATTTCACGCAAAAATTATGAATATATGCGGAAATCTGAGATGGAGTAAATATAAATAATTGTAATAACTACCTCACGTAACTGTGCTTTAGTGCAATAAACAATTATGTATTTGCTATTTATGATCGAATAAAATTTTTCAGGTTATGTAATGCCCCATTTAATTTGTATAGCGCCGACTTCCCCTTAATAGCTTAAATTAAAGCTCTTCTACTTTCATATTATGTTATCAGATTTCAAATTTTATTGTGCGATGATCTATACATATATGCTTCTCAAGTTGATCTTTTCTTATTGATTTTGAGAAGCATATATATAGCGTATGGTATGAGAAACTTCAACTTCAGATAAATTAGTAAAAATGTAGAAAATAAGAGCTTTAATTTGAGCTATGAAACTTTGATATCGGTCGGTTGGATCGGAAAGTACGCGGTTTTGAATAAAGCAAATTTTGCTTATTTACGTGAAATTACTCAATTTTGGCCGATACAAAGATTCTTCCCTTTTTCAAATGCTTCAAACTTTTGATCCAGTTGTGCGTTTTAAATGTGTAATATGCTGCTGACGTCACAGACGGGGGATCTGGCCCCGCTGACGTCGGGGGGACCTGGCCCCGCTGATGGGGAGGGGAGCTAGCCCAGTGGAATATACGGAGGTACGTTCTAGCCCCGCTGATGTAAGAGATGGGGAGGGAGGCTAGTGCGGCGGCGGAGTATAAAAGGTTCGTCCTAGCCCTGCCGCCTCGGACGCGTACGAGGTTCGTTCTGGCCTCTCTCGGGGTGGGGGAGAGAGCGTAAGAGATGGAAAAAATATGTTTCATATCTAATAGACGTCCCGTGATGGCTGATTTTTTCAATGTTTTTTATTTAATAAATTTAATTTTTCAGTTAAAGAAAGGAATGTTATTGAAAGAAGCTATTTTTAAAATATCTTTGACTCAGTGTAACGGTAGTAAAATGAATAGATTAGTTTAAGCGCGCACAGCAGCATAGCTGAATATATATAGCTAAGCTGTTGCACTATACGTATACACCTTGAAGTAAGTCCCATCGCTAGAAGGGTGCCGCTGAAGAGGGGGAACATTGATAGCCTGCGTATATCTATATACCCTGCCGGTGGAGAGAGGGAATACTTGTACAGTGTGTATATCTATATATGTAGCGTTAGAGTGGAGGGAGAACACTCGTAGCCTGCGTATATCTACATACACTATCGCTGGAGAGAGGGAATACTCGTACCTTGTGTATATCTATATATATATGTAGCGTCTGAGATAAGATGACTGTACGTATTCGTGTGCGTGCGTGCGTGCGTACGTGCGCGTATGTGCGTATATGTGTTTGAATGTATGTGTTTATTTGAGTATGCGTGACTGCGTGCATTTGAATCTGTATGTATATATGTATATATGCATGCATTGTGTGTGCGTTTGAATGTGTGTATATGTGTATACTTTTGAATGTGTGTATGCATATATGCGTGTGCATACATGTGTATATCTGCGTATGTGTATGTATGTGTGTATATGTGTGTTACATGTGTATGTATGTGTGTGGGTGAGTGTATGCGTGTGTGTGTGCATGCATGTGTGTGTGTATGTGTGTGCGTGTGTGTGTATATGGGTATGTGCGTGCGTATGTGTTTGAATGTATGTGTTTATTTGAGTATGCGTGACTGCGTGCATTTGAATCTGTATATATATATGTATATATGCATGCATTCCCTTATCAAAATAATGTGCAGATATTTATGCAGAGATTTCTGCAGAACTCTCTGTAGAGCTCTGCAGAGCAATTTGCAGGGTTTCCTGCAGATGGTCCAAATTCTCTGCAGAGGAACTATGTCAATGCTTTTGAAGTAATTTGTGTAGAATTTTCTGCAGAGATTACTGCACAGATTACTGCAGAGATTTCTGCATTGTAATTACTTCTGCAGAGAATTTGGACCTCTTACAGAGAACCCTGCAGATTGCTCTGCAGAGCCCTGCAGAGAATTCTGCAGAGATCTCTGTATAAATATCTGCACATTATTTTGATAAGGGTTGTGTGCGCGTTTAAATGTGTGTATATGTGTATGCTTTTGAATGTGTGTATGCGTATGTATGTGTGCATGCATGTGTATATGTGTGTATGTGTATACATGTGTGTGGGTGTGTGTGTGTGTCTATGTCTGTGTATGTATGCGTATGCATGTGTGTGGGTGTGTGTATGCGTATGTGCGTGTGCATGCATGTGTGTGTGTGTGTGGGTGTGTGTGTGTGTGCCTATGTGTGTGTATGTATGCGTATACATGTGTGTGTGTATGCATATGTGCGTGTGCATGCATGTGTGTATGTGTATGTATGTGTATGCATGTGTGTGGGTGTGTATGTGTGTGTGTGCATATGGTATAAATAAAATGTACAAATAAATTTTTTAAATAATAAAAAGTATTTTTTATTCAGAAAATTCTAATGTAATTTACAGTTATTCATGTATTTTTTAAACTAACTTCCTCACATCTCCACTGATTGGATTGTATTGAACAATACGATCATAAAGAATCAAACAGTAAGCAGCTGTATTATCGGCGAAATCCTTCCTTGTTTCAAATTCAAGACGTACATCCACAGGCGCACCTTTGATAGATTCATTTTGTTTGGAGCAGTCGATAACTATTAAAGGCAATTTCGTAATAAAATTGGTTTTATTGAGCATAGGCTCATTTTCTTTTCCATAGTATGCGCCTTGGAAATTAGTGTACATATTATATAATACAGCATACTGATTTTGATTTATGTTTAGATCTAGATTTCCATACGGGTAGCACTGAGACTTTAGAAATAGTTTTACATTACTAATATTACAGTGATCAAAATTACTGGCATTGGCATTTGGTATACTTTTACGTTCAGTCTGGAATGCTAAAATGACAAATCGTGTTTTTCTAATTGATTAGATGTTATGACACTCCAAACGTGCTTTGATGTGAGGGGTAATTTTGGGTATTCATACAACTCCCATGTGCGATAACTCATTGTAATTGCTCTATCACGTCCTATATGATTGAGTAGTTTAATTTTTTTTCTATCAGCTACCACTACATAAGGCATCAACCATTCAATTTTTCTTAAATTAATTTTAAAATTTTCGTAAGTTGCTGGATTTCCTGTTCCTTCAACTATAGCAATATTTAAATCATTTCGTGATCTAGTGAGAATAAGTTCATGCTTAACATTAACCACAATTTTCTTGTAATCTTCTGCAAAGCCAAGCAGCATACTAAGAGGAATAGTTACGTCGAAATAACCTTGGTTATTTGTTATTATCACATAATCTTTATCAGCAGTCCAACCCGAATTTTCAGCAATGGAGCTTTGATTTGGATTGGGCGAAATCCAATTGGCTTGTTAAACCAACATTTTTTACTCTATCTATTTCAATAGCATTAATCTCATACCGAATTTCCTCAAACAAATGATAGATGGCATTATTAACAAACTTTGTGTTTTCTACCGCAGTTTTACCAGGCGATTTTGTTAATCGCCCACAAATATGAATCATACTACGCGATGGTAGGAGACACAGATCCTGATGTTGAATTGCAAAACGAATTTCATCACTATTATTGAAATATGTCAATGAGTAAGGCTGATGTGCATGAATCTCGTAATGAGCTATAGACTCATCGAAGACGACATCTGAATGAATGTTTAGAATTTCTTCCATTTTGTTGTAAGCAGCAAACTAATGCACAGGATATTTTCCACCACGAGGAGAATCGTCCACGATTTTTAGTTTAAGACTTTTTAGAAATTGAATGCTCTGATGCATGAGTGCTGTGGCAGCTCGCTGTCGACTGATCGTCGGACGATATTTCGGTCGGTTAATATAGCCTCGACCAACTTTGAGATTACATACTATCCCCATTACTATACTATCTTCATATGCAATCGCACTGTGATAGTTTCTCCTCGAAAATTAACCAATTTTCCGTCTTGATCGACAATACGTATCTGTAAATGATCATTGCTTCTGACGGTGACTGGAAGGTAAATGATGTGAGAAGGCACTTCTATGATCTTATATCCTGGTGGTACTGTCGGAAAAAACTCGTGTATAGCGTGTCCTTTGCGTTAATTTATATATGCACCTGCAGTGATATTACACTCTATACTTATAGCGTTGACTTTGAGTATAGTGACTGGTCAATCAGAATTATGTGTTTCGTTTGCAGTCAGTTCACGTTTAGTAAAACCTAAAATTGTTCCTATAGAATCGTTTGGTTTGAAATTTATTTTATGGCTGCACTTAATGACACTACGTAGCGTATTATTGTTTGGTTTTAAAGTTAATGATATTCCCTTTGGAGTTAACGCTTCATGAAGGAAGGTCTCGATATCTTCTATTTCATAACTACCTGTTGGTAAAACAATTTCATGCTTATCAACATAAAATTTATTACTACGTCAATATTTGGTATTGAATTAAAGGTTAACAGCTCTATTAGTCCGAGTTCGTACTTGTTATTAGGATTCAGCTCAATCGGTGGGAAATAATATGCTTCGAGTACTGATGTATTTCCTGTTAGACTCAATGTTAGTGTATTCTCCATGATAGTTCTTTATCGAATGACTGTTATTCATGTGTTATCTATTTTTTTATAGTTTATTCGAAAGAAATTTTAAACAAAGATGGCCGCAATTGTACGTATTGAAATCCTGATATCTTTCATAGTTGTATTTAACATTAGCATTTTTAAAATACAGTAATAAATCTATAGGTGGTTGTAGATCTCCAAAACTATCAAAGTAGATAACCTCATTTCCTCTCTTTCTATAGGCTACCCAATGAGTACCCGGTCCATTCTTGACATCTAGATTCACAACAGCTGATTCTTGATAGTGTGAGCCACTAGGAGGTAAAGCGTTACGCATAAAAACATCTCGAAAATTTTTAATTCTCATTGATTTTGCCTACTTTTTTATGTCTAAATCAGTTAACGCACGCTTCGCTAAAGCTATTTTGAAGTTTTTTTTTAAACCTTGCCCATTAACATAAGGCTTAAGGTGAAGACCATAACCTTTGCGATATGGTTTGAGATAAAGACCTTTACCTAAAGCAATAGCTTCCATAGTTTTGTTATGTCTCTGAGACTCCTTTAACTCATTTTGAGCCTTCTTAGCATTATTTACTGCTGTAGCTATTGATGCAGCACCACCAGCTAAAGCTTCAGTTCCACTCAAGCCAGCAAATAATGGAATAAAAAATGGAAGAAATCCACTTATTTTGGCAGGAAGTGGTAGAATACGAGGTATATTTATTTTACGCTTCCCACCTGCTTTTTTAATCGCTTCCTTAGCCCCTTTTAAAGCCGACCGAATGACTACGAGTGATCTATTGCTAGGTGTTGCACTTTTGGACGCAGCTTCAATAATTTTCTTCAATGTAATTATTGGTTTTTTACTTTTTCTACATTTTTTCCGCTTGTTCAAGCCTCTCCCATGTTTTTTCTTTGTTTTCTGTTTCTTCCAGTACGTTGACGTCATTTTGATACCCATACCAAATTTTCTTTTAAGATTCATAATATTAGGTACAGCAAAAGCAGCTGCTTTTTCACCAAAAGAACTGTCTTTAGCTCGCACTCTGTTCCAAGTTTTTTCAGCTAAAATTTTATTAGCCTCGTGTCTTGCTGTAATATTTTCTTGATTTTGAGAATAAGCAATGTCTTTGCAAGCTGCGTCTAGTTGATTTATACCAGGATCACCCCGAGCCAATCGTTTATTCAATTTAGTACCTGGTCCACAGTACTGATAGCCCGGCAAATGAGCTTCAAACAGTAATCTATTAATGATTTTACTTACTAGACCGCAACCTTTCTTTATCTTTTGTCGTCGATGAGATATCATGCACCTTCGAGAAACAATGTGTTAATGATGTTTGAAAATATATAAAGACCCTTTATATACGTTAAGAGTTTATTCGTTGATGGTTTGGGGACCGACAAACATCATGAATTTCAAAGAGCAGCCGCTTAAGCTTCAAGTCATAAATTTCGATAGAGTTGTAGAGACGGTTATAAAAGAAAAAAGCCATGGTAAGCTACTACCTAACACTATACGTACAATGTTCTGTGCACCAAGCAACTGTGGAAAAACTAACTGTTTACTAACATTAATTACACATCCTAATGGACTCAGATTTGAAAATATATACGTTGTGACGTTGTGCTTTTCCGTCCTTGGGGAGGCGTAGCACCACGTAATGAAACCTATTCAGGTTTATCGCGAGTTCGTATTTTATAATTAATTTGGACGGCCGAACTCGCGATCTAGTACTCTTATGCTGCCGGCTTGAGAACTCCTTACGCTCTAGGTAGCGGGGGAGAGGTGCAGGGAGAGAAATACGCAAAATGAATAAACGCGACTTACTTAAAATAACACTTCGAAATTTATTATCAAAATTAAATAACTAAGTGTCGACTCGCGGACGTGTGCTCGTCCTCGGGCGAGCTCACCGTGTTTACGTGGGCTGGATCTAGGTTAGGGACTCGCGACGGGGAGGTATCTCAGGAACGCTCCTACCTGTCTCTACTTCTTTAGCTCCTCGTCCTCGCGTACTGGCGTTGCCTCGTACCCTGTGGAACCGCTCGCGAAAGAAACTAATTATTCGATCGGAAGATGCACACGGAGGGATAATCCTGGTCACTGGAAGTCGTCTTGGAAAGATTCGCTTTGTCTCGCTTGCTCACTGCATGTGTCTCGGTCCTAGCCGTGCTGGATACTCCTGGATACTTGTCGGTCCAAGCCGTACTGGATACTCCTGGATACTACTGGATACTGACTCTATTCACGCTCGGCAACTACGCCGGTTCGCGGCGTCTATCGCTCTCTCAATCGCACTCACGCATTTCCGATGTATCACTCTCTCGCGCCTATCATACATTTCTACGCTTTCGCACCATATAGCACATTCGCATGCTTACGCCTTCTTTTACAATACTCAAAAATGCACACGACATTCAATGCTCTTGCGCCGGTTGTTGTTGCGGGGCTTGCACTTGCTGATCGGCTGCAAAAGCTTCCTGTCTCGTAGTTTCTTTCTGCTCGGGAGTCGTCTCGGTTGTTTCAGCCTTTTTCTTTTTATTTTTCTGCTTCTTTGCTTTCGTTGCAACTTCGTTCGTTTCTGCTATCTCTTCTGTCGCAGCTACCTTTGGTTTAGGTGTAGCCGACCATGCTGCCGCTGGGAACTTGGATTTTTCTGCAGGTGGTGGTGGAGCATATCTGGCATCATATTCTAGTTCGTCTTCGAGTTCTTTACAGTACTTTTTTACGTCATGGAATGTTTTAATTTTCTTGTGCTTTAGGGCTTTTCTGTAGACTGGTCTTAAGGGGACCCACCACGTTTAAAATCTGAAATAAAAAAAATTTTCAAATAATTTTTAAATTGTTGTAGTCAATTAAAATTGAACTAAAACATTTTTAATCTAAAAGTATATACAAAATATAGTAAGATTAAATTTTTATTGTCCTACTTTGAGCCTAATACATATTCATGTCAGCGTAGACACTGTTCGATGACTTTTGGCACTGTGCGTAAGGTTCCAAGTGTACGCATGGATGAAATGGGCTCAAATTTTTTTTACAAGCTTATTATAGTATTAATTTCCGCATGAACAGAGGGATTTTAATTTGAAAAAAAAAAATATGTCAATAAATTTAAAATCTAATGGTTTTGAAACACATTTTATTTTTTTTTAAATGTTCTACTCAATCAAATTAAAATCCCTCTGTTTTCTTTTATAACCGTCTTTTTTCTTTTATAACCGTCTCTACAACTCTATCGAAATTTATGACTTGAAGCTTAAGCGGCTGCTCTTTGAAATTCATGATGTTTGTCGGTCCCCAAACCATCAACGAATAAACTCTTAACGTATATAAAGGGTCTTTATATATTTTCAAACTTCATTAACACATTGTTTCTCGAAGGTGCATGATATCTCATCGACGACAAAAGATAAAGAAAGGTTGCGGTCTAGTAAGTAAAATCATTAATAGATTACTGTTTGAAGCTCATTTGCCGGGCTATCAGTACTGTGGACCAGGTACTAAATTGAATAAACGATTGGCTCGGGGTGATCCTGGTATAAATCAACTAGACGCAGCTTGCAAAGACATTGCTTATTCTCAAAATCAAGAAAATATTACAGCAAGACACGAGGCTAATAAAATTTTAGCTGAAAAAACTTGGAACAGAGTGCGAGCTAAAGACAGTTCTTTTGGTGAAAAAGCAGCTGCTTTTGCTGTACCTAATATTATGAATCTTAAAAGAAAATTTGGTATGGGTATCAAAATGACGTCAACGTACTGGAAGAAACAGAAAACAAAGAAAAAACATAGGAGAGGCTTGAACAAGCGGAAAAATGTAGAAAAAGTAAAAAACCAATAATTACATTGAAGAAAATTATTGAAGCTGCGTCCAAAAGTGCAACACCTAGCAATAGATCACTCGTAGTCATTCGTGGTGGGTCCCCTTAATCTGTCGATGAGTAGACTTATTTGTTTCTTAACTGACATTGATTTTTGTAGATGATCGGCGATATGTCTTAAGTTCATAATGTGCGTCGATATCTTTTCACCGTTGCCTTGTGTTCGTCGCAACAGTTCGTCCATTACATCGTTCGTGTTGGCAGATGTATAGAATTGTTCTTTGAAGGCTGACAAGAAGTCTTTCCATGAGTGAACGTCTGTTTTTTCTGTCTGATACCACATTTGTGCTCTTCCTGCCAAAATGTACGGTACTAGCTTTAGCATAACTTTTCCTGGTATCTCTAGACTGTCTTTAATGCCTGTCAATTTTCTGTTGTAATCTTCCGGGTCATCTGTAGATGAGCCTGAATACTCTATCTTTAGATTCTTAATTAGTTGTAAATGACTGACATGGTCTTTAGCAGAGATACGGTTGCGGCTACTACTTCTTTCCCTTCTGTGTCGTCTATGTCTGTTTCTATTTGACGTGAAGAATCTTCTGAAGAGCTGCTGTCTGACGAAGTGTCGGACGATTCTTCTGAAGTGCTGCTACTTGTAGATGGCGATCTTGACTTTTTGTGAAGTTTACTTCTCTTTTCTGTTTTCGATTTGCCAATCTTCGGCGTTGTTCTTGATCGGGAGTCGCGTCTGTATTTATGACTGACTTTAGTTCTTATAGTGCTGTCGGCTTCCGCTTCAGTCGATATAATCTGCATTTCATGTATTGTCTTTTCAGTTGTCTTCTCTGTGCCTCGAGTGAATCTTCATGCTCTGACTCCCCGCTCGAATTTGGGTTAACCTGTAGTTTCTCATCAGTATTTTTCGATTACTTTTTTGTTCCTGTATCACTTGCAATTGCTTCAATTTCCGGAAAATTCTTGGCGAATAAGTCGCTTACAGTTGTATGCTTTTTTCCTGGTGAGGAGTGCAGCAGAGTTGAAGTACGCTGGCTCACATACCATTTGTTACTTGGTAATGACTTATTCGCAGCTTCAGTCAGTAAATGTTTCACGTGTTCGGCATATTGTATACTCGTTGACGCACTCGGTTGAATAAACTCTTGTGTTATTACTGGCTGTAACTGTGTCGTTAATTCTGTGACCTTTCTTCTATTGGTTTTAACCTCCTCGTTATTCGTTTGTATTTGTCGTGGGATTATCGGCTGACCGTCCCATTCGTACCAAGGTGCTGCTATATTTGTTTCTGTTAGTATTCTCGCTCTAAGTAATCTGTCTTGCAGTATTGCTCTACTGCCATTAGTATCCACGTTTAGTTCTTCTAAATAATCTCGTAATTCTCGTCGATCCAATTTAGTTATTTCTCTGATAATTGCTCTGACTTCCCTGTTTTTACGGAGTGCCTTCATTACCTCTTGATGGTCGGCGTTGGACATTTTGTGGTCTTCTGGTGATTTATTCATACTTAACCGGATTTGTGATTACTGTCTTCAAAAAAAATTTATTCGCTTTAACCTCTAGTACTACTAAAAAAATTTTCTGTCTGACTGTAATCGGTGGAATCTAGTATCTGTCTGTATAAATCCTCCTGAAAGAAAAAATAAATTTTTCCCACGTCTGTCCTTCAGTCGTTGAAAGTTATTAAATAATTTTCGACGTACAAACTGTTAACCGTCAGAGTAATTTGGTGGGACACTGTGTTAGTGGGGTATCAAATATAATATGTAGAGAAATATGATTTACAGTAAATATAAATAATTTATATAATGTAAATTATGGTCATGCAAAAATTTTCCGAATGTTGGCAGGTTAAATTTTTAATTGTCTTCGCTGTTGAAGCGCTGTTGCGTGAAAAAAAATTCGTTGGGAAAAGTATAATTTTTCTCGGAAACGATAGTGTAGTAATTTGGCTTGTCTCTAAAAATTATTTAATTCTCCGTCACTAGTCAAAATAAAGTCGCATGATTTGCTAAATAACGTTGAGGTTACCCGACTGCACGAATCAATCGATTTGACTGTGAGCTGTGACAAAAAAAAATTTTTTTTTTTTTTATGGAAAGCTGCATATACTACGTGTTGACCGTTCGCTATATATAGCGCTTGAGAAAAAAAAATTTCAGAATTTTCACCGCACTTGCTCTTTCGAGCGAAAGAAAAAAAAATATTATCTTCTTCCCGACTTTTCCCGAATCCTTTCCATGTTCCTTTCTCACTTGGCGTCTACCAAGATGGCCGCCGAAACCGACCGCGTGGCAAAAAATGGCTAAGTCGCGTATTATCACTTTTCTTTTTCTCTGTCTGTACTCTATGCCGCACGTTGGGCGTCACTGTGACGTTGTGCTTTTCCGTCCTTGGGGAGGCGTAGCACCACGTAATGACACCTATTCAGGTTTATCGCGAGCTCGTATTTTATAATTAATTTGGACGCCCGAACTCGCGATCTGGTAATCTTATGCTGCCGGCTTGAGAACTCCTTAGGCTCTAGGTCGTGGGGGAGAGGTGCAGGGAGAGAAATACGCAAAATGAATACACGCGACTTACTTAAAATAACACTTCGAAATTTATTATCAAAATTAAATAATTAAGTGTCGATTCGCGGACGTGTGCTCGTCCTCGGGCGAGCTCACCGTGTTTACGCGGGCTGGCTCTAGGTTAGGGACTCGCGGTGGGGAGGTATCTCAGGAACGCTCCTACCTGTCTCTACTTCTTTAGCTCCTCGTCCTCGCGTACTGGCGTTGCCTCGTACCCTATGGAAGCGCTCGCGAAAGAAACTAATTATTCGATCGGAAGATGCACACGGGGGGATAATCCTGGTCACTGGAAGTCGTCTTGGAAAGATTTGCTTTGTCTCGCTTGCTCACTGCATGTGTCTCGGTCCTAGCCATGCTGGATACTCCTGGATACTTGTCGGTCCAAGCCGTACTGGATACTCCTAGATACTGCTGGATACTGACTCTATTCGCGCTCGGCAACTACGCCGGTTCGCGTCGTCTATCGCTCTCTCACTCGCACTCACGCATTTCCGATGTATCGCTCTCTCGCGCCTATCGTACATTTCCACGCTTTCGCACCATATAGTACATTCACACGCTTACGCCCTCTTTTACGATACTCAAAAATGCGCGCGACATTCAAAACGCGTTTACACGCTTGTCTGGCTCTACTAATCGTATTTACGCATTTTTACACAGTTTTGCATTTCGGCACGCTTACATTCGTGTTTACCGCTCGCACGCACGCTGTGGATCGAGCCGTAGCCCTCCACCTTTTCCCAATATCATACACCGCATACACGTTGCCTCCACTCTCTCTCTTGTCTGTCTATAACGCATTCATTCGCTCGCTATTTCCATCCTTCTCGCTCTCATGCTAGCATTCGTTCCTCGCCAACATGGCGGCCGTCGCTCGCGCGCGTACGCCTCGTGGCTCGCATGCTTCGTATCATCTTGTCTCTCTCGCTCTCACTGCTTCAATGCTGCGCCGTTCGTCCCTCTCTCTTGCTCTCGCCTTGGCTGCCGCGCGCTGCTACGCGCTATATTCCCCCACTCTCTCGCTCTCGCCTCGTGCTGCTGCCGCTCGGCGGCAGGCTACTCTCGGCGCCGCGCTGTCCTCCTGACTCTAACAGCTGACTGCTCGCTTGTTGTTCTGCAAACACCACCGAATGTAAGATTTTGTTATCTTGACTGGGTAGTATCCAGGCGAGCAGCCATTGACGGGATCCCCGTCACAACGTGTAACTTAACCAACCTAAATATAAATTTCTGAAGTATTTATTAGAGCCTATTGAAGGTATACAGTACTTCGCTTTTAGTGAGCACGAGTCAGTTGTCTCTCCAGATAAAACGCTACCAAACTCTATTATGATTTTTGATGATATAGCCACTGAAAATCAAGATAACGTAAGAGCATTCTTTTGTATGGGTAGACATAAAAAAGTAGATAGTATTTATGTTTGTCAATCATATGCTCGCATTCCAAAATATCTCATTAGAGATAATGTAAATTTATTAGTACTATTCCGACAAGATGATGTTAACATTAAACATATCTATAATGATCACGTCAATTCGGATATGCCTTTTGAGAAGTTTAAAGAAATTTGTTCAAAATGTTGGCGTGACGATAATCATAGATTTTTGGTTATCGACAGAGATAGACCAATAAATAATGGTAGATATCGCAAGGGATTTGCTTCTTTTGCTATAAATATCATGGAGTATATGGATTGATATTATTCCTTCTTAGATAACACAAGTGTTAACATGGTAGACTTTGATCGGGAGAAAATTGTGCTTCAGCATTTAACTGAAGCTCGTGATGCAATCAGACGTAAGCATCAGTTATTAAAAAAAAGACAAGCTAGTTTAGAAAAGACTTTAAATGAAACTTTTAAGCCAATAGTTGATCCATTGAACAAACTGGTAAGGGTGACTGATGAGAGTGGTGTTGCCAATGCTATTACTTCTACAGTACCATTGAAAAAAGAGAAAACAGAATTACGTTTGAAACGGGGGAATGAAACCAGAGGCCTATTTCAATTCTAATAGAAAAATCTAATTATTTTAATAGCACTGACAATGAGTTCGATGAGACAATACAACCGCATGATACTTCATTTGAGTCTGCTGTTAGTGATATTGATGAAGATGATGATTCGCAGCATAACGATAGTGCTGATAAATCTTTCGAAATAACTGCCACAGATAAATCTTCAAATACATCTAATTTTCTGTTTAATGATTCAATTGTAGGAGAATATATTCAACAATTTCATGATAATCCACAGAAAAGTAACAATTTAGATAAAACATTTGGTGTTTGTTTAAAACAAAATAAATATGTGATTGGTAACTCTCCTATTTATTTTAAAAATGAAAGTGTGACAGTGAAATCGTATGTAAAGACTCTCGGATTAATGGAACTTCTCTTTCAGAAAGAACCTAATACTAAATTAATTAGCTCATTGGATCAAGATAATTATATGGAAATTATTAAAAGTACTAACGTTCATAAAATAAGATTTGACGCGAATGAAAAATATCGCTATTCGAATTTGTATAAATTTAAGACTTTCATTAAATCCAATTTATCTCCTATCACCAGCGGTACTAAGAAGCGAAAATCTATTGGTGGATACGGTCTTTTTCCTAGATACAAAATAGCTAGAAAGAAAACCGCATTTGACTATGTGTACTGGGATGATCCGAACGAGCTTGTTGATCGATTAAGATTACTCATTGCAGAACAAGCAGCTGGTAAT
The DNA here is from genome assembly GCA_018906965.1 of Philotrypesis tridentata. Taxonomy (NCBI): domain Eukaryota; kingdom Metazoa; phylum Arthropoda; class Insecta; order Hymenoptera; family Pteromalidae; genus Philotrypesis; species Philotrypesis tridentata. The sequence continues at coordinate 138,727 of JACCIB010000281.1, forward strand.
CCTAGTCATGTCAATGAAATTCATTCTATCATAGAGGAACTCCGAAATCTTATACAAGATTATAAAGGCAATCTCATCGCAGGAGGTTTTTATGAGCAAGAACTGCAGAAAGCTATGTATCCCGATGTATATCTTGTGGAAAAAGTACTTAGAAAACGTAACAATCAAATTTTTGTTAAATCGCTAGGATTTGATGAATCACATAATTCTTGGATTGATAAAAATACGATGAAAGAATGAAAAATTGGGAAAAAATAAATGTAACAATAAAATGTATTTAAAGTTATAAAAAATGTTTTATTTAAAATAAAAAAATTTTTTAATTATACAGTGTTGAATTTTATTTTATCGCAACAAATAAATATCATTACGCATGTCATTACATTAATAGACGAATTTAAATCTTTCACAACCATAATATTCTAAGTATAAAGAATAGCGCTGTAGTCTTTCGGTTATATTAATATAAAGATTGTAGTTTTTATTCATTGCTCTAGAGATCAGGTAGAGCTAATTGAAATTCAGCATTAAGCTCTAGAATAATTCGAGTATCCTCATGTTTTAAGGCCGTTACAAAATAACTTTGATTTTCATTCAATTCATGAAAACTTCTTTCTTGTAGCGGGCCATGACCTCTCGTTGATATGTTATTTAACATTTCGATATCCATGATTATAATTTAGGTGATTATTTAATTTTTATTAAGAATAGAGGAGTACAATGAGAAGGTAGAGGGGGATACTACTGCTCGTAGTCGATTCTTACGCAAGAATGAGTTTCGTCTACGGTGCTCTTCACTTTTTAAGATCCTTACCCTACTACTTTACTTTTCAAGCCCCTCTCTTCTCTGTCGAGCAGAGAGGGGGAGGCTCTCTCTCCTCTACTTAGATTTTCAATTTATGAAATGCATATAATGTAGAATGATTTTTTAGTATAGGTCCAAGCATACGATTCATTATTATTATACGTTTTTTAAAAAGGATCTGCGATAACATCCTATTAAGTTCTATAATACGACGTTGGAAGTGCTCACGATCTCGCGCAAGTTGTTCCCATGGTCCTTTTCTGAAATCTTTATCCGTAATAGGGAGATAATGAATACGAACTTTTTCCGCGAACCATACATGTTTTGAAGAAGAACGAAAACACCTACCATGTCTTACAGGCGGCATATTAAAAGAATCATATAATAGATATGGTATATAGTATAATAATTATATAATACAGTATAATAATGATATAATATAGTTTAATATAGTATATGTACTTTCTCAAAAATAAGATTGATAATGAGTTTTTTTATTTGATAGAATGTATAATACTGCACATTTATTAAACTGAATTTATAACAGTCTTATACTAGTTTTACATGTATTCTTATATTAAATGATAGATTTTTTATACAAATTCGAAGGTGCTATCTTTAATACGAAGCAGGAATAATTTTCCTTCGCTAGCTTTCTTAATAAGAGCATGTAATAATGTTTGATAGTCTTAGATGTTGAGCGTCTCTGTACAATTATTACAGGTGTTACTCAAATGAGTGACCTCGAACTCTAGTGCTCGAATGCGGGAATCTTGGATCTCCTCACAGCGTGCTAATTTCAGAATCGTGGCCGCGTGTAGATTTAATTGCTTCTTGAGTAAGTCGTGCTCAGCTAACGAACGAACAGATTCTTTAATACGCTCCGAGACCGGAGTTCGTACCATCTATAAGATTGAAAAGACAATACACGTATTAAATGATGCACATACGGGCCTCTTGTAACAAATAAATGATGTGAATATGCAATGGTTAGTAAAGGGTAGACGCTACAGTCGTTGATTGTCGCATCCACGGGTAAACGGCCATATGCGTCGTCTCTGAATCACTATTATATCGTGGGTCCCACCAGGGGTACCATTGGGAGGTTCTTTCTATCTTGGCACAAGACTGACTCAGACTTATAACTAAATGTTAAACGTTGTCGGTAGCCGGCGTCGGTTGATTGTCTGCTGAGGTTCAAATCCATACTCCCAACGGCAGATTTGAATATAGGTGGCTGAAATAGTATTCGAAATGTTACACGAATAGTAAAGCTAGAGAGAGAGTTTCATAGGTTGTAGCGCCAATGGCTCGTATTAATTCAATCTTAAGTCTATAGTAAAGTCTTGATATTGCCAAGGACCCACGTAGTGGCAGGAAACGGAAAGCGGCCAAGAGACCAATAAATGCGACAATCAACAATTAATATTCAACTTAGTAGATTTATTTAATGTCACTTGAAAATATATCAAATTGTTGTATCTAAAGAAATAATTAAGAGTAGAGAACATGCTAACGCGCACGCGAATCAGTAGTTCAGAGGCGCCATGATTGTCTGAGCGCCCGGCGTAAACGATGCTATTCAACACGCGTTATGTATCGACGCGGATGATGATGATGTCGGTGAACGAGCATAGATAAATCATTGTATATTTAGTAATTAGAACATGTAGATTGAACTCTCACGTATAGGTGGATATACGGTTATATGTGATAGAGGAGGCAATCTTCGTATGCACGATGATTGCCCACCGGTTTTCGCACTAAGGCTGATTCCCGGATTTTCCCTGTATGCACATGCCGTATATCAGTAGTGAATAATTTTCTCCTTTATACTAATCTCCCGTTGAGACTAGAGATCGCGAAATAATGCGAGAAATGATATCGCACGCAGTGGTGCGGACTAAGAGTATCCCGGTCGCGAGTTAAAATAAGTGAGAGCGCCAGTAGAAGTGTACTGGCTGAGGTGCTGAGTGGCGACTGGCGACTGGCGCAAGATGGATGCCGATCCACGCGCTCGAGCTCGACGAGGAAGAAGGCCCCCCCTGCCGGTACCCCGCAATCAACTCGGCGCTGCGAGAAGATGCGCGCCGCCTCAACCGTACACATGCGCTGGCTGCGCGTGGGCTCCCTCTCCACCGAACATACAGCAAGACGCGCCGACGGCGCGTGGGGAGAGAGAGCGAGGCGACACGCTCGAGTGCTCGGCAGCCGCGGCAGAGAGAGAGAGAGAGACAGAGTGGGGAGTCGAGAGCGGCTCCGCGCTCCGCTGCTGATGCGAGCTAAAGGCTCTTGCAGGATATATATATCCCCTCTTCAGTGGCTATATAATAGTGAATGCACAAGATTTTTATTACAATTATAATATTAAGGTAAAAGAGATTGAAATTAAAATTATAATATTCACCTAATTTGTAAAACAACTTCCGTCTTTCACATAATTAGACGAAGCAAGAAAAAGAGAAATCGCATATGGCGCTAAAATTTTTTACAAATTTAACAAAATTTATAAAAGTACAAAACTTGAAATTTAAACTAATGTTACAAAAAGCGGCACCGGCCGAGGTAGGACATCAACTAATGTCTTGTCCAAAAATCAGACTATATATATTGCGCAATACATACATTAAACGGTGAACTAATACTAAGAGTCTATAACCAAGAATATATATAAATTATAATGCAAAATACAGCGGCAACGGATACCCTGAGCTTTATCCGTATATTAAGAACGAATAACACAGTAGAGGTGGCACGCAGTATTCGAGCAGCAGAGCGGGGGGCCCGCGCTGCATCGCAAGAAACGCTCCTGCCATGACTGTATGACTATATAGTATGCAGTATGAACGGCGCGTTGCCACGGCAACCCGGTCTCCCCGACCTCCCACTGGGCTGTTCCGCTCCGGCTCGCCAGCCAATCACTATCGAACATGTGTTGGCTGAGTTGAAGAGAGCGCGAGGCGGTACGCCACCTCTCTCTGCATGCTAAACTCCTGATACAGTCTGCTCGCCACCGAGCCTCCGCAATAACATTATTTACAGATCAAAATTTATTAGGACTATTTTTTAGATTTGATATAACATTTTTATAGCTAGATTTGAGGCGGCACGTATCCTCAGCCCTATTAAGAGTGCCATCGAAAAACTGGATATGTAGCATTTCTGAGAAACGTCTACGGAAAATAGACGGTTCTCTGTCTATTATTTTAATATTGTTAAAATCAAAATTGTGTCCCGTCTCCAATGCATGTACCGCGAGGGGGGAGTTAAGATCCCTTTTCTCTATATATCTTTTATGTTCGTATTGCCTAGTTTTTAACGGCCGATACGTTTCTCCGATGTACGTAGATTCGCAATCGGAGCAGTCGATTTTATAGACAACGTTTCTTGTATCTCCCACAGCAGTAGGATCTTTGCCAAGTTTTATAAATTTGTTGAACTTATCAGTAACACTATTAATCAGACTCATATCATTTCTTTTCAAAACCGACTTTAATTTGTCATTAAACCCTTCATAATAGGGAAACACTGCGAATCCTTTTCCGGAGTTAGAATTATTCGTATTAATATTGTGAGAATGTGCATTGCCTGCAACTACACCTTCCAACGTGGCCCTTGAAAGGCTCAGGTTGCGTGCAATCCGTTTTTTACTAAATTTTTCTATGAAATCTGGAGGATAGTCATTGGCTACGAGAATTTTTTTCGCCTTTCCGATATTTTCACCGTGAAACCGTGGATCAGACAGTAATATCGCCCTATCAAATAAGTTATACATTATTGCTATCTTCTGAATTTATATGAATAGAATAATTTGATATATTATGAATAAAACTTACTTTTAGTATTAAGAGTTGTAGAGCGTTGGAGAGGAAGCAACTGATATTTCAAGCTATCGTTGAAGAACTGTACTCAAGTCAAGCGAGTTCTCGATTTTGTTACAAGCATCCCCTCTTTGAGAACTCGAGCCGCCAGTTTCGTTTCCCTCTCCAAAGTTTTTCCCTTCCTCAGCTATTTCCTATTCGAACGCATTGCTCCTACTTTTAGACCCCAAGCGGCAGCTACCGCCGTTTCCCTCTCTATTTCAAGTCTGGGTCTTTTCATTGGAGGACCTTCCTCCCCACTATCACTACAAATACTCTGTTGTGAGAGACGTCTGTCGGCATTTTGAGGAACATTCATGCAATCCTGCTGCCCTCTATTGTCATTTGGAGACAGATCTTCCTTTTCTCGTTTATCTTTGAAACGAGATATTTCTAATGTCCTATAATGACCCCAAGGAAGAATATTGGGATCATTAGGATATATACAGAGTTTGTCATCGTTAGGACTAAGTGCAATCTTTTCTTCCCTAATGGTTCGAACTATATGTAAATTGCTGCGTATATTACATTGTGTACGTTTAATAATATGTAATTGTTCTAAACAGTGTCGATAGTCCTCATGATTAATGCTATTTTTGACAATATGCGTTTTCACACCTTTTGCTTTTTTGATTGGATGTTCATTTTCTATTAAAATACTATACATTTTACTTTTCGTAACCCTATAAATTCTTGCATTATGCAACCATTACACTCATCTTTCATGATTCCCAGAACCTTTTTATTGGCACGAGGTATATTAAATTAATTATTTTCAGGATAGTTAGATGTATCAAACTTATTTATATCATTTTTCATAATTTCATACATATCAGCACCTTCGATTTCATATATAAAGCTATCGGTATCGGTATATAGTAATTTACATTTAGAGCCAACTCGATTCAACATATAACCGTAATGAAAGTAATACATTAGTAAACTTGAAAGATTTAGAACGCAAAGTCCCATGTATATCGGTTTATTTATACCTATGGTTGTCCATGACAATTGTACTGCGACTAGATTTTCATCAAATTCATCAAATACAGCACTACATTGAGTAGGTGTTCCAGCTTCAATTGTTTTTTCTGTACGACATATACATTGATCTTTGGTTATCAAAACTACATTTTAAATACATTCCAATGTTTAATGCTTCATGTTCTGGAAATACTCGATCATCTTCTACTGATTTCAATATACGTTCGAAGTCAGCGTATATAATAAATGGAACCTGTTCTTTTCGTTTGAAATTTTTAAATCTCAGAATATTATTTTGAGGTATTTTAATTGCACATGTATTTATTTTCGAACAGTCCGTCTCATGAATTTTAAGACTAATCTCATCAACAAAATAATGCAAGCAGCGATCACAAAGATATATTTTTTTATGATTTTTTTTTATTTGACTTCTAATCAAAGCAGACCAATTTTATATCCATACTGAAACGGGCAAACCAGCGCGAGCCGGCCGAACACCCTGCGAGTAGGCAGCTCGGCAACGAACCTCCGAGCGACTAAGTACCAAGAGAGCACCGAGAGAGGGACACGCGAAAATAGCACACGCAATAAGGAAGCAGAGCGAGAAAGGATAAGAGACGAGCCAGCAAGCAGACCCGGCACTGTCTCCAACGGGCTGTATCCCCGTATAGTGACTCTAGGGTTCTCTATCGAACGCAGTCCACGCCTCTCTGGCCGTATCCCCGGGAAGCCTGGAATAGCGAACCTCTAGAGTTTAACTCGGACGACGTAGGCTGATCGTCGGGCCGTATCCCTGATATCATGCAACTCCCCCTCTCTCGGCTCTACACTCTGTAGTCCGCTTTTTCTGTAATTAATAAATTCGATTTAATTCCTATGGAATTTGTCTTTGTCAAATCTCCCTACCTCGAGGGGCAGTACGCTGGCTAGGGCCGTATCCTCTAGTCGCGTGGCCACCCCTCGCTCATTGGAAGGTGGGACAGTTCGAGCCCCCACCACTCCTTTGAGGCTGCGTGGCTGTGTATATCCCGACACAGCGTCGCGGGCACTCTGTGTGCCCAAGCGCTCACACTAGCAGCTCTGCCCCACTATCGCCCACTCCCAGGCCTAGCGGGTGTCAGGATCCCTGGGCAACGCCACCCTTGCTTATAACGGTGCGTCGTTGACCAACCAGGGTTTACTTAACCTCACCAACTCCCTCTCACGACCCCTCCCGAGTCTCGAATCTCACGGCTTAAAACACTATAAGAGATTGAGCCGTTTCATTGGCGCCCGAACAGGGACTCGAGAGAAGGTCGGGAAAGTGGAGGTGTCCTTTAGAATTTCCAACCATTGGCTCTATTTTTTTCAATTAATAAAACGCTACCCCGCTAGTTGGCGGGAAAGCACGGACCTTTTGGGTATCAATTTATTACCTTCGTGTCGGGATGGTAGTACCTCGGGAAGAAGATGAGGCATCGATCGCGCAACAGGTCCGGGACCTCGCAAAAGCCGTCGAGTTTTTGATAAAAAATGAACACGAGCAAATAGAAAATTACGGGGTATCCAAAGAAATTTAATAATTAATAACGAGAACGTGGAAATTATTGATCGAAAGTTGCAAAATATAAAAAATCATTTAGAAGATCACATAACCGAGTTCGAAAGACATTCTAAACAAATTACTAAGCGAGATGACGAATTAATTACGGTCATACGCAACACTAACGCGAAATTGTTAAATTGTAACCTAAGAATAAAAAAGCTTGAAAACAGCGTGGATAAGATAACAATATCGTTGCAAAACCTTAAATTAAATTAAACTCTCAAAATGCCAACCGACAAGGCTAACCGTCAGAGGCGCTATGCCCAATCATTTGAAAACTTAGTGGCAAGTGGCCCGAGCCCGGCTGAACTCGAGTGGCATAAAACGGTAAACGAGAATCTTGAAATAATCAAAAATAACCACGAAGCATTAAAAAAGCGAGTAGAAATCCTCGAGAACGATACATCAATAAATGAATCGCCGAAAACAACGAAAGCAAACCCTCTACGAAAGAAGGAGTCTCCTCACTCAGACGAATTAGAGGCACTCGCGACGGTCGTTGAAAAATTAAAAAGGGAATTAGAATCATTTAAACGAGAAAATGACGATTTGCGCGAACGGGTCACATTACTCGAACAAGATAGCGATAAAATCATTGAAAAACAAGCTACGGAAAGTTCAAATATGCAAAGACTCAGTAGTCTCCTCGAAACCAAAGCCGAAAAAGTGCAAATCAACCACGAAATCCAAGAACTATCTACCAAACTTGATAGAATCGTTCGTCATAGAAGCTCCATGGGGGGCAACAACGACACAAACGAACTATCAAGGAGGGTAAGAATAGAACTACCCAAATTCAAGGGTTCTGCACCGGAGAGACCCATGAAATTTGTTAACGAACTGAAAGCCTACATTGAGGTTGTCAGACCAGAGGACCACGAAATACCTTACTTAATATCACAAGCGCTCGAAGGAGACGCACAAAATTGGTGGTACCTCCAGGTGGACGTAACCTCGATGGATGATTTCATACGGTTATTTAAGGAACGGTTTTGGAGCAAAAGCATTCAACGACAGCTCGCGAACCGCATTGAATACGGACAATATTTGTCACAAGGTCACAAGACGCGAGTAAATTACGCAACGTATCTGTTCGGCTTGGCCCGCGAGTTAGAATTGCATGAAAATGAACAAGAACTCGTTCGGAAAATCTCTGATCACTTTGAAAGAGAAGTCAGACGCGCGGTCACAAGTCAGCGACTTCAATCAATTAATGAATTACTAGAACTCCTGACCGAGTTCGATACGGATGACGCGAAAAAACGACGGCAATCCACAACAATAGAAAATCAAAAAACCAATCCAAATCAGCCGTCAGGGTCTAGCGGAAATAAAATAGATCCAAACTCAAACAAGCCAATAGGCAATAAACCATTCGGAAATAAAAAGACGGGGTTTGAAAAATCGATATTAACGGTACAAACCGAGTCAACCACAAATGAAACCACCCAAAAAAAGGGGGGGGCAAAGGTCAAAAAACAAACCGAGATGAAAAATCCAGACGACATTGAGGTACTGGATTTCTCAATCTACGGCGAGGTAGAAAACCAAAAAAACATGCATTAGTTGCATCAACATATGACGCACTTCCACAGAAGGCTGATGCAACTAAACATATAGCGTCCATCATGGAAGATCCGCGCGAAGAACTACTGCACGACATCAATCCTAACGGTCGCGAACAGCAAATTTCACATTGTCCGGAAATCGAAATTATGATCGAAGACATAAAATTAAATGCACTCGTGGATACCGGGAGTGAAGTAACGGCTATATCGGAAAACTTTTACTACCAAAACGCAGAAGTGTTAAAAAATGTCCGACTTTACCCATAAGCGGAAAAATTATAAAAGGAGCAACGGGAAGTAAATCTACTCGGTTAAAGCTTCAAGTACGATTAACAATGAAAATTGCAGGGCTTTGTGCTAAATCAATCTTCATAGTAATTCCGAAATTAATAAAACCGTGTATCATCGGTTATGATACAATCAAATCATTAAAAATGTTAATTAATACATTAACGCGAGAGATTTTATTCTCAACCCACGATAACGACGGAATCATAGCGTACACCGACACAATATTACCGCGTACGGAATACGCATCCTTAGCTATCGAAAATGTATCCGCGAATCCCACAAGTGGGCCCGGAAACAACAAACTGATCTCAACAATCAACCGCAAGATTTCGAGATCAAACAAATCCAGTCTGCGAATTCCCATAAGTGGGGCCAGACAAAATTAAATAATCTCCGTCAAAATGAGGAGAACCCTTACAAACACCCGAGCACATTATCAGAAAATGAAATCGACGGGAAAATTAATAAATGTACCAATCCTTCGGGGGTACAAAAACAAATATTACCAAATCTCAACAATCTATACGAAGATTATGAGAACAATAACGAAAATCCGCACGATTTATCAGAAAACGAGATCGACGGCAAAATAAATGAATGTACCAACCTAACGGAGGCACAAAAGCAAAAATTAAAAAATTTAATAATTAAAAATAAAACCGTATTCGAAAAGAAACCGGGACTATTGACAACCTATGAGCATGAACTCATAATTAGAGACACGACACCGTGGTTCTGTAAACCGTATCCGATAGCCTTGACTGACCGGCAAGACGCACTACAAGAATTCCGGAGAATGCTCGAACTAAATATTATAAGACGCTCTCATAGCGTCTATATCAATCCAATAAAAATCGTACGAAAACGCGACGGTTCCGTACGCCCATGCTTAGATGCACAAAAACTTAATAAAGTCTTACAAGACAATTATGAAGGACCCCCCGGTATTGACGAGGTCTTACAAAGATGCGCGAACCGACCGATCACTAGCATTTCAGACTTTACGTCCAGCTATTGGCAGATAAAACTCGCGGAAAAATCTCGAAAATACACAGCATTCAAAATTGATACGCATGTATATGAATTCAATGTAGTACCGTTTGGGATAAAAACTAGCGGAGCCGCGTTAATCCGGGGACTGGCCGAAGCCACGTGGGACTTTGAAAACTTTCTCATTTTATTTATGGATGATCTAATGATCCGCTCACAAACTTTTGAGGAGCATATCACGCACCTCGACAAATTATATCAAAGGTTGATAAAACATAACCTACGTTTAAACTTCAAAAAATCAAAATTCTTTTGCGAAGAAATTGAATTTCTCGGACATTTTATCTCGGCAAAAGGCATGAGACCGGATCCGGAAAAAATAAGAACAATTCAAAATTTCAAAGCACCGAAAAATATAAAGCAATTGCAAAGCTTTATCGGTTTCATTAACTTCTATTCCAAATTTGCAAAAAACTTTGCGAGCCATTTAGTTCCACTCTTGGACATCTTGAAAAATAAAGCCATATTTAAATGGACACCCATTCATCAAGCAGCGTTTGAGAAGATCAAAACGTTGTTCGATGAAAACATATTTCTAAAATATGCGGACCCAAAAAAGCCGTATATTTTAACCACAGATGCGTCCGATTACGCATGCGCAGCGGCGCTATCGCAATTAAATGATAACGGAGACGAAGAAATCGTCTGTTTCGTAAGTCGAACACTCAAGGGCAGCGAATGCTCGTATTTCACAACTGAGAAAGAAATGCTTGCCCTCGTGTGGTCACTAAACAAACTGAATACATTTTTAAGGGGGGCAGTTGAGATCATAGTCAGAACGGATCATGAGGCATTGACCTTCCTAAAGACGTGCAAATTCAATAACCAGCGCTTACAGCGATGGAACTTAGCAATACAAGACTATAATCTCAACCCCACATACATACCCGGCAAAATGAATGCAGTAGCAGATTATCTAAGTCGTATGGATGATAGCGAAAATTCAAAAGCCGAAAACCAATCAGAAATAGTAATAGCATTAATCACTCAATCGCCGTCTCAAGAATTGATAAAATTATGTAAAAAGTTGAATCAATATCAACAAAATGACGAAAAAACACAATCAATAATCGAAAAAATAAAAAATAAAGATATCGAAACTACAAAAAAATATGAAATAATAAACGAAACATTGTACAAAAAAACACACCAACGCTCAAAAATTGTAATTCCGCCAGGGATCCTGAGGAAATTCATCATAGAAGCACACATCAGTTACGGCCATGTTGGGGGGCGGAAAACAAACAAATTATTATGCGAACATTTTGTCTCGAAAGGCCTACGCAAAACGATCGCACAGGCTGTAAAGACTTGTGACATTTGTCAAAAAACAAAATATCCAACACAGAAATACAAAGAACAAGCCCAACCGATCCTTACGCGAAAGCCTAACGAATTATTATCAATAGACTTCTACGGACCGTTGCCGACCTCAGCGGGTGGAGTAAAGTACATACTCACAACAATAGACGTATTTAGTAAACTAGTAGTATTTTATCCACTCCGTAGAGCGACCGCAACGGCTACAATTAAAAAACTTATAGAAAATTACATAGTAACTTATGGAAAACCTAAAACAATTATATGCGATCACGGCACACAATTTACAAGTGAAAAATTCATAACAGCATTACAAAATGAAAATATTAGAATCACATATTCATCCATACGACACCCACAATCAAATATTGTAGAGCGCGTACACAGAGAATTAAGTAGATTCTTCAGAACATTCGTTAAAAATAAGCACAAAGGTTGGTCGCGATACATAACAATAATCCAAAATATAATGAACGAGACACACCACGACACAACAAACGAAACACCCATAGAATTACATTTCAATAAAAAACCCGTGCGCATTTGGGAAAAATACCTGCAAATACCAAAAGAAAATAACCAAATATCACACGAAACACGAATATCTTTAGCATGCGAACGCGCACACAAAATCGCGAAAAAGCGCGCAGAAAAAAAAAATCACAACAAAATACATTGTAAATTGCAAATTAACGACAAAGTATTAATTAGAGCACTAAACATTTCCGATACAGAAAACGGAAAATTGGCAAAATTCTTTGATGTTTACGAAGGTCCATTCATAGTAAGTAAAATCGTCGGTATAGACACATACGAACTAACCGATGAGCAAAACAAAATACGTGGAAAATTTCACCTAAACAATATTAAGCCTTACCACGAACCACAACGAATTTAGCCATATTAGATGGATATATACGCACATGTAAAAGAAAAACAAATGCTCCATAAACACACGCACGATACAGGCAAAAGCATACCACAGTCACAACAAATACGACATAATATAACACACTACCAAGAACACAAACAATAACACAAAGGGTAACGCATAGGTGAAATTCCAAATAGCCGAAAGGAAAATCGGCAGAAGCTACACTCAGTAACAGCTCAACCAGCACCATGAACGGAGCTAACAAGGCGACACAGACGAGCCAACACGCAGCACAGCAGGCCCTACGAGGAGAGCCGACGTTGACAGGGCGAGCCAGCCGATTCATCGGCAACTCCAGCGGCCGCTTCAGCATTGGACGACGCAGCCAAACAAAGAGGGCCTGGCAATGCAACACGGGGCCGCCCGCAACAACACCGGCAACGAAGCGGATAAGGGACTGGGAGCCTCAAACCCCTTGGCGACAACCAGCCCTCATCTCGCTCACGGGCGACCCCAAGCCAGCAGCGCACAGAGACCACCACCCTCAAGACCCAAGGCGGAAGAAGCGGGCCACAGGTCGATCACGCTGGCAGGCAAAAATCAGCAAACTATTTGATGTCGCCGCTCGCATCGCACCATCCACCTCAACGGAGGAATACGACCCGCAGAACCCGGGAATACCGACCGCACCAACACCAGCAGAGACGCTGTCTCCCTCACCAGAAAGCTCGCCGGAGCAAGGGGCCTGGTGGCTCCCATAAACACACACACCATACACACACACACACACACACACACACACATACACAAAAAAGTGAAATTCAATTCAATTGAAAAAAAAAAAAAATTTAGTCGTAGTGTGTATGGAGTTTTTGTTTTTTTTGAAAAATAAATAGTATTATACTTCTCTCAACACGCATCTCATCTCTTCCTACGAAATAAAAAATTCCTCTCGCTGGCGCTTTCGAATTTTTCATTGGGGGGCAATGAAACGGATGGACGAGATGCGAGGCAACCAAGTACCTGCGGATAGGCAACCCGGCGACCAAACTACACGCAAAGAGAGTACCGAGAGCGTACCGAGAGAGGGACACGCGTAAACGGCACACGAAAGATACAAACAGAGCGAAAATCAATAAGAGGCGAGCCCGCAACGAGAGTAAATACAGTCTCCATCGGGCCGTATCCCCGTATAGCGACTCTAAGGTGCTCTATTGAACGCAGTCCACGCTTCTCGGGCCGTATCCCCGAGAATCCTGGAATGGAGTACCTATAGAGTTTAGCTCGGACGACGTAGGCTAATTACCGGGCCGTATCCCCGATAATTACGCAACTCTCCCTCTCTCGGCTTTACATTTTGTAATCCGCCAATTTATACTTAATAAAATTAAAATTCAATCCACATGGAAATCTTCTTCATCAAATCTCCCTACTTCGAGGGTTAGTGCGCTGGCAGGGGCCGTATCCCTCGGCCGCGTGGCCACCCCTCGCTCATTGGCAGGTGGGACAGTTCGAGCCCCCACCACTCCTTTGAGGCTGCGTGGCTGCGTAGATCCCGACGCAGCGTCGCGGGCACTCTGTGTGCCCAAGCGCCCACACATGCAGCTCTGCCCCACTATCGCCCCTTCCCAGGCCTAGTGGGTGTCAGGACCCCTGGCAACGCCACCCTTGCTTATAACGGTGCGTCGTTGACCAACCAGGGCTTATTAACCTCTCCTTCTCCCTCTCACGACCTCTCCCGAGTCTCGAATCTCACGGCTTAAAAACGATCTAAGGGATTGAGCCGTTTCAGTATAAAAGGACTAACAATAATAAAAAAATTTTTTATTCTACGAAAAAATGGGCTGATAATAGATTTGTTGTACCTTACAATCCATATTCACTATTAAAATATAACAGTCACATAAATGTTGAAGTTTGTTCAACTGTAGTGTGTATAAAATATTTGTTTAAATACTGTTATAAAGGTCATGACTGTAATTTTATTGAAATGAAGTTAGATAATGAAAATAACGATGTAATGGAGGATACTGAAATACAGTATGATGAAATCAAACAATACATTAATACAAGATACGTTTGTCCTCCAGAAGCAATGCATCGTTTATTACAATATAATATGAGTGAATTATCACATACTTTTAATAGACTGCCTGTTCATGATAAAGATCAACAACAAATTTATTTTGTAAAGAATGAAGAAGAGAAAATATTGAATAAAAACGTTGGAACACAACTTACTGCTTGGTTTGAACTCAATCAAATAGATGCAGAAGATCACAATTATTTATATACAGAAATCCCTAGATATTATACATTCGATAAAAAAGAAAAAAAATGGAATAAACGTAAACATTATAACAAACTAATTTTGAGTAGGATGTATTTAGTAAATCCTAAACAAAAATAAAAATTCTTTCTCCGATTATTATTATTACATGTTAAAGGAGCTACATCATATGAATATTTAAAATCATATGATGGAATAACATATTTAAGTTATTATGAAGTTTGCAAAGCAAGAAATTTAATGACTACAGATGAAGAATGGGATAAATGTTTAGAAGAAGCATCACAGTATAAATTTCCAAAAAGTATGTGTCAATTATTTGCTTACATTTGTGTATTTCACAATCCAATTAATGCTCCAGAAATATTTGAAAAATATAAAACACCAAAAATGGCGGAAGAAGTTGGCGTACAATATGCATTAAATGTAATACAAGAAATTTTAATTTCCCATGGATTTTCAACAAAAGGTTATAGTCTACCACATATCACTGAAGCAAATGAATTTACTTACAATATTCCTGATAATGACAACGACAGTTTCAATTTCAATAACTCCAATTTATGCGCAGATCCAATTTCAACATTAACAGACGCACAAAGAATTATTTATATGATAATAAATTGTATTAACAAAAAATCAGATGATAATTGCATATTTATCGACGGTCCTGGAGGTACCAGTAAAAGTTATTTATTAAATACACTTATAACTTATTTCAAAATAAATAATATTAACTTTTTAACGGTTGCATGGACTGGAATCGCTGCTAATTTATTACAATATTGGCACCAAAAAACTCTGACGTTCTGGAAATAAATAATAAAATTTTATCACTTATCAATGAACAAGATCATATATTTTTAAGCAGTGATTCAGCAGAAGATTCTAATAATGAAAACTTAGACACACTTTTACCTACAAAATTTTTAAACTCGTTAACACCTAATGGATTACCACCGCCCAAACTTGTATTAAAAAAGGAGCCATAGTCATGTTATTACGAAATTTGAATTTAAACGACGGTCTTTGCAATGGCACAAGATTAATTATAAAAGACATGAATAAATATTCCATTTTAGCAGAAATAATAAGTGGGAAAAAAACCGGTTCAAACGTTATATTACCTAGAATAAGTTTAACACCAGCAGTAGAAGAAATACCATTTTCTATGACCAGAAGACAATTTCCAATTAGACTTGCACTCGCAATGACAATTAATAAAGCTCAAGGACAATCATTCATAAAAGTTGGTATATATCTACCCTCTTCAGTAATTTCTCATGGTCAATTATATGTTACTTTATCCAGAACAACACATCCAGAGTACTTGCGACTTGATATAAAAAACGAAACAAAAAATAAAAAAGATAATAAAGTTTATACAAAAAATATTGTGTATCAAGAAATTTTATAATTTAACTTTATATTAATGTATAGTACTTTTATTAAATAATGAAAAAATCATAAAGCGGTAGCTAATATCAAGTATAGCGGCAGCTAAGATTAAATGCAGCTACATCATGTATATTATCGGTAAAATTTATAGAATTACAGAAAGAGCGCCGACAAGTCAATATTAGTAAAATTTACGAAATTACAAAAAAAGCGCCGCTAAATGAATAGTGTTCAAATTCATGGAATTACAAAGAGAGTTATAAAAAGCGCCGCTAAATCAAGAGGCAGCTTTAATACTATTGGTAAAATTCATAGAATCACAAGAACAGCGCCTCTGAATGAAGCGGCAGCTACGATTACAACACAGTCATGACAACAGTCAAATAATGTCAGCTAAACAATTGAGCACAGCTTCACTAATATTAAGTGTTTGTACAGATTTATAATTGGTAAGGTACAATTTTAACTTTATACGTAAATAAGTATACATATATTTCATATGCTACATGTATAATATTGCTAATTTTATATGTGTTTTTTAATGATTATTATTTTCACGCAAACGGTATTAACGGAGTAGTAAGAGTATGTATTGACACAATTAAGAATAGAAATGAATATACAAATAAGTACATTATATCTCTGTAATTTGATTAATGAAATTGTGATTATAATTTTCAAAAATACACTATACAAATAAAATTATAAATAGGTAAAAATGAATCATTAAACTGATTTCCACTAATATGAATCGTTTCTACAGTTAATAATTGATAAGATAAAATTTGAACTTTATTCAATTAATTCATAGATACACATTCTACATATGTATATTTAAAATAAAATATTTAAATTGCCATTTTCAGGAAAAAAGTATTAACACAATCTAATGAATGTATCAATGATATCAATCAATAATATCAATGTAATATGTATTAACACAGTAATATCACTACACATTTACACAGATTATAAGTAGATTCAAATGTATTCAGTATATACAAGGAACATTAAATAAGTATTAACACAGTATTAATACTACACACTTACACAGATTATACGTTGAATGAATTCAGTATATAAAAAAGAATTTAACAAACATAAAATGTTTCTACAGTTAACAAATACTAAGGCAAATTTTAAACTTTATTCCATGAATCACTAGATACACATTTTACATGCGTATGAAATTAAAATATTTTTATTACTATTTTCAGGAATAAAGTATTAATAAAATATTAACAATATGTATTTGCAAAGTATATGAAAATAATTTAAGAAAATATTATTATTATTAGTATCAGATGTCAAAAATACTATTTAAAATAAAATCATATACGAATATGATAATATATTATTTATAATACATTGTGTATTATATAAGATAACATTGACCATATAAAGAAAAAAAATAAATGGACAACACTATTTACCCTATATACAAATATATTTTGATTTGACAATATCCTTCACAAAGAAAAATCATAAAATCTTATAAATTTTCTAACCCTATAAAACACCAAACTGCATAAAAGTTCACTCGCTCGATATTTCAACCGTAACTTTTAATTATTAATATAGTATCAATTTATAATTTTAAATTTATTATTTATTATTTAGATGATTAATAACGTGTAGAATTATTGCTCGCTAACGCTCGCTCGGTTCGTAACCCCAGTTTAACTTCAATTAACAGCTTAGCTTTAATTAACAGGTGGGTGGGCTCAAAATCAAAGTTTTGAGTAATACTATAAAGACCCCATAGGAAATTTATATACATGAATATTATATTAATTGAATATCTGAACGTAGGATTGGAAAAGTCTGATTGTCAGCTTTAAATGTAGAAATTGAAATATATACATTTATACATCTCATTATAATGTTTGAATAGAAAATTGAAATATATACATATATATCTCGTTATAATGTTTTTTAAAAAAATAATTGATATTTATGAGTGATTCCATGCGAATTCGAAGGGTCAAAAAATGGATATAGCTATAACTCTGGGAATTTGTTCTGGAGGTTACCTGTGATTACTCTGAATTTTTTTAGATTTTTTGCATTGATTATCTTAGAGTTACAGGGGGTCAAAGTTGATAAAAACAGGTTTTTTTTCATTTTTTGCTGATTTTGCAAAATTCATAGCTTCTCAGGGAAGCATTTTTCGACAAAAACACATTGAACACTTTTTTTATAAAATTTGCTAAGCTTTTCAACAAAAATATTTATAACAAAAATATTTATAACAAAAATTCATAAAAATATTTATAAAAAAAATATTTATAACAAAAATTCATGAAAGTACCTTTTCTTTGCCTAAAATTACCAGCAATGTTTCAGAGTGGGTCTCGAACATTAAGACAACTTAAAAAATCAAAATATGAGTTTTGAAAAAAAAGTTTAGAATTTCTTATAAAAAAAATTAGATTTGAATAGAAAAAATAATTCTAAGAAAAAAAGTATTCTTGTCATTTTTCATAACTTTGTTTCCTTTCCAAGCTAAAAATCGATGAAAATTCAAAATTAAAGAGTAAAAAATGCGAAATCAGCAAAAAATAAAAAAAAACTGTTTTTATCAATGCGAAAAATCTGAAAAAATTCAGAATAATCACAGGTAACCTCCAGAACAAATTCCCAGAGTTATAGCTATATTGATTTTTTTACCCTTCGAACCCTTATACATATATAAAGACACCCACGAAAACAAGAAAATCCATAAAACCCCATAAAACATGAAACGCAATAAAACTGCAAAAACTTAAAACTCCATAAAACATCATAAACTTTCAAAAACTTTACACCCACTCAAACAAGAAACTCCATAAAACCCCATAAAACATCATAAACTTTCAAAAACTTTACACCCACTCAAACAAGAAACTCCATAAAACCCCATAAAACATGAAACACAATAAAACTGCAAAAACTTAAAACCCCATAGAAACACCATAGACCACAACAAACCCTATAGCATCATGTTCGTATTATACCAAAGAACGTTAACATAAACTGTAATGGGGATTGACCACGTTAAATGTAGATTATTCTACTTTGGTTCTTCGTAGGTTTTAGATAAAGGGGAACAGGGCTAATACGTAAAACTCGCAAATGAAACACATACGTGACGTTCGGTAAAAGGCTATTGCATATATTATGTTAATTCAATCAGAAAATTACAACAGAATAAATGTACAAGTCTGCTTCGTTAGCACGCAATCTCACGGTCAATAGAAAGCTAATATTGTTGAACGCGCTGGTGAGAGTGAAAGAGAGAATCTGATACTTACAGAAAAAAATGCGGAGGACGCTAATACGATAATCAGCCTAAAGCTGCGGTTTCGCTCCGATCCAGCTAGCTGGTAAACAGTAGGCTCTCGCAACGGTGTAGAGTATCTCTCCACTCACACGCGTAATCGCAATTATCGTAATGATAAACAATACAAAATGCCAATATTGCCGGGTAAACGCTTTTCTGATATACAGCACGCGCGCTCGATGCTCGAATCGAATCTAGCTCCGGCCTAACCTGACGCTACCATCTTCTCTCTCACACGCACTCTCTCAATAGGCGGAGCGTTCACAAACCCATCCGCTCTCGAACAGCTCTGGTGCGCGGGAACATCTGAAAGAACCTTACATGCAAATATATACAAACATATGTATTCAAGAAATAGCATGCGGCGTGACGATACTCGTCACAAAACAAAAAATATCATAAAATATCACAAAATTTCATAATGTCGAAACATCCTAAAACCCTATAAAATTTCTAACCCCATTAAACATCAAACCGCATAACAGTTCACAAATTCCATAAAACATGAAACCCTAGAAAAACCCCATAAAACACCATAATCTTTCAAAAACGCAATAAAACTGCAAAAATTTAAAACCCCATAGAAACACCATAGACCACCATAAACTCCATAGCATCAGATTCGTATTACACCAAAGAATACTTTTACCGAAAAAAAACCGTAACACCATAATTATTTTACAGAATAAATAGTAAAGTCTTAAGAAAAGAAAGGCTGAAAAAAAAGTCGGAAAAAAAGTCTTAATTTTTTGAGCATCCGTAAAAGGCCCATGGGACAACCTTATCAAAAATTTTTTACGGTAAATGGATGCTCCATTGTACCAATTAACCATTCCTAAAAAAAATAAAAAAAAAATTAATTATTACCAGTAATGGGGTTTTTCCACCATTTCAATGAAAACGGGCATCGCTCACTTTAATATAATGTAAGATTTATAATACATTGTGTATTATATAAGATAACATTGACCATATAAAGAAAAAAAATAAATGGACAACACAATTTACCCTATATACAAATATATTTTGATTTGACAATATTCTTCACAAAGAAAAATCATAAAATCCTATAAATTTTCTAACGCCATAGAACACCAAACTGCATAAAAGTTCACTCGCTCGATATTTCAACCGTAACTTTTAATTATCAATTTATAATTTTAAATTTATTATTTATTATTTATATGATCATTCATAACGTGTAGAATTAAACTTTCAAAAACTTGACACCCACTAAAACAAGAAACTCCATAAAATCCCATAAAACATGAAACGCAGTAAAACTGCAAAAACTTAAAACCCCATAAAACATCATAAACTTTCAAAAACTTTACACCCACTCAAACAAGAAACTCCATAAAACCCCATAAAACATGAAACACAATAAAACTGCGAAAACTTAAAACCCCATAGAAACACCATAGACCACCACAAACCCTATAGCATCAGGTTCGTATTACACCAAAGAACGTTAACATAAACAAAAAATATCATAAAATATCACAAAATTTCATAATGTCGAAACATCCTAAAACCCTATAAAATTTCTAACCCCATTAAACATGAAACCGCATAAAAGATCACAAATTCCATAAAACATGAAACCCTAGAAAAACCCCATAAAACACCATAAACTTTCAAAAACTTGAAACTCCTTAAAACATGAAACTCCATAAAACTGCTTAAAACACCATAAACTTTCAAAAACGCAATAAAACTGCAAAAATTTAAAACCCCATAGAAACACCATAGACCACCATAAACCCCATAGCATCAGATTCGTATTACACCAAAGAATACTTTTACCGAAAAAAACCATAACACCATAATTATTTTACAGAATAAATAAGTCTTAAGAGAAGAAACGCTAAAAAAAAAGTCGGAAAAAAAAGTCTTAATTTTTTTGAGCTTCCATAAAAAGCCCATGGGATAACCTTATCAAAAAATTTTTTACGGTAAATGGATGCTCCATTGTACCAATTAACCATTTCTAAAAAAAAATAAAAAAAAAATTAATTATTACCAGTAATGGGGATTTTCCACCATTTAAATGAAAACAGGCATCGCTCACTTTAATATAATGTAAGATTTAATCTTTAGATTTTTTGTACTTATGAAACAGTTGTAAATTTTGAATTTTGAAAATTGTAAAATTTTATTGCAATTTCATTGCAATATCTTGGGCCCCGAGGTGTCCTACGACCTTATTTGTTTTAAAATTTATTAATTGTAAATTAAAATACTATATTTTGTAACGTGGCGTTTGCTCCCCGTTCGAGCAACTACACGCTAGTGTACAAAGAATATTTATAAGTGCCGGCTGACTCCTCCTTCCAGGGTCCAGAGTACTGAAAAACGGAAAAACGGGTACACGTAAGGGATTCGGTAGCAATAGGACTAAATGGATAAATAATAAACCAAAGAATAAGATTAACACATAAATTCAGATATATTATAAAATTCCCGTATACAAATCCTCTGTGGCAAACAAATAAGTCATGAATTTAAATAATACATGGGCCAGCGGCCAAATAACTAAATCCACATTGATTTGTGCTGGGTGTGCTAGAAAAGAAAAGGGGCCGCGAAATTCCTCTACGTAGATTCTAATATCTTCCTTCCGTGGAAAAATTTACAAGTGGGAAACTGCCACAGGAAACTGAAAATACGCGAAAAAGGAAACCGCTACCTGAGACAACGCGTTCCAAGTGTTAGTCTCACTTCGGCCAGAAACAAGTATCAACAAATAAATCTATAATAAAAACCTCACCAATGTTTCCACCAAAAGATCCAAAACCAATCCTCTCGAACTCCTCCACGACAAAACCTCCACAATTCTCCAAGAGTCCAAGATAATATTCCGGCACACGAGGGCGTGGAAAATGGCGTCGAGAGAAAGTGAGAGAGAAACCAAGAAGTTGCTGCTGGGACCAGATCCAGGAACAGAGTGGCCGAGGCCGACGCTCCGCTCGAGAAAGGATGCCGAATTTTCCCACTCAGCCTCCTTCTTCACGGAAGCGTCGTCCCGGCCGCCAAATTTCCTAATTGGTCACCGAAGATGGTCTAAATAGGCCATTGGCTTATTTAAATACCACCACAAGTTATCGCTATATCGCCTGATTTTCCCACGCCCCCTTTTCTATTCTTAATTTTCTCATTGGTCGAGAAAACAATTATCGCCTTCTATATCCTTGCGAATTTACATAACTTGCGCCCCCTTTATTGATAGAGATCAATCAATCAATATTGATCTCCATCAGATGGCGCCCTCTATACAGAACTAAACGGCCGCGCAAGTTTCAAAATCCATCAAACGAATAAAAGAATCAATTGTAAGACAACCTTAACATATCGTACTATACAATAGCGGAAGCCGGCCTTTACTTCTCTATCTCCCGATCCCCCTATACTCCTGAAAGAAAAATCTCTATATCTATCACACATCAATTGCCCGGGAGCAGGCGCCCACTCGATCGATAGTCTAATCACGGTCGATAATCACAAGCGCTCTCTCCCGTTACCACGCGCCTCTCATACTCTCTCTCTCTCTCTAGCATACGCTCTTCTCCCACTCTCGCCAACTTCTCTCTCCCGCGCACGCCGACTCTCTCTCTCTCTCTCTCTCTCTCTCTCACGCTCACACTCGCGCCCACCCCTCTACACGCAGCCGCATGCATGTAACTGCGTGCGCGCCGCCGTCTCGTTTCCTGCCGTGCCCCCTCCCGAGCGCCAACGCGCTGCGCAGGTGTGACTCGGGAGCTCACATCCTGCGCTCCGCACGCGGTCAGTCAGAGTTCAGCTGGCCGAATACAATACTCGCGACGCAGCAATAATTATTGCTACGTCGCAATTTTCAAAATTCAAAACAAGAAGAGAATTAAGATGTAGATTTTGAAAGATTAAATTCTCAATGCGAGCTGTGATTTTGTAACATAACTCAACAGTGTTACTTATTCGGCAATCGTTATACTTTAAAAACTGATTATTAAGCGTTACAGTTTGCGAATCCGTCATCATATTCAGCCTTTAAAAGAGTCGAATTCGCCTCATTTTAACTAGTCTCGTGTTTAAGTCCGAACTCCGTACCACGCGGTCGGTAAACTAGCGGAGATTTTACATTGTACTACAAAGTACTATCTTGTGAATTTAAGCAACAAATATATTATCCATTAAACGCAAAACGAGTGCATCATTTCATTTCAAAAGCCTATCGTTCCTTCCAGTCCACAATTAAGCAGAAAGAAAAAGATTAGGACATCGGAGACTGCAAAACAAAGACAGCAGAAGAAGAAAAGCAAAGGTCAGTCGTATAAAATACTTAATAGAAATACATTACTAGGGGTAACGAGTCTATATCAATCTAGCCACTTGATTCTCACTTTTAAAAACAAATCTGCACACAAATACAATCCTACCTATGTGGTGAGAGTGTAGGTAGCACATAACATCATAAACTATATTATTCAAATTGCGTTAAAAACCCCTAAGACTCATACTACGCGTTAGATATTTCATTTTTGAATAATAATGATCCAAAAATAAATATTTTCTGCACAGACGGTGTCGAAAAAATAATTATTATTGCAATAATACATAAGCATATGTACATTAAGTTTTTAGATTTATAACTTATATAGTTGATGTTAATGATTCTTTGTAATTTACGTATTATATACCATTTGAAAGTAGTGAAATCTTCCCGCACCCCCACCCCCAAATAAACCTTTTAAAGGTAAAAGGCTGGCAAGTATACGGTCGTTTCATACTGTTAGAATTAAAGATTAATTTTCTAACTTTTGATAACCTCATTGCCACAAAAATTCTAAGAGTTTACTATATCTATACGGTTATTTCATTGTTTTAATCATAGTTAATTTTCGAACCCTCAATTTCGAACCCTTATATGATAAAAATTCAAATCTATCACTCTATGACAATATTAACCCATAAACATCTTTACGTTAAGGGTCTGTTAGTCAGACTACCATTTCTTTAGTGTTACTTCTCCTATACCCTCGATTTTACATAAATTTCAATTTTAATTTTAACAAAAGAAAGTTATGATATCAATTCATAAATTGGCAAGTTCTTTTATAAAAAGCAATCGATTCGAAATAAATAAATAAGCGTTTAAAAGGGGGAGGATTATAATTATATATGTATTTATATAAACACTTGTCCAAATTGCAGCATGTGAAAAGGTGAATAGCCAGTGAAAAACTACAGTCGGGTACAATTAAAACTTTGAATAATTGCGACTGCTGCCACGTTCTGCGCATTCTAGCTGATGTTTGGTGACCGATCAGGATGACGCCGTATTTATCGTAGGAGATTAGGCCACCATTCTTTCGGTAAATTGGGCATTGCGTGATGGGTCACAAACATGCGTAGAACGTAGCGCCAATATGTTATTATTCAAAGTTTCAATTTAACCTTATGGTACATGTAATAGAATCGCATGATGTTCTTACATGACATTATTACATGACAAATGTGCCTTAATATGCGGTAATATCGTGTTTGTCTAAAATTATTATGTAATTTAACAAGATTGTTTTGCATCATGAAAACTTTTTCTGTTATTTATGGTAGCAACGAGCGGATGTACATTCTACTCTACTTAATAATTCAGTAAATGTGTTGCTATGCTTATTTCATTAAAGATCTATGTCTAGTACGATTAAATACAATTATACATGAGATTTAAATTCTTTTAATTTACATACATTTAAAAAAAACAAGAACAAATTCTATCATGTAGAACGCAATTTTTTTTACGCAAAAACTTGCCGTCCCGTCCTATCGTAGATAATCGATGAACTACTAAATGTCAGTGTAATCAACAATATCATAAAATTTTTAGTATAGTTAATTTATCGTCCTATTATCCTACAATGGGTACTACTCAAAACATTATATTAAACTATGAGAATGATGGCCTCAAATAATAATAATAATAATTGGAATGCCATTTTTTAATTAAGTAAAGATTTAAAACTAATAGCTGTAAACTACATAAATATTAATTTAAAATTTTTAAGCTTGATTTATTTTCCAACTTGAGTCATAGAAATTTATTTCATAACATTTTTTTAATATGTAATAATAGTTACAATTATTTTTAATGAACTTCCTGTAATCTTCCGATAATAATAACAGAGTTTTGTAAAACATACATACACATAACCAAAAATTGAGCTTAGAATGATTGCAAGATTACGTTTGAATTCTTCAAAAATTGGTTAAGGACAGTAATAAATAGATATAGAATGAAAAACCGATTAAGAGATTTTCTAAGGGTGTTTCATTAATAAGTTACTTTGGTTAACCTTCCATAATTTGAAGATGGTATCCATCGTTATCTATGATAGGACGGGACGGCAAATTTTTCCGTAAAAAAAATTACGTTCTACATGATAGAATTTGTTCCTATTTTTTTTAAATGTATGTAAATTAACAGAATTTACATCTCATATATAATTGTATATAATCGTACTAGACATAGATCTTTAATGAAATAAGGATAGCAACACATTTACTGAATTACTAAGTAGAGTAGATTGTACATCCGCTCGTTGCTTCCATAAACAACAGAAAAAGTTTTCATGATGCGAAACAATCTTGTTAAATTACATAATAATTTTAGACAAACATGATATTACCGCATATTAAGGCACATCTACATTATATTAAGAGAATAAAATCGTAAAAATCAAACCTGTAAAGAATCCTCGATCCTGGTAAAACTATACGGTAAAAACGTATTTTGAGACAATGGGTGCATTCCTTTCGTCAATGCGCTTCGAATCATGTAAAAAAAGTTGACCTAACCCAATTAGTTTTTGAGATATGGGCTTTTGAATATGACCTAAAATTTCGAAAATCAGCGTACGTACGTACGTGCTTGGAAAGTGTGTTTTTTTTTCTATGAAAGGAATAAAAAATTACAAATATGGTTCGATGAAATTAAATATTTTCCATTGCGCTATACATTCGTAAAAAAAATTTTTCAAAATCTCAAAATTAATCCGTTTTATCGATAAAAAACGGACGCGAGTTATTCGATTTTTCATATAATGGTATACGATACTCGTGGGATCTGTGTTTTTTTAATAAAATAATTAAATAATTCCAAATATGAATTACTGAAATCGAATGTTTTCAACTCAGCTATACAATGGAGACGAGATCTTCGATTTTCATAAAAAACGGAAGCGAGATATTTGATTTTTCAAAATTATTTTATATTTTGTTGTAAATATTTATAATAAAATATAAACTTTACTATACGCCTTAAGCCAGAATATTAATCAGTTTTTGTAAGTAGAGCTTGATTCATGTATGCAGATCAGTACAGATATTTTTATACTTAAAAAACAAATTTTTGTAAAATTAGCAGAACAGGTCCATCACTGGTAAAAATTAATTATTTTTATGGATTTTTTTCACATTTTAGGTATATTGGCGCTACCAAGTATTCATCTACCAAAAAATTGCAGATACAGTTGTTCTATGGGGCTTTTTTTGAAGCTGAAAAATATTAAGACTGTGATTTAAGACTTTTCAGTGTTTTTCTTTTATGAATTTTAACTCTAAAATTGTTATGGTGTTGTATTTTATGGTTTTTTCATGGTAAAGACGTTATTTGTGTAGTTATAAATCAGATGATATGGTGTATGATGTTTCTATGGAGTTTCATTTTGTATGAAATTTTGAATTTTTACTGCATTTCATATTTTATACATTTTCAAGTTTTAAGTGATTTTATGGGGTACATGGGGGTTACTTTTCTCATAAATTTATAAAGATAATAAAACTAATATCTGCCTTAAAATAATTTTAGGCACATTATGTCTAGAAATTGCAAAAATTTTTTAAAACTAGAGGCTTCAGACCAATGGGACTTTCTTCTGTAAACCAAAAGATGATGAAAAATGCCGAGGAAAATGCGAAATATAGAATATGAAAATTTAACATGGGGAGGCAGATGGAGGAAAAACAAATTGACTAATTGGATTTTTATTATTTTTTTTAAATGGGCTTAATTTTTGATCTGAGCATCGAAACTTGGTATATTTTTTTTTAAATTAAAGCTCTTTTGTAATCTCTTTTGCACTTTAATATAATATAAGATAAGATATTCATATTCTATATTTCGCAATTTCCTCGGCATTTTTCATCATCTTTTGGCTTACAGAAGAAAGTCCCATTCGTCTGAAGCCTCTAGCTTTAAACAATTTTTTTCAATATCTAGACCTCATGTGCCTAAAATTATTTTAAGGTAGGTATTAGTTTTATTATCTTTATAAATTTATGAGAAAAGTTACTCCCATGTACCCCATAAAATCACTTAAAACTTGAAAATGTATAAAATATGAAACGCAGTAAAAATGCAAAATTTCATACAAAATGAAACTCCATAGAAACACCATACACCACCATAAACGCCATATCATCTGATTTATAACTACACAAATAACATCTTTACCATGAAAAAACCATAAGATACAAAACCATAACAATTTTAGGGTTAAAATTCATAAAAGAAAAACACTGAAAAGTCTTAAAACACAGTCTTAATGTTTTTCAGCTTCAAAAAAAGCCCCATAGAACAACCGTATCTCCAATTTTTTGTGGTAGATGAATGCTTGGTAGCGCCAATATACCTAAAGTGTGAAAAAAAATCCATGAAAATAATTAATTTTTACCAGTGATGGGCCTGTTCTGCTAATTTTACAAAAATTTGTTTTTTTAGTATAAAAATATCTGTACTGATCTGCATACATGAATCAAGCTCTACTTACAAAAACTGATTAATATTCTGGCTTAAGGCCTATCGGAAAGTTTATATTTTATTGTAAATATTTACAACAAAATATAAAATAATTTTGAAAAATGAAATATCTCGCTTCCGTTTTTTATGAAAATCGAAGATCTCGTCTCCATTGTATAGCTGAGTTGAAAATATTCGATTTCATTAATTCATAGTTTTGCACTGTTCTAATTAGATTACTTCAACTTTTACGTAACTTAACATGTACTTTTCCATATAAGCTGATGTATATTTCCATTCTTCTAAGAATTCACATAAACTGTCCACTGATCTGTATGTTCATCTTCATCTTTTTTTCCAAAACCGCAACCTACATTACTATAAACAGCTGACTTAATAATAGTTATTCCCCAAATACAAACGTAAACTTTGATTATTAATTCTAACAAATTTTTATTTAAAATTAATTTAAAGAACACTTCCTATACTGTTTTAAATACATTAAAATATTTTTGCTTAAGAAAATTTGATGAATAAAAATAAATTAATAATTACCTGGTCATTGTGATTTCTATTTAACTTCTTAAGAAAAGCTTAAATTTTCTAAAACTAAAAATAATAAATAGTTAACAAAGAATCAATTCTTCTGTCAATGAAAGTAAAAAATTTTGCAATATGATTTTATTAATATCTACCTCATGAATACGTACGTACATACGTACGTACGTACGTGCTTGGAAAGTGTGCTTTTTTTCTATGAAAGGAACAAAAAATTACAAATATGGTCCGATGAAATTAAATGTTTTCCATTGCGCTATACATTCGTAAAAAAAAAATTTTTCTAAATCTCAAAATTGATCCATTTTATCGATAAAAAACGGGCGCGAGTTATTCGATTTTTGATATAATGTTATACGATACTCGTGAGATGTGTTTTTTTAACAAATAATTAAATAATTCAATAATTAATAAATTAACGAAATCGAATGTTTTCAACTCAGCTATACAATGGAGACGAGATCTTCGGTTTTCATAAAAAACGGAAGCGAGATTTTTTCAAAATTATTTTATATTTTGTTGTAAATATTTATACTTAAAATACACATTTTTATAAAATTAGCATTTAGCAGAACAGGCCCATCACAGGTAAAAATTATAGTATATGAGGGTAACTTTCCGCACAAATTTGGAAAGGCAATAAAATACTGTACAATTTCATCATATTACATCTACATTATATTAAGAGAATAAAATCGTAAAAATCACACCTGTAAATAATCCTCGATCCTGGCAAAACTATACGGTAAAAACGTATTTTGAAAAAATGGGTACATTGCTTTTATCAATGCGCTTCGAATCATGTTAAAAAAAGTTGACCTGACCCAATTAGTTTTTGAGATATGGGATCTTGTAGATGACTGAAAATTTCGAAAATCAGCGTACGTACGTTGACATTTTCAGCATTTTTTAGCTCAATAACAAAGCAAAATCATGAAAAATGCCAACTTCTTTTCTTTTTTTAAAAATTAATTTAAAAATTTCAAAGTATTTTTTTTTTTTTAGAAAATGGTACAAAATTTATTACTAATTAAATTATTAATTTATAAAAATTATAATTTCTTATATATTTTTCAAACCCACAAAACCATGTCACAACACACCCCAAGCTTCTGTGATTTTGAAATATGATATATTATATGAGTAAATAATTTGAAGTAATCATAAGAAATTTTTAAAAAACATTTTATTTAAATAATTAATAGTGTTTTATAAAATTTATTATTTATAAATTTTAAGTTTTCATATATTATTGAACGACCCAAAACCCTAATACAACGTATGACAATTTTCTATTATACTCAAGTACGATATAATATATAAATAAAATTATTTTAGAGAAATACTTAAACTATACAATACGCATATACAGTATTATAATTGTTTAGTTGGCAATCCAGACTAGAATCAAAAGTTTTATTTGGGCCATAGAAGCCTCCCAATAATTATGAATACAATTCCGACCATTTATCATTCTACAATATAATTTATTATGTAAGCCCCTAAACAAATAGCTAAACAAAACACTTTGTAATCATATATATATATATAATAAAATTCGAAAAAACTTCTTATTAATTTACAAGTTAGTTAAATTTTTTATATTTTCAAATTTTTCAACCATTTTTTCAATAAATAAATGTTAAGCTAATTACTTTTTTTAATTCTATTGATTTTTAATAATTTTAACTTTAAAAAAATGTTGAATTCATTGTTTTAGATAAGATATGTATACTGTTTTATAAAAATTTATCATTCATTATTTCCCATAAAGCGTACTGAGACGATGTTTGCTAGTTTGTCATGTAATAATGTCATGTAAGAACATCATGCCATTCTATTACATGTACCATAAGTTTAAATTTAAATTTAATAATTCTTTTTTCATTATTTTTCATTTTTTGTTGCAGAGAAGCTGTTTGGTCCCGGATCTTGATCAAATATTAGAGAAATCACTAGCGTGCAACTAGTTTTCAAGGAAATAAGGTGTTGATGCTGCATAAAAATGGTAAGTATATTTTATTCGTTATAACGTATAACAAAACTTTAACTGCATTTTTTTCAGTTTTTGTTTTTTTATGATTTCAGGTCACATGCTGTAAGGTTTCTCTGCCATGGATGAACCAGTTCGATTCAAATTTTCGAGGAACCTTTGGATTAGGTTTCTTCAGCAAGATAAGTCAAAAGTGGATATTACGTATGTCAATATACGTAACATTCACTATAATTACTAATATTTTTAACATAATTGTAGCTAATTATTTTAAGTTGTTGCTGTTCAGGAATCCGCTCCACTTATTCTGAGGAGAGTCTCATTGGGAAAATTTTCCATCTTGAATGTAGCTTTTTCAGCACCCGGATCCAGAGTTAACATGCATCAAGTAAGTAAAAATTCATAAAATCACTATTTTATAACTATTTTAATATATAGAGACATTAATGATATACATATATATTTTGCTGGTTAAAGTGAAGTATTTTATGTATATACTAATCACAAAAAATATTTTTAAAAATAAAATTCGTTGTTAGTCTAACAATTTTTTATTTTTTTTCAGGATTTAACCCCGGCCTAACCCGTTAATGTGTTTTGGGGGTTTACAGTTTTTTATTGTTTTGATTTTTTCGTAACCGGTTATATAGACGGTCTAAATGAGTTATGTGTTCTCTGAATGTTTGCGATCCTACCACGAGATCATCTACAAATAGAATTAAAAAATCCTCAAAATCGTATATGGCTTCTGCAAGTTCTCTGATTAGCGTAGATCCACTGATTTTGATTCCGAATGGAATGATATTAAATCCATGCACATGTGAGTCTATTTTGAATGTGGTAAATTTACATGAGTTTTTCGTGAATTTGATTTGTCAATAGCTAGACGTGAAGAGCTAATATGCTAATTATAGGTTTGCCGGTGCATCTTTGTAAAATTTCATCAATTCCCGGCGGACCTTCGTAATTGTTTTGTAAAACTTTATTGAGTTTTGGAGCATCTAAACAGAGGCGTATCGACCCGTCGCGTTTTCTCACTGTTATAGGTGTAGGATATGATTTTACTGACCACGGTGTAGTATCTGATATTACTAGTTTGTGTTCGTATGTAGTCAATAGACCTGGTTTTATTCGAATATTTCTCTGTGTTTCATAATTAATTTTTTCAAAGTTTGTTTTTGTATTGCCGATAGGTCAATGCAACAATTTATTTTTTCGTCGATTTCGTCAATAGGAAGTTCTTACGGATTTTTGTGGATAATCACGTGGTTGTTGTGACTATTTTTGAGATTTGTCTGTAACCCGAGTATGAAGTTTTGAGACGTTTTTTGTATTATTGCTAGCGAGTTTTAATCGTTTTGCAATATTAATTTGTCAACGTAATGGATAGTATCGTCTATTTTATCAATTTGAAAGAGAATTTCTTGATTATTTGTGTTGATTAATATATTTAAATTTTTTATTGTGTCGTACCCGATGATACATGGTTTTATTAATTTTGGAATTACGATGTATATTATTTTTTAGTTAAGATTATTGATTTGTGTGTTTATTTGTAATTGTTGTTTAATGCGTGTTGATTTTACCCGGTTGCACCTTTAATTATTTCACCAGTAACTGGTAAGGTGTGGAATTTTTTAAATGTATTAATGTTTTGGAAATAAAATTCTTCAGAAATTGCTGTTACTTCGCTAACGGTATCTATCAAAGCGGGAACGTCGATACTCTAATTTTGTTATTTCCGGGCAATGAAGTGTTTCTATGTTGCGACCTTGTGAACTGATATCGCGTCGTAAATCATCTCGTGGACGCTATGTGTTGGGTTACGCTTGTTTTTCGAGAATTTAGTGTCGTGTCGTTTTGAGACGTAACCGTATTTAGTATAGCAAGTCGAAGTCGAATTCAAATTGGTTAGTTTTTTTTGTTTTGTTTGCCCTCCTCCTTTTTTAGGAGTGGGTTCAGTTTTTAAATTTTCTGTTTCTATTTGACATATTTTTTCAACTTTTTTGATGTGGGGTTTTTGATTGTTACTAGTTTTGGATTTATTTTCATTTGACCCGGATGATCTCGTATTTTGTGGATTTTGATTTCTCGGTGCTTGTTTCGTATTGTTGTTTGTCGCGGTTTGACGGCGTAGTTTTGCGCTGTCTGAGTCAAAGTCTGCCAAGATTTCTAAGAATTCGTTTATTGATTTCACGCAATTTAATTCGAGTTCTTTAGCTAAATTCAACATTTATGTGGCGTAGCTTTCCCGTGTTTTCTTACCGGGAAAGAATTGTCCGAATTCTATTCTGTTAGCGCGTTGTATTTGCGTGCCTATAACTCCAAAATCGTTCTTTAAAACGAGACGTAAATTCTTCTGCCTTATTAATATCGGCTTGGAGTAACCACCAGCTTTGAGCATCCACCTTCAATGCTTGAGAGACTATATACTGAATTTCTACTTCGTCTGGTTTCACAAGATCAATATAGTTTTGGAAGTCTTTGATGAATTTCATCGGCTTTTCAGACGCGGTTCCTTTAAATTTCGGTAATTGTAGTTTTGTTCGTCGTGATATGTCCGCGTATTCCGTGTTAGTTCCAGGTCGTCGACTTCGCACTTCTCTCGATTTTGACGAGATCTTTGTTTGTTTCGGCTTTACCGGCTTCATTTTTTATTTTCTCGTTTAGTGTTTCGATAATTTTGTTTAATTCTGTATTTTTTTGGATTGCCCGATCCATGTCTTGTTCTAGAAAGGATATTTTTAGTGTTTTATCGGTGTTTTCTGGCACAATTTTTTCAATTTGGTCTTTCAGTGATTCTACTATGTTCGCGAGTACGTCGTTTTTATCCTCATTATGTTTTATGTATTGTTTATCTGTTTCCGGTGTGCCAGTGGAGTTTTCTAACGCGGTTACTCTATTTTTTAAATTTTTTATCGATTTTTCATAATATACTAAACTTTCATGAACCTCCAATTGCCATATTTGTAGGGCGTTTGGGGTTTCATCGTGTATTTTTCTGAGTTCCTCGAAAGACTGCGCGCAAAGCTTCTGGCGCTCATTGTGGTTGATCATGATTTTGAACAATCGCGCTCGTGTGGTTTTAGTAGAAAAATATTAATTGATTATATCGTTAATTTCCGTAATAAAAACCACCAACGTCAAAGCGCTGGACTTAAACAAAAGAATTATCAAGATCTATTTGACCGATTTCACCATCTCAAAAACGCATTTCTCGAGTCCCTGTTCGGGCGCCAATGAAACGGCCTCCGTGTAGACTATGAGTTCTTGGGACTCGAGAAGATAGGGGAGGGATGAGGGGTTTAGGTTTAATTTTGGTGACGATCGGGGAGGGAACTAGCTTCTGCGATTGTCCAAGCCTTTCCCTTTCCTGTAATGCAGGAATGCACTGTCAGGACGGTTACTGCAAATGGAGATGCATTAAGGGCTCAGAGCCCTCGCACCTCTGTGTCGGGATACACACAGCCCCACAGCTGCGGAGAGAGGAGTGGGGAACGAGCCCAAACTTCGTTTCCTTAGCAGAGTTTACCACCTGCCTGGGGGAGGGAACTAGCGTTTCTTGGAAGTGGTACCTCTTGTTAGGAAAGGAGGGGAATATTGAAAAATATATCTTTACTTTTAATGATTGTATTTTAATATTTGCTTATTTTATAATTAACAAAACGTTTATTCATTATCTTATAGCTTCTACAAGAAGGGGGAGGGTTCCCTGCAGATCAGAACCATTGCTCATAGATAAGAGGGAGTTACCCTAATGGCCTCGTGGGGGAACTACTGGCTCCAGGAAGTGCATTGGTGTGCTCTTTACGTACAAGACCGGGAACCAGTCGGAGCTCGAGTTCGGAGTAGAATGACCACTCTCGCTCCGCGCTCGGCTTTTTATACCCGAGAGATGCCTTCCCCATCTTGAGTTCGCTCGCTTCTGTTCGTCGGGTAAAAGTCGTTCAGGCGCTTACTTCTGTCTGCCTGATTCCTTCGTTTCAATATATATTGTTTGAAGATGTGGAAATAAATTCAGCCTTCTAGTTGTGATAGATTTGAAAACACACACACACACACATTCACACACATGCACGTACGCACGCACGAACGCACACAGATATACACTACACAACTATTTATATCATTTATATAAAGTGCAGAATTATTAGAAAAATTAAAAAAAATTATATTAAACTAAAGTATACATTTTATATTGCTCTGTAATGTATAAACCAACAAATAAAATAATCAATAAATTTCAATATAAAAAGGAAATATTAAATAATTGCAGAAATATTGGAATCGATCGATCACAATAATTAAAGTTCGATCCCGACTCTCGGCTTCTCTGTCATTGGGACACCTCTACGTTTACATACACCTGTATGTATATATTTAAGTGCCTTATAACTTCGAAGCTACAGCGCTTCGGATTCCACTGTACACAATCTACGGATGCATTGTGTAGCTAACTGTAGGTCCAATCGACATGCACGCGTACTACATTCTGATGTGGGGCACATGTATCCCGATTATAGGAAACGTCACTGGCCGGTACCATTGTATGGTATCGAGTAGTGGGAAGAGCCGCATACGACGCATAAACAGGACTTGAACAGGCTATAATAAAAAAAAAGACTAATTAAAAATCGGTTACATTCCGATTGTAACTAATTGGTACGGGAGACCTAGAATTTTACCAGAAAGTTCGCGCAAGAGTTTATTTTATCGCTAAAATATGCTGATAGCCACTTACTAAAAATAGCCCTGAAGTCTCGACTTAATCAGCATTGAATTTTCCACAAGATACATATATTCCTAAATACAAAATTAACCTTTTTCCCGGCTAAATTGTTAAATAAAAAATTTTTTTTCAAATTTCACATTGCCATGGTTTTTATGAAATATGATCTTTATTTATCGGATTAACCCTCGAAGGTGACTTATAGTACAGACAACGTAAAAGTTGAAGCCCGATCTCGATATCTTTAAAATGGCGTCTTGTTGCAAAATTATTTAGCTGAAAAGTCCAAATTGATGTTGAATTCGATCCAGGAACGATCATTGAATCTAACTGCGTTTAATCAACAGCTTATGACGTAATTAAAAAACGGTAAAAATAAATTTTTTAATATTAATATTTAGCAATATTTTTAATAAAAAAATATTCTTATTTTGGCCAATTTTTGAGTTAGAGAATCGCGGCAAAATGCATTTTAATGTACGCCAAAAACCATGAATTTTCATATAAATTTGTTAAGATCGGACCAATAGGAGCCGAGATAGAAAAATTTTTTCAACCGACGATTATGCCGAAACTACTTGATATTTCTAGTTGAAATTTGGCACAGTGCTTGCTTATTATACTCTAAATGATCCCATTTTACCCAAATAGACAAACTAAAGCATGTAAAGCAATTGGGTAAAATGGAATCATTTAGAGTATAATAAGCAAGCACTGTGCCAAATTTCAACTAGAAATATCAAGTAGTTTCGGCATAATCGTCGGTTGAAAAAATTTTTCTATCTCGGCTCCTATTGGTCCGATCTTAACAAATTTATATGAAAATTCATGGTTTTTGGCGTACATTAAAATGCATTTTGCCGCGATTCTCTAACTCAAAAATTGACCTAAATAAGAATATTTTTTTATTAAAAATATTGCTAACTATTAATATTCAAAAATTTATTTTTACCGTTTCTTAATTACGTCATAAGCTGTCGATTAAACGCAGTTAGATTCAATGATCGTTCCTGGATCGAATTCGACATCAATTTGGACTTTTCAGCCAAATAATTTTGCAACAAGACGCCATTTTAAAGATATTGAGATCGGGCTTCAACTTTTCCGTTGTCTGTACTAGAAGTCAGCTTCGAAGGCTAATCCGATAAATAAAGATCAGATTTTATAAAAACCATGACAATGTGAAATTTGATACAAAAATTTTTTTATTTAACAATTTAGCCGGGAAAAACATTAATTTTGTATTTAGAAATATATGTATCTTATAGAAAATTCAATGCCGATCAACTTTTGTCCCTACCTTTTTTTGAGTAAATTCGTCTAACAAAAAAGTTGATCAAAAAAAACTGGAAAAAAAAGCATTTTGGTGACTTATTTTGCAACAATAACAATGTTCCCGATCGGGTCCGAAGTCAACACTTTAGGGCTATTTTCAGTATGTGGCAAAGAACATATTTCAGCAATAAAATAAACTCTTGCGCGAACTTTCTGATAAGATGCTTTTGAACTCCCTGACTCCCGGACTACATTACGATTTAAACGGACTATTGCCGATTGTAATGGTGATCGGATTATGTACGATTATTTTACATAAATAATAGAACCGATTGATTCCAATATTAAGAAATTGAGTTTTTTACATATTTCAACCGATTTGCGTTCAAAACCGATTGAAACCCCCAATTAACAAACAATCCAGACATTCGATTAGCTCGATTAAACACAATTTAATCCGATGAAAATGTAATTGATAATAGTTGGTTCTTATCGGTCATTTTTACCAGGGTAATTAAAATAAGTAACCATCCACCGGGTACAATGGCAGATTCAATAATTATGGACTTCACCTTATTTTAAATCTATTTTAGCTAGAGGGCTGAAAGTTGTTATAAGAACTTGTTTTCACATGTATAACAATACATGCAATTGATTTTATCTACGAACTTACAGTTTAGATTTTCATATTTATAGTTTTTTTTTTAATATTTTGAAAAGAGTCTATCGATCTCTCCGAGGCAAGTGTCGGGAAAAAGGTAAAATTAATTTTAAACCATTTTTCCTTTTGCTTCAACGTTTCGGTGAACACTGTCACCCTCTTCAGGAAAATGTCAATATTTATTTGAATAAATCAATAAGCACAATAAAAATTTTTACAATAAGTGAATAACGACGACTTACATGTAAAGGAGCACAATAGCCAATGGAATCGAATGTTCTCTTCCCCAGCCAATCGCAGGCGGGGGAAGGAGGGGCGAGAAGCAAGGAGACGGACACTGTTATTGTTCCGGCTTCCTTAGCTACTGTTTCGATAATAACAAAACAATAGTTGTAGCCAGCGCTTTTATATCCCTGATTTTTCGAGAGGTTTACGAGTGATGTCACGCTAGTCGCTCTCACGCATATGTGCAAGTTTTAGAGTCGCCTATAAACCGCTTTGTTTTTCAAACGGCGTAACAAGTGTGTGTACACGTTATTGAGTTTTTGTGTGTCTTTCCATTTTCTTCGTACCATTATCCTGCATTTGAATATATAACATTTCTGAAAGCAGCCTTTTCTTTAAATTACTTTCTTTATCTTTTATATCTATTTTATCAAAATTGAAACTGTGGTTGAATTTACTATTGTGTTCATTTATGACGTTATTTTTTGATTTTCCATATTCCTCAATATGTGTACAAACACTCCTCTTCGTTCGGCCCACATATATAGCTGCACAATCATTACATTGCAGCTTATATATAACATTTTTTTCCAACTGTTTTTCTCTTTTATCTGTTCCTTTAATTATAATGTTACACATACGATTGTGTATTTTCGGTATAGTTGTAATATATATTTCTTTTACAGAATGTTGCATCTGTTCGTAAAACCCTTTAACATAGGGTAAAACAACAATGTTTCGGAAATTTGAGTCATTATTGCAGCGTTGATATGGAGCACTCAAATTTATTTTGTCAATCCGTTTTTTTATATATCTGTTGGTAAAGTTGACAGAATAATTATTGTCAGCTAGTAATTTTTTTTACATTATGGATGTTTTTCTTATGAAAACATGTATCTGACAATTTAATAGCTTTATTAATAAGTTTGTACACCATGGCGATTTTTTGCGATTCAGGATGTTGTGAATAATAATTCAAGAATCTACCAAAAAAGGGTCTACCAACAGAACGTCTAAGAAACTTATGAAGTTATTTCTTTCACTTTCATGTGTAAATTGTAAACGGCTATTGTACGAATTAAATACATTAAGCGTTTCATTAACCTTTCTTTTTGGGATGCATGTAATAATATCATCTACATAACAGTAAAAAAATATGGGTTTAAATGAAAGTTTTCATATGCAGTTCATCCTGAGATCATCCATGACTAAATCAGCGAATAATCCCGAGATCGAATTTTACTTACAAATATATTATAACGGTCGCATATATAATACGCACGTTATCGCCTCTCCGGGCGTATGCCGTATTACTTGTACTAATATATTTCTTGTTCTAGCGACCACCAGCGGACACTACTCTACGAGAAAGACAGAGAGAGCGAGAGAGTGCCTATATTAGGCGGGTATTTAGAGAGAGAGCACGCGTATTCCCGCCCGCGACGTTGCCAGTCCATCGATTACGCGTTGCCAAAATATGACAACGCCGTATCAAGGACCGGAGCGTCCTCCGGTATCGCGCGCGTACAATTATTTAGTATTGCGGTAGCGTCCGAACGATCCTCACCGATCCTTCGCGCCGATTCTTTACCACACACTGCCGTGCCCCTTTCGGGCACCCGCTTGCGAGCACAAAAGGCGGCAGCGTAGGGTAGTGGCAGATAGGCATGTCATTCTTTACTTCCTACCTTCTTGATATGTTCTTTTCCTATCCCCCATTCTAGCCCATTTTATTCTTTTTGGTCCCCTCCTGATTCTCTACCTCGTCAGGCAAAAGTCTGCCAAAATTTTTTTTCTGCCCTTTTCTACCTGTGTAAATAAAGGCACTGACGCCAGATGATGTTTATTCTTTTATGTTCCTCGACCGAAATGGCCTCCGGCCGAAAACATGTAAAGAGAGAGATGGAGTAACCCCTTTTTTGTTTTATTAACTTCTTTATTAATATTATTATTCTTATTATTGAATTTTTTTTGTTCTCTTCCTTCAATTTATTTAAATTGTTTCTTTAATTTGTAGCCGTACAGTTTGGTATTGGCAGTGGTACTCCCTTATCGCCCGGATATGCGTAGTGAGCGCGAGCTGGTACGCCGGGACGGGTACTCAGCGTCTGGAGGGGGTGTTATAACGGTCGCATATATAATACGCACGTTATCGCCTCTCCGGGCGTATGCCGTATTACTTGTATTAATACATTTCTTGTTCTAGCGACCACCAGCGGACACTACTCTACGAGAAAGACAGAGAGAGCGAGAGAGTGCCTATATCAGGCCGATATTTAGTTACAATTATTTAGTATTGCGGTAGCGTCCGAACGATCCTCACCGATCCTTCGCGCCGGTTCTTTACCACACACTGTCGTACCCCTTTCGGGCACCCGCCTGCGAACTTTCTCGTCCTATTCGACCGCCCGGAGTTCGTCCCCCTGCGTGAGACATCACCTCGAGTCGGCCAGGATGACTGCAGCGTCCGAGAGCTACGAGACTGCGACCACCTCCCGGCACCGACGTGCGACCTTGTAAGTATGAGCTCTCTATCACTCTCGGTATTTGGGCGATTGAGCCCCATCTCTCTCTATCTCTCTCTCGCGTAGTGTGCGGTGTCGCACGACCGCTCGTAAGATCGAGCTCTGTGTACTATTCTTCATACAATATATTTTCACTAGTTCTCTTTTAATTCACGGATATCTCATTATTTCGATACCTCGTCCCCTGCCGCCTTCGCGACCTCGTACACTCGTACGAGCCACACGAGTCGGCCGAGCAGTGCTCCGCACGCCCGACGACAACGAGACACTTATTAATAAACGTGGATTCATTCCACGGTTGTACACGACCGATTATTTTGGAGAAGGATAATCGTGACGTTACAATATATAATATAAATTTTCTATTTGGGCAATCAAAACGAATCCTTTTTTGTTTTAAAGTGCTCCATCAACCCTTCAATTTAAGCTATGGAATATTTAAAAATATTGCAACTTAGTGCAACTTTCAATGAATAAAATAAGATATTAAACGTAAAATTTCGTTCACTCAGATGCTCAGAATCGTGCACGCCGTAGAAAAACTTCAGTAAGTAACATGTCCCAATGGTAATAGATTTGTGAGGTAAAGAATCAATATTTTTAAGTGTTCCATAGCTTAAATTGAAGGGCTGATGGAGCACTTTAAAGCAAAAAAAGGTTCTTCCTGATTAACTAAATCGAATAATTTCTACAGCTTTATAAATAAAAGTTCTTTTTTGAGCCTTTGACTCAGGCATAACCCCTTAAACAAAAAAACTGGTAGGTTCTTAATCAGGAGATTAAGGGAAAATCTGGCTAAAATAACCAACACAAGCATTCAGCAGGTAAAACGCTATTGCGTATATTATCAAACTTAAATAAAGAATTGATTTCACAAAGGACAGTACTTAATACTAGCGTGTTTCCACGGCCCGCGACTTCGCAGATGTACGAGATTAGATAGTATAACTGGTGAGAGCAGAAGAGAGAAAACTGGTACTTACAATTCACTCAAGATTCGCTCGCACAAACAGCAATAGAATCGCGAATCGCACGCAGGACGTCCTCTCACACCACAGGTTGACACGAAAGTCGTTCTCGACAGCACCGAATATCGCAACATGAGTACAACACGTACGACCGTTGTCGCAAAATACTTACGTAGGAATAAACATTTTTACCAAGCCGTAGGTAGCTCAAAGTGTACTCACGCTAATTGCCGAAAATCAAGGATTATTCCTCTCGTGTTGATACTTAGATTGAATCGAACGCTCTGCGCTGCGATCAGTGTCTCTCTCTCCCCACCACTCACATTATAGCTGCGTCCATCAGTCCGTCAGCTGTCGCCAAAAACAGCTTACAGAAGTTAATACATTTACAAATTA
Organism: Philotrypesis tridentata; assembly: GCA_018906965.1. Classification (NCBI taxonomy): domain Eukaryota; kingdom Metazoa; phylum Arthropoda; class Insecta; order Hymenoptera; family Pteromalidae; genus Philotrypesis; species Philotrypesis tridentata. The sequence goes on from JACCIB010000281.1 coordinate 180,177, forward strand.
TGCCGTAAAGCCATAATATATTTAAATTTAAAAATTTGACATATGGCGATACGCGCGCGCTTAAACGAACCTCGAATCATATAGCCAAAATAGATTATACACAATATGGCGTGAGTCCATACAGTCATTACAGTCCTTAATCCATACATGTTGGTGTTTGCAGGAGGCAACAGCCTGGTGCTGCTTAAGAAAGATCGGTTATTAATCAGTGGGGGTCCAGCACTATTGAAAGTTGACCCACCACTCTTTGGAACTAGCCCACCACTGCTTCAAATCCTCAGTATTATATTTTCCTAATAATAAACTATATTATTTTCAATAAGATGTATTGACTAATTCTCTTCTCGCAGTCGTGCTTACTAGCTGGAGCTCGAGTGATCAGGCGAGGAAAAGTCGTGAGGATGCGAGCGGTAAGCATTTGCGGGCACTCGCTGGAGCTTGAGAGGCTGGATGCCGAAGAGGTAGCCCATCTTGTTCAGCATCATCATCAGTGCGCGGTTACGTGTACTAGCTGAAGCATCTGCTTCTGCAGCTCCACTAGCAACTGCTCCGGATTGTTTAGGTGCGGGCGGCGCGCAGTTGTATGCACCCGCTGGAGCTCGAGCGACTCGATGCCGAGGACGTAGCATATCTGCTTCTTCAGCTCAATCACCAACTGTTCCAAATTGCTGAGGCTCGAGCGAAACGCGGCTGCTCGTACCAGTTAAAACTCGAAGTAATCAACGTCGAGGACGTGGTTTATCTGCTTCTGCAGCACCATCATCAACTTCTTCGGGTTGCTGAGGCAGGTGCCGGCGGCGCGCGGTTGCACGAATCCAATGGAGCTCGAGGGACTCGACGATGAGGAGGTGCATCTATCTGCACAGCATCGCCATCAATTGCTCCGGATTGTTCAGGTGCCTGCAGCGGCCTAAAGGCTACAACTCCTCGGTGGACTGCGGTGGAATTCGACTGTCCGGGCTCTTCGCGACTGCCGTTTTTGTAGCGAATGTAATATTGTGAATACAACAATATACAATTTACAATTTAGATTATTTTTCTGTATATAATTTACTGAATTTATTTTTTGAAATTCTGTTAAAAACATACTGTCTGGCCCCGTAGAATAAGTAGGGTTATAAGTTGGGTTAGAATGTCTTTTGTAACAATTTTGTAACAATTCTTGGCTATTGTTTGGAGTAAAAAGCAAGCTTCATCTGAAAATTGAATTATTGTAATCTGTTTGTAGTATCTTTCAACAATGGCAGCCTCCGCATTACTGACTGATTAAATGTGCTAAGAATCTTAAGGAATATCTGTCAGCATCTCATTTCTTTTAAAATTAAAGTTTTTGATATTGAGTAAACCAACAAGTGTAGTCAGCTTTGAATTTTAAAAGCATTTCAATGATTAAACTCCCACTTCTTCACCTAGTATGCAAAAGTCTTCATCCGTGTCGTCAACATTAATTTTGTTTATTCATCACGTTTCAACATAGAACTCTTGTCTAATAACACCTAATCTCTCTCTTTCCATACTGTGATTCATGACATCAATAATAAACTCTGTATTTGTGTAATCGACTAATTTCCTCGTAAACTTTGCTGACCTCTCGGGTCCCTCATGATGAAATGTATTTTCTTTTAGAAAACTTGTTCGTCGTTAAAACCAATTGTTGGCAAATTGTGCACAATCTCGTTCATGAGGAACTGGTAAAAGATGGTGGTTTTCCCAGCATTGTCCAGTTTGTGCTCTGCAAATTGTATGCAACTCTTTTCAACGTCTGAGTTCGGAGCTGCCGTCGAAGATCGAGGTCCCGATGGTTCGATTATGTCACTCCGTAATAAACTCTCGTTATACCTCGGCATCTGCGCGTGTGAATACGCTAAATATTTCCTTCTGACGAGACGAGTCCTTTCGTGCGCGACTTATTTCTCTCGGGTTTTACAAAAGAGAGGAAATCGTGATTTATATAGCACTGCACGGCTGCAGGGAGGGTGACGGCGATGACGATGTTAATCTCTACACAACTTTGACAACGTATCTACACATTCGCGCTGACCTAATCTAATCAAGTGGATCTACTGTTGCTGCTGCCTCGAGGCGACATGTTACTGCATGAAGGTGGAGATCTTAAAAGTATACGTTGTGACAGTGCAGATTTTCCGGCAAGATTATGACGGAATCTTGAACGTAAACGCACCCTGTTATCGGGCTGCCTCGGTGAACCGTATTTAAAATTAACAATAAAGTTGGACGCCCGGTTCACTTCTCGCTTCGCCGGCTGCTCAGCGGTGGTTGAGACTGCTTCCCGGGGCTGCGGATTACGAAGAGGGAATAGAGAATTATCGCAAATAAACAACACGGATAATGTTCGAAACTGTCCGGCGTTTATTGAGAAGATCTTTGAAAGAATGTTATCTAATGCACGGGTCGTGTGACCGTCTGCGCGGCTGACCGGCCGTGTCCGACCGACTGTGACTTCGCGAGCGCGCACTCACTAAACAAATTCAATTGTCTACCTGGCTGTGTACTGCTCTGCGCTTCCTCTCGTTCTGCGTAGTCTCGTACCCTGAAATGACGCGCGGCGCAAAACTCTTCCGAGTCTACTCTCTACACACAATAAAATCGTGGGAGAGTCGGCGTGGACGTACGGAGGGAATCTTCTTGCTGCTGAATGGTGGACGCTCTCTTGCTCGATGCACACTCACTGCTATCCAGAGGGATACTATGTGACTCGCTTGTTGCGCCCGGCTTCCTCGCGGCCGCGGCATCTCTACCGATCTCGCTCGCACTCATCTTATTTCTCCTGGTTCGCTCGTCTACGCCAATCACGCATGCACACGCATTTAGCACGATATATGCTATCAATCATCCCAGCGCCCTCTTAATAATTAGTTCGCCCGCGCGCGAAATTCGAATTTACAAATGTATCCGACTGTACTCGCATTCTGGCTGTGTATACTATATCTCCTTATTCTTTGTACATCAAATACGGCGCGCTTTCGCCTCACTCACTCGCATACTGTGGATAGAGCCGCAGCCCTCCACCTCGCGCCAATAACAGTCCGGGCACGTTGCTTGCCTCCACTTTCACGCTCGCATGTACATTGTCTTTCTCTCTCGCTCTCGCTGGCTGCCTGGATGTACTGTTAATGCCTGCGAACACCACCGGGTATAAGTTTTTATCCTTTTTCTCAAGGTGACTCCGGTGATGTCCAGGTGAGCATGGGCTGACGGCAGACCGTCACAATGTGTAGACGATGGCATTCAGTACAGAAGTATGGGAGTCTGGAAAGCTCGTTAAAACAAACAATAACAAAATATTCGGAGCGTTCAGTACATGTGTATATGCTCATGGATATAGAACACAACATTATAAAGTTTAAGGCTATGACTCCTCGGGGCCGGACAGCGACGACAGCCGAACCTACCGCAACGCTGCCATTCTACCAAATACTAATCCGCGAAGGGGCACTGCAGTTATTTTTACCATTATTGTGGGAGCAAGGTTTGTTCGACTATCACGTCTGGCTGCGTCCGCTCGTCACAAAGGCGCACAGACAAACTTACCATGGCAATGTAAACAAGTAGAATAAGTAGGGTGGTCTTAAAAAATTTGTCTTAAAAAAATTGTCTTAAAAAAACACAATTACAAAGTATGTACATTAAATTTTTTTCACAAATTCATTGTGAAGCATAAATATTTTTTGAAATAATGTTAATCATAACAAAATGTGATACCACTAGAAAGATATTGGAAAAATTTTTAAATTGAAGGTTTATTTTTTCTAGGTTTAATACATGACAAATTAAATATTAACAGAAGAAATTAAACAAGGTTAAAATTCTTTAAAATTACTGTATAAGTTCCTTATTTTAGCCATATAAAAAACCAGATTATAAAATTAAGTATTAATTATATCAAATGTTACAAAGTTGTTATTATTATTTCGAAATAAATAGGAAATAGTAGAATTTTTATTCGTAGTACTATGGAGAGAGCCCATATTGGTTGCAAGTGAATGTACAAAAGTGACAAAAATTATTCTGTATTATTGTGTTTGTTTTACTATCTTTACCGCTTCTTCAATTCATATAAATTCTATTATTGATGTACAATTAATAAAAATTATTTTATTTATGTAATTTATTACAATTTAAAGAAAGTTCAATTACTGAGCGAAATTTTACTTCACAAAATTATCTTGTACTCATTAAAAATGCTTTACAATTTATTTAATAGCAAAAACAATGTTTTTCTCCAAACACGGATAAATATTAATTTTATTGTCTCTGTATACATTTTCATTATATTATCTTCATAAACAATTTTCCTTCTACAAAAAATTAAGTATGGAAGCGAGGTAAACATTGCTAGTTTAATATTAAAGTATATTCATCATTATTCATGAAGATGTAGTGTATAAATAAGAATATAGTATATATAACTTACCACAACTTCGTTGCACACTTCAAATCGAGAATCCTTCCTTACTAGCATCTCGAAGCGTTTAGCAAGCTGTACGTGATTACGAATATATGCTTGAAGACCAGAGATACCATAGTTTCTTATTACAAACCACAATTTCAATGATCGAAATCTTCGGCTGAGAGGAATGCTCCAATGTCTTATGAAAAATTAAAAAGACTCAAATGAGATAAAAATTCACGAGTCAACAAAAAATTAAAATAAAATAGACTTTGTTCGATGATTCTTTATTTTTACAACATTCCCAAGTCCTCATTCGAGTCTTATACTGCACTATGCCTTATAAAGTACTTAAAATGTACTGAATTTAGTTACTACCCTGGTGAGTACAGTATGACTCAAGTGCAACTTAAAAAGTCCCAGTTTGGTTGTATTGGGTAACAGTTTGATCGCATTGGGTCGCAATATGTTTTCACCTTTGTAGCATATAAATTCTACAAAAACAAGTTGTCTAACTGAGTAAGGATACCGAGCATAGCTTTTAATTTATCTGAGGTCAGCGTTACCACCGCAGTTCCTTATTCGTCGCGTTATGGGGCGCTGTGCATCTACTCTGGACGACCGACTATGGAGTCTAGGATATGCACTCCATAGTTTTTAGTTTATCTAAAGTCAGCGTGTACTCAGATGATGTCTAGGTGCCCAAGAGAACCGATGACGAGACCTAGGATGTCTGCTGTGTAGATTTTTATTTATTACGTAATAGGACAGTACCCATGTATCCGGGAAATCCGATGACGAAGTCTAGGAAGTCCCCATAATGGGGCGGTTTCCAAGTACTTAGGACGACCGATAATGGAGTCTGGGATATGCGCTCCATAGTTTTAAGTTTATGAAAGGTCAGTGCGTACTCGGATGATGTCTACGTACCCAGCACGACCGACCCACATAGCATGGAAGGTTCCTGGAAGTTTTTTAGAATCTTCCAGGAAGGTTCCACCGGAAACTTCTTGGAAATGTTTAATGTCCGTCCATAGGTCTGTTAAGAAGCTTCCGCTCAAGCTTGCAGGAAAGTTTCTTATAAACTTCTTTAAATATTCGGTGGAAGGTTGTAAAAATATGACATGAATCTTCCTGGAAGCTTACTAAAGCTTCCAAATTTATATGAAAATCTTACCATAAGCTCGCAGGAAGAATCACGTAAGGTTACAAAAAGTTTTCAAAGAACCTTTAAGGAAGGTTCCGCTGGAAATTTCAAAGATAGCTTGCTGTTACTTTGACCATATTTCTGAAAGACTACTATAATCTTCTTTTAAAGCTTACTGAAAGCTTCCTGGAAAACTTTTTGTAATATTCCACAAACATTCGGTAAACCTTTTAAGAAACTTTCAATAATGTTTCAAGAACCATTGTAGAAAACTTACAATGAGAATTTAATCTTTTACACTGAAATTAACATTTACATTAAAATTTTTTATTTTATGAAATAAACATACTCGCACTACCTAATCTCATAATTAAACGCATTATCGCTATAAACGCAAATTTCGTCGCACGGTATTTGCCATCGATTGATAGACAGAATCTTGATCGGGCTTATATACTAATAGCTATCGATTCTTACCACTCATTCGTATGAAAAAACTGGTCGCCACCTAGAAGTCACATCAGTAATAGGTGGTAAGCATTCTGTAAGCTGTCTGTAAGTTTTGAAAAAGATTCAAACAGAAATCTTTCCCGAAATTATCCTGTAAGATTTCCCTAAATATTTCAAGCGGTCTTATAGGATGCTTTCTGTAAAGTTTTGCATATAGCCTCTGATAAGCTTGCTCGTAATAATTAAAGTCAAGTCATTTTCCAACTTACGTTGTAATCTTCCAATAACCTACCAGACAATTATTCTGAAAGATATCACTGAATCTTACAAGAAAGCGTAGTGAAAGTTTGAGTAAGGATTTTTGAATCGAAAAACTCGATTCCTTTTTAGTCTGTTTGGAAATTTAAGGGAATCTGAATCAATTGCTTCTCGGAAGCAACTTCTAATTTATTTCTATAAAGATTTTGCAACGATCGGCATAAATCTTTCAAGTAATATCTAGAAAAGATTCTCGTAAGCTTGTAAGTAACGTTTTAAATTTTACGATGTAACCATTTGGTAATCTTTTTAGAAGCTTTCATGAAATATTCCAAAGTAAGCTTTGTTGAAGTTTTCTTAAATCTTTTATAAAGTTTCCGTATAGCTTGCACCGGAGCTTCATTGTATTCTTCATGTGTAGGCTTGCGAATAATTGAATGCTGCATGGGAATTATAATAACCCTGCTGAAAGTATCAAGGTTGAAATCAACATTGATCGGTACCTTGATTCGAGGTTGATGATACCTTGATTCAACCTTGATTTCAACCTTGATTTTATTAAATGTAAAGGACAAGGTACAAGGCTTTGCACACTGATTTTGCCTGTATACAGTGGATTAGTATTAAGTTGGTTATCAATATTGAAACAAAAATGAAAAAAAAGAAATTTTCAAATTTAAAAAATATTTACTTCATAGCGGTCACCCATAGGAACCTTGCTTAATGCTGCTTAACTTTCATGATAGAAAGTCCATGGTGCAATGTGTTTGGCCAGAATACAACATACTATTAGTAAACTCAAATGTTAATGTCTAAGAGCTTTCTATTGCTGAATCAGGTATTTTTGCGTATTGTTCATGCTAAATATTTTAAAATTAGTTTCATAAAATATTTGACGAAGAAATTAATTTTTTGAGTCTATTCAAGGCAAGGGAATTTTTTAACTTTTTTAAACCTCTTAGCATTAATTATTTATGTTTTATAAATTATAGTTTTACTTTAACACTTTTAGTCCGTAAATATATTTTATTTTTAGTTATATAGTTATATAGTTATATTTATTATATAGTTATATTTTATTTTTAGTTCGATAACGCTATTAATGTTACAAAATAACTAGCATTAATCTAAAGAAAACTACCCTTATCAAAATAATGTGCAGATATTTATGCAGAGATCTCTGCATACTTTTCTACAGAGCTCTGCAGAACAATCTACTATACAAATTCTCTATAGATGAACAATGTCAAGACTTTTTTTTTCAGACTTTTTTTTTCAGTGTTTTTCTTTTATGAATTTTAACTCTAAAATTTTTATGGTGTTGAATTTCGTTGTTTTTCCATGGTCAAAATGTTACTTGTGTAATTACGAATAAGATGATATGGTGTGCATGGTGGTCTATGGTGTTTCTATGGAGTTTCATGTACTGTGAAATATATTAACTGATTTTCAAGTTTTAAATGATTTTATGGGGTATATGGGGGTAGCTTTTTTAAACTTTTTTAATACCTTTTGAAAGATAATTATAAATTCTTTAATTTGACCATTTTACATTTTTAGTTATAGTTATAGGAACCTTGCTTAATGCTGCTTAACTTTCATGATAGAAAGTCCATGGTGCAATGTGTTTGGCCAGAATACAACATACTATTAGTAAACTCAAATGTTAATGTCGAAGAGCTTTCTTTTGCTGAATCAGGTATTTTTGCGTATTGTTCATGCTAAATATTTTAAAATTAGTTTCATAAAATATTTGACGAAGAAATTAATTTTTTGAGTCTATTCAAGGCAAGGGAATTTTTTAACTTTTTTAAACCTCTTAGCATTAATTATTTATGTTTTATAAATTATAGTTTTACTTTAACACTTTTAGTCCGTAAATATATTTTATTTTTAGTTATATAGTTATATAGTTATATTTATTATATAGTTATATTTTATTTTTAGTTCGATAACGCTATTAATGTTACAAAATAACTAGCATTAATCTAAAGAAAACTACCCTTATCAAAATAATGTGCAGATATTTATGCAGAGATCTCTGCATACTTTTCTACAGAGCTCTGCAGAACAATCTACTATACAAATTCTCTATAGATGAACAATGTCAAGACTTTTTTTTCAGACTTTTTTTTTTCAGTGTTTTTCTTTTATGAATTTTAACTCTAAAATTTTTATGGTGTTGAATTTCGTTGTTTTTCCATGGTCAAAATGTTACTTGTGTAATTACGAATAAGATGATATGGTGTGCATGGTGGTCTATGGTGTTTCTATGGAGTTTCATGTACTGTGAAATATATTAACTGATTTTCAAGTTTTAAATGATTTTATGGGGTATATGGGGGTAGCTTTTTTAAACTTTTTTAATACCTTTTGAAAGATAATTATAAATTCTTTAATTTGACCATTTTACATTTTTAGTTATAGTTATAGGAACCTTGCTTAATGCTGCTTAACTTTCATGATAGAAAGTCCATGGTGCAATGTGTTTGGCCAGAATACAACATACTATTAGTAAACTGAAATGTTAATGTCTAAGAGCTTTCTTTTGCTGAATCAGGTATTTTTGCGTATTGTTCATGCTAAATATTTTAAAATTAGTTTCATAAAATATTTGACGAAGAAATTAATTTTTTGAGTCTATTCAAGGCAAGGGAATTTTTTAACTTTTTTAAACCTCTTAGCATTAATTATTTATGTTTTATAAATTATGTATTAGACTGCCTCAATCTGACGAAGTGGTCCGATTTTCATGCGGCGAGCGCTCATACGATAGGGATCAGCCTAAAACTAACACCAGTATTTTTTTCAAAATTTTAAATTAATATTTAGAGGTGTAAAAAGCAATTCAAAGTTGCTGACCTATATCCGTAGAAGAGCTAGAGCGCAAGTGTCTGTATATTATCGGAATATTAAAAATAACAATAGAATCATAAATTTTTTAAACTGGAAGTGGAGGGAGGGCTCAAAATTTTGACCTGCGCTCGAAGCTCGGCTCGGAGCAGAGGTACACCCCGCTGAGCAAGGGTCGCAGCAAAAAATAGACAGATATTACTTCACGACAACATTTGTTATTAATAATATTTTTAAATAATGCATGGTATATTGGGTTAGCAAATTGCATCACGTTAAAACAAAATTTGAATCGCGAAAATCGGTTAATATGTCGCGATAATACATCAATATTCTGAAATGAAGCGAATAGTGATATTTTTAATAGAATTTCCGAAAAAAAATTTTGTTCACGATTTAAACAAATACCAAGTTAAATTTTGTTCCATTATTTTGTGACTGTTATAAATATAATTTTCGGAGAAAGTAAGCAAGTAAGTAAGACGCTAAGGAAAGCGCGAAAGCGGCTAAGGGAAGCGAGGAAGAATGAAAGAGAGAGTCTTAAAAGAGAAAACTCTAAATAAAAAGTAAAAATCAAAGTGCGATTGAAAATAAGTAAATATTTATAGATTTTTACGATTCAAATTTTGTTTTTAAAGGTTTTTAAAACACAAACGTAATTATAGCATATCATAATTTTATATATTATTAATAAACAATTTAGAATTTATAGGAAAAGAAAATTATAAACTCTGCTACCGTAATTAAGAGGATTAACGCAGGTCAAAGTTTCGGACGTCGAAGGGTCGCCGAAGGGTCGTCGAAGCGTCGCCGAAGCGTCGCCGAAGTGTCCACCATATGTTCGTACTTACAACTGAGCGAAAAAAACTTTCACTTGTCTTAACCTACTTTGCCTAGAAAAATTTTTATTTCAAACAGCATTTTAGACGTCAAAATAAAAATTTTCTGTAAATCGGTTCAGAAAAAACGGCTCTCCATATGCTAACTTAAACTATGTCAAAATTTGAACTAAATCGGACAACTGGATCTGCTTCAAATCGACGGTTGAAAATCACGAATTCTGGAGACTTCATCATTAAATAACTCGCGTAATTACAAATTTTTTAAAAAAGTAATCATGCAGATTTGTAAAGGACGGCTGCATAAAAGTATGGTCTGAAGCAAAACTACTCATCACTAAAACTTTTTGAGTTATTCGTTATTAGAAAATAAGTCAGCTAGGTTCCGTGTTAATCTTATGAGAGAATAAAAAGAGTTCCTACACCTCTAAATATTAATTTAAAATTTTGAAAAAAATACTGGTATTAGTTTTAGGCTGATCCCTATCGTGTGAGCGCTCGCCGCATGAAAATCGGACCACTTCGTCAGATTGAGGCAGTCTAATATGTATATATGTGTATGATATTACAATTCTACCTTACCAATCATTAATGTATAAAAAAACTTCATATTATTAGTGAATCAGTGCTTAATTTTGTATATTATTGTATTCTAATCACAGCTGCCGCTTTTTCAGAGGCGCTATTCTTGGCATTTTATAAATTTTACCAATATACTTGAAGCTGCCTCTTGATTAAGCGGCGCTCTCTTTATAATTCTATGAATTTCACCAAAATTGTTTTAGCGGCGCTCTCTTGGAAACTTATGAGTTTTGCTCATATTGATTAAGCGGCGCTTTTATTGTAATTCTATGAATTTTACTAATATTCAGTTAGTGGTGTTTTATTTTTGATAATGTACAAGCTGCCGCTTTGCTTAATCTTAGCTGCCGCGTATCTGCTGCTTTATTAATATTTCATTATTTTATTAACAACATTCAGTTTTAATTAAATTATAAAATTTCTTGATACACAATGTTTTTTGTATAAACTTTATTATCTTTTGTATTTTTTGTTTCGTTCTTGAAATTGTCATTTCTATTTATATCAAGTCTTTAATGTTCTGGATGTGTTGTTCTGGATAGAGCAACATATAATTGACCATGAGAAAATACTGAAGACGGTAGATATATACCAACTTTTTTGAATGACTGCCCTTGAGCTTTATTAATTGTCATTGCGTGTGCAAGTAATACTATTTGCAGATATGTTGCAGGTACTTTGTTCATTAACGTTTAATGGTAATTTGAATGTTGTATGCACAGTTTTTCCATCTTGTAATAAATTAGCAGCAATTCCGGTCCATGCAACCGTTAAAAATTTAATATTATTTATTTTTAAATAAGTAATAAGTGTATTTAATAAATAACTTTTACCGGTACCTCCAGGACCATCTATAAATATGCAATTATCATTTGATTTTTTATGAATAGAATTTATTATCATATTAAAAATAATTCTTTGTGCATCTGTTAATGTTGAAATTGCATGTGCACATGAATCAGCGTTATTTACATTGAGACTGTCGTTGTCATCATCAGTAATATTGTAAGCTACTTCATTCACATTCGTGACTTCTGGTAGGCCAAAATCTTTTGTTGAAAATCCATGAGAAATTAAAATGTCTTCTGTTTGTAGGCCAATTTCTTCAGACATTTTTGGTGGATAAAATTGTGTTTTATATTTTTCAAATAGTTCTAGTGCATTAATTGGATTGTGAAATACACAAATGTAAGCAAATAATTGACACATACTTTTTGGGAATTTATACTGTGATGCTTCTTCTAAACATTTTATATAATTATAAAATTTATAATTATTATAATTTATAATTATTAAAATTTATAATTATTATAATTTATTTATATAATAATTAAAAACTAAACAAGATTCAAAGCCGAGCGAGCATTAGCGAGCGAGGTAACTCTGGCTAGTACAATATTAAAATATAAAATTTAGGATGATGGGCAGAAAATTAAAAGAAAAGAGCTTTAATTTGAGCTATTAAACGTCAAAATCGAGTCACTGAATCAAAGTTACGAGGACTCAAAGAAAAATAATGCAAAATCAAGAATTGCAGAAGCGTAACAGCCTCAAGGGAATCTGAAGCAAAATTCGTTTATTTGAAAAGTATGTGACTATTTAATTAGTGCATCCGATCTAAACCAATTTGGTTCAAAGAACAGCTCTTTTACTATACTTTAAGCCTCTCTATAGACCTACTTAACCTTGTATTTGAAAAAATTCAGAAAATTTTACTAAAAAATGCATAATAATCTCTGCATAAAATCACAAAGATGGCCAAAAAAACTATAGAAGAGACAAAACCTTATCCTGTCGATGTAGCCCGAGATTTTTTTTGTAACTTTTCGGGGCCAAAAAGTGAATGAAAAGTTCGAATTTCATCATATACCTCAGTAAATAAACATATTACAATTCGCATTAAGCAATGAAAAAAGTTTAGCTCGCCATATATATGTTTTTTCTTTCCAAAACAAAAAGTTGAAAAAACTTGATTGATTCTAAATATCGTACGAAAAAGCCGATGCCGCCATTACGTTTTTTTCGTTTCGGCACATAAAATAAAAAAAAATTATCATTTTAAGTATAATAGAAGCCGAGATATCTTAAAATTTTCACGCCACCGTAATTTGAAGTCCTTCGGTCGAATTTCTCTACTCGAAAATTTGTATCTCCACCACGGCGTCCGACGGCGGCGGCGGCGCGGCCCGCTGCCTCGCTTGCCTTCTCGCTTGGTGCGCGCAAACTTTTTATAAACTAAAACTGCCGTTTCTATATTAAAAGTACGTTTTTCGGTAATGACCTTATAGACCTTAATAACTGCATAGTTACATTCGTCATTGGTGCAAGAAAAATGGCGATATCTATAAAACAACTGTCGCTATGGACCGCAGACTTTAAAGCCTTTTTTCTTGAGTTCTATAAAAGATATCACATCAAATTTGGGCTTAAACGATGTGAATTTTTAATACCTTTCTATACCTATTTTTAAATTTTCAATAAGTTTATTTTTCGAAGTGTGAGAGGCTTAGTTAACAATTAAAAAAAAATTGCAGCAATATTCATAACGAACAAGTTTATTTCAGTGATGTTTTTGCGTAAAACTGTTAGTTTTTGAGATTATAAGCAAAATTTGAAAGAAAATTAGAATTTTTCTGCATTTTTTGCACTTTTTTGTTAATAAGTTTTGAAGCACAACTTTCTGGGCTGGCGCATGAACAGTACTTATTATTGAGCCCATTTCGAACTGAATCCAATTTTTTCCGCGTTATTAGCATCAACATCCATGCAAAAGTACGCGGCTACGTGTACGCGCGCGTATTTGTGTGCATGCGTGCGTGCATGTGCATATGTATGTGTATGCGTGCATGTGTGCGTGTGCGTGTGTGTTTGGGTGTCTGTGTGTCGCGTTTAGTGCCACCACGGATTTGAATGAATTCGAATATTATCACAACATTTTTAAGCTACATAGCGCCGTAATACCAATTACTATATATACAGATTAGCTTAAACCCAGGTTTTCCTAAGTGCAAAAAGTTACAGGTAGGAATGGTATTGAAAAATCGTGAAATTCTCGCATTGCACGTCTAACTATAATACCATTAAGTACGTGAAATATTCTAACACTTCTAATTTTATTTCCTTTTATTTTCTTCCTTTACGATAAACTTCTTTCAATAATTATCAAATTCGATGTTTTACATCTGTCAGCTGTCGCGAGACAGCTCACTTTTTTTAACTTTTTATTAATGTAATTTTAAAATGCATAATATTATACAAGAAATTTTTAAACTAGTTTTAAGTTAATAAAACATTAAAATTCATTTTATTATTTACTTAAAATTTTAAAAGTTTATCCGCCCCCTCACTTGAATTCAAAGAATATATGCAGTTATATATGGAGTTATGAATGTATGAAGTGCTATGTTTTACTCGTAAAAAAATTAAATTAAATTTAAAAAAAAAATTAAATTAAAATTAAATTTTGTTAAACTCAGTTTTGTGTTCAAATAAACGTTTTATTTACCTTTAAACAAAATTGTAATAAATATTACCTTCTATTTCCTCCTACAAAAAAACAATGCTACCATTATTTTTATTTTATTTCGACACATAAAATGAAAAAAAATTATGATTCTAAGTATAATAAAACCCGAGATATTTCTAAATTGCTAGGAGATCGTGATTAGAAGTCGTCCGTTTAAAATTTCTGTACTTGAAAATCTATATTCTTGCCGCCGTGGTCGACGACGGCGTTGGCGCGCACCGCGGCCTCGCTTGCCTGCACTCATCGTTTGCGCACACTTTTAATAAGCTACAACTGCCATTTCGTCCTTAAGGATACGTTTTTTGCTAACTACCTTTCACATCTTAATAACTAAATAATTGCACTTGCCATCGGTGACAGAAAAATACTAAAGTATCAGAGATAACTAGAGAGATTACTACAAACGGGGGTTTGTGATCGACGAGTTTTAGTTAAGATTCCTTCGAAGCCAGAGGAATCTCAAAGGAAACCCCAGATGTAGCGAAAAATATAAGTAGGCGAGGGAGGTGGAGGGCTATAAAGCGCCGAGCGTACTTGAAAATGCGAACGGTTTTCTCGTATCTGACCGAGCTAATCCTTTTATGACGGCAGATTTCGCGCAAGCAAAATTCAAAATTAATGAAATATGCACATTTACAAAACTTTTCTATTTTTATATAAACAGCGACTTTTCAACAATTAAAATGCAATTTGAATGATAATTTTTCGATAATTTTAAGTAACAATTTCGAATTTTCAAGTTAGTTTCATCAAGTACAAGAGATTTAATATGATTAGAAAAAAAATTAAATTTTGACCTCTCGATTTCATAGACAACCAACCATATATAAATAATATAATAAAGCTTTGACTATACTTACTTTTTATGACTTTCGTATTGACGAGGAGATATATGTCCAGAGATATAGGTCCACAGATGACAACACTTCATTTACTCTCTCTCTCTCTCTCTCTAATTTATGTACAACAGAATGTACATTATAAAATAAATATTTATCTATCTATCTATCTATCTCTCTCTCTCTCTCTCTCTCTCTCTCTCTCTCTCTCTCTCTCTCTCTCTCTCTTTCTCTCCAAAAATCTTGTCAATCTGTTATTTAAAACACCGCAGCTTGCCGAAAATTAGTATTCCAAGGTAACAACAAAACGTATATTAAATGAAGTTAATAAATGAAGTTAATAATTAATTTCAATTACTTTACTTCACTTTGTATTGTCTTTGAGGTTACGGATATCTTTCTCGTTCTGTTCACTTTCGCGACGATGACCAAGATCGAAATGAACGAAAGAATATTGACGGCTGAGATTGAAAGGCTGCTTATTCAGAGTCCGCTTGAAGAAGCTGCTTATTCAGAGTCCGGTTGAAGAAGCTGCTTATTCAAAATGACATTTTTTTTTAATTTTGTAGTGGCCACCCTGCGAAAATTTAAAATCTGCTTTACGGCGGAAATGAGCAGTGAAAAAAATCGGAAAAATTCGGGAAAAATTCGTAAAAATCGAAAAAAATTAGAAAATCGTAAATATGCGTAAAAATCGCAGAAGATTCGTAAAAATCGGAGAAAATTCTGAAAAATCGTAAAAAATTCGGAAAAATCGTAAAAAATTAGAAAATCGTAAAAATACGTAAAAATCGGAAAAAAATGCGTAAAAGTCGTAAAGAATTCGTAAAATTCGGAGAAAATTCTGAAAAATCGTAAAAAATTCGGAAATCGTAAAAAACCGTAAAATTCGGAAAAAATCGGAAAAATTGTAAAAAGTAGAAAAATTTGAAAAAGTCAGGAAAAATGTGGAAAAAATTAGAAATAATAGAAGAGGGGGGAAATTTGAAAAAAAATGAAAAAAAATCGATACGGTTCGGAAACATTTGAAAAATCGATAAAATTTTCATAATAATTATTATAAAAATTGTATATTGGATATACTAATAATTATATGTAATATTTTAATGATAATAATTTTGTGTGTGTGTGTGTGTGTGTATGCATACACACACGCACACACACAAAATTGTTATGGTAAAAATATTACATATAATTATTAGTATACCCAATATACAATTTTTATTATAATTATTATAAAAATTTTATCGATTTTTCAAATGATTCCGAACCGTATCGATTTTTTTTAATTTTCTTCTCAAATTTCCGCCCTCCTATTATTTCTGATTTTTTCCACATTTTTCCTGACTTTGCCAAATTTTTTGATTTTTTTACGATTTTTCCGAATTTTATCCGATTCCCTGGTAGAAATTCAAATATCTAAATTGGCCTATAAACTAGAAAATGGCTATGAGAAATACTCGGTTCCTAACTTACGATGAAACGCTTTTTCTCCCATTATTTGAGCATTTCATGGAATACTCATAACCTCCAAATCATTACACTAATTTTGCTGCATATATTGTACGCTAAATACAAGAAGGTCTACGTATTTCAGTCAGTTTCGATACAATGTATGGAATAAACAAGCGTCTGGGGCTTAAAATTTCGATAAAAATCCCACCTTTGCAATAAACTTATTTGTAATTTGATTGCACTTAAATATTGTGTACAGCGAATTAATTAATTACGTAATTTATAAACATTTGCTCCCCAGGACGCCCCTAATAAAAATTTCGCAGTTTGTAAAGTAGTATATTGAAATATAACTCTTCTAGAGTACGTACAAAAAAGTTAAACTATTTGAGATAATTTTTCACATTTTGCCAGCACTTTGAAAATAACAACTTTTTCAACTTTCGGTTCTTATTGCACAAAAACTATAGTAGATAGAGAATTCGGATTTTACACGCTTATGGTACTTATTAAGTACTACCTTGTCATAGAACGTAACATATCTTGTTCAATAATTATAAACAATTTTCGATTTTGGCAGAATTCGCGTTTATGTCCAATTTACAACTAAACTATTAGAGATAGACATATGCCACCGCTGACATTTTTGTGTAAAATTTCATAAGAAACAACTTTTATTTGAATTTTTTTTTCTCTGAGAATAATACTTTTCAATACGCAGAAAAAAAACCAAAAAAATGCGAAATTCCGACTTTAATTGTTTATAGCGAATTTGCTGTACAAATTCAGTTGTTTGCAGATTCGGATTAATAATGTACACTCTTCCGAGTGGTTTAAGCCAATACAATTGCTGTTTAGAATTTTTGCAAAAAAAATCAGTTTTCAGCTTAATTTGACTGGCCTACATGTTAAATATTGTTTTCATAGCCATTTACTGGTCATTTTTTATGGGCATGTTTGCAAGCTTGAGAATACCTCGTAATATGGTATAATAATATTTTCGCCCATTTTCATTCTAAAAAATGGCTTAGAAAGGTTCGAAAAAGCGTTTCATTGCAAGGCGAAAAATGGTCCCATTTTTTACCCATTCCTAACAAAACAAGGGTTTTACTAGCTTTTAAATGATATGGATTTCCTCCAGGGTTTTTACGAATTTTCTCCGATTTTAACGCATTTATACGATTTTCTAATTTTTTACGATTTTTCCGAAGTTTTTACGATCTTTCCGAATTTTTTACGATTTTTCAGAATTTTCTCCGACTTTTACGAATTGTTTACGATTTTTACGAATTTTCTCCGATTTTTACACATATTTACGATTTTCTAATTTTTTTCGATTTTTACTAATTTTTTACGATTTTTACGAATTTTATCCGATTTTTACGAATTGTTTACGATTTTTACGAATTTTCTCCGATTTTTACACATATTTACGATTTTCTAATTTTTTTCGATTTTTACTAATTTTTCCCGAATTTTTCCGAATTTTTCCGATTTTTTTCACTGCTCATTTCCGCCATAAAGCAGATTTTAAATTCTCGCAGGGTTGCCACTACAAAATTAAAAAAAAATTTCATTTTGAATAAGCAGCTTCTTCAACCGGACTCTGAATAAGCAGCTTCTTCAAGCGGACTCTGAATAAGGAGCTTCTTCAACTGGACTTTGAATAAGCAGCTTCTTCAAGCGAACTCTGAATAAGCAGCTTCTTCAACCGGACTCTGAATAAGCAGCTTCTTCAACTGGACTCTGAATAAGCAGGTTCGTCAAGCGGACTCTGAATAAGCAGCCTTTTAATCTCAGCCGTCGATATGAACTTCATTTATATCCATAGGCATGTACAGGTATACAGACCTTTTATGCCCTAATTCTTTGAAATTCTAATGGCGGTATTCGTTTATCTGACACTCACGTTGGTACACGCATGTCGCATCCTTGGTACCCGTAGCATTATCTTCGAACTTTATCTCGAATACATTACAATGCTACTTCTGAGTAGTTCGTACCTCGATATTTTATTAACTATTGTAACTCTCTGTCACAGATCCTTATCTCGATATTTTTGCTGAGCGCTTGCGACGCATTGTTTTTTGTATAATAACGGACGCAACGGACTTTTACCGATAAATAAAATGTGTACATCCATTCTGTACATACCGACATGGATTCTGAAAAAAATGCACTTTTACGAGGTCTAGAATTTATTAAAAAAAATCGTGTTTTAGTGATAAGAATCGTGCAAGAAGATTAAGAAATACATTGATTTTATTTTCTGAACAAATTTACGTTATAACTACGAAAATCTTATATTATATTAAGCGGCGACCGTGTGCCGTGTCCCGTGTCCCGTGTCTCGTGTCCCGTGTCCTCTTCTTTTACAATTACCTAATCCTTTTTTTAAGGATAACGCTTTATCTGCACCCGCATATATTTATGTACACCTAGTGCAGCGTCTCGAGGATGATTTTTCGTCATCCTGGGGGTCACCCTGACACCTGGACATCGTCTCCAGGGAATTTTTAGTTTTTTATGGAAATATTAATGTGTACTCAGCGGGTGTACTCGAGGATGATTTCCCGTCATCCTGAGGGTCACCCTGACACCTGGACATCGTCTCCAGGGAATTTTTAGTTTTTTGAGGAAATATTAATGTGTACATAGAGGATGTACTCGAGGATGATTTCCCGTCATCCTGAGGGTCACCCTGACACCTGGACATCGTCTCCAGGAAATTTTTAGTTTTTTGAGGAAATATTAATGTGTACTTAGAAAGTGTACTCGAGGATGATTTTTCGTTAACCTGGAGGTCACGCTGACACCTGGACATCATCTCCGGGGAAATTTCAGTTTTTTAAGGAAATATTAAAGTGTCCTTAGAGGATATACTCGAGGATGATTTCCCGTCATCCTGGGGGTGACCCTGATACCTGGACATCGTCTCCAGGGAATTATTAGTTTTTTATGGAAATATTAATGTGTACTCAGCGGGTGTACTCGAGGATGATTTCCCGTCATCCTGAGGGTCACCCTGACACCTGGACATCGTCTCCAGGGAATTTTTAGTTTTTTGAGGAAATATTAATGTGTACTTAGAAAGTGTACTCGAGGATGATTTTTCGTCAACCTGGAGGTCACGCTGACACCTGGACATCGTCTCCAGGGAATTTTTAGTTTTTTGAGGAAATATTAATGTGTACTCAGCGGGTGTACTCGAGGATGATTTCCCGTAATCCTGGGGGTCACCATGACACCTGGACATCGTCTCCAGGGAATTTTTAGTTTTTCGAGGATATATTAATGTGTACATAGAGGATGTACTGGAGGATGATTTTCCATCATCCTGACGGTCACCCTGACACCTGGACATAGTCTCCAGGAATTTTTTAGTTTTTTGAGGAAATATTAATGTGTACTCAGCGGGTGTACTCGAGGATGATTTCCCGTAATCCTGGGGGTCACCCTGACACCTGGACATCGTCTCCAGGGAATTTTTAGTTTTTTGAGGAAATATTAATGTGTACATAGAGGATGTACTCGAGGATGATTTTCCATCATCCTGGGGCTCACCTTGACACCTGGACATCGTCTCCAGGGAATTTTTAGTTTTTTGAGGAAATATTAATGTATACTCAGCGGGTGTACTCGAGGATGATTTCCCGTCATCCTGGGGGTCACCCTAACACCTGGACATCGTGTCCAGAGAATTTTTAGATTTTTATGGAAATATGAATGTGTATTTAGAGAGTGTACTCGAGGACGATTTTCCGTCATCCTGGAGGCCACCCTGACAGTTGGACACCGTATCCAGGAAGTTTTTAGTTTTTTAAGGAAATATTAATGTGTACCCTGTTGAAAATATTGACGTGATTTTGAGATGTTTATCAACTGTTTATCACGTGATATTATTAAAAATATTTGTATGTTATAAAATCACAAAATCATTGGAAATCACGACATCATAATTTTACGTTAAATAATACATAGTAAATGCAAGTAAAAAAATTATGTAGTTTAGGTAAATCAAAAAATGACGTCAATCTTTTCACCAGGATACTTGGAGAGTGTACTCGAGGATGATTTCCCGTCATCCTGGAGGTTATATATAATCATAATGTTTCGGTATGTTAGTTGTTTTGCCTTTTGTCCCAGGTTTTTTAAATTGACTCTAGGTAAAACAAAAAAATATTGAAGGAAAAGTCAGTACAGAAAGTGAAAATTAGAATTTAAAACATTAAAAAATCATATTAGACAGACTTCTGCCGAACCCTGTCTTACATGCAATCACAGCGCATGTATATTTGCTACCGATGACATGCAATCACAGCGCATATTTATTTGCAGCCGATGATATGCAATCACAGCGCATATTTATTTGCTGCCGATGATATGCAATCATAGCGCATATTTATTTGCTGCCGATGATATGCAATCACAGCGCAATTTGTTTGATAAATGTTTTAAAGTAAAATTTCTTGATACACTATGTTTTTAGTGTATACACTTTTTTCATCATCTTTTTCATGCTCATTTATGAATGATGAACTATTAGTTAGTACAATTTTTAAATCAGATTTTGACGTAACCCTTGAAAGTGTAACGTACAATTGTCCATGGCTGAAAACTGAATTTGGTAAGTATACTCCAACTTTGATAAATGTTTGGCCTTGCGATTTATTAATGGTCATAGCATATCCTAAGCTTAATCGAAATTGTCTTCGATTTAATATAAATGGCAATTCTTCGTTAGATGATGTTAAATCAATACGTGGTATTACTGTAATAGTTCCAAATTTGTAACCACTAATTATTTCGGCACTAATGCTGTAATGCATTAATTGTCTTACACTTAATCGAGTTCAATTGCAAAGGCCTTCATTTAAATTAAGATTTCGTAAAAGAATTACAATAGCTCCTTCTTTTAAACGTAGTATATGCGGAGGTAATCCGTTTGGTGTTAATGAATTCAAAAATTCCTGTGGAAATACATTTTGTAAATTATTATGTTCGTTATATAAAGCTGTATCAACACTATAATACTCTTTCATTTCTCCACAAACTTTGCTTATAATTTCATCATTTATCATTTGTACATCAATGTTTCTTGGAGCTAAGATAACTTTCTTATGAACTTCAGTAATATTATTAAAAGTACTACCAAAAATGTCCATAATCATTTCTCTATTTGTTAAAAGTTCATTTGGAATTTTAATCAAATCATTCTTCATTTCAAAATTAGTATTGACTTTACCATCTCCAACATTAAGAAGCCATTGCTTAAATTCGATGTCGTTATTATTAACTCTAAGATTTTCTTTTAAAGACATATGTTGTACATTTCTCCATATTTTACTATTTTTTACACAGTTTTCAATAATTTTTGTTCTATCGCCATGTTTTACAACTGGTAATGTTTGTCGGAAATCTCCAGAAACAACCATTACTTTACCTCTGAATGTAAAATTATTTTGACACAAATCTTTAAATAATTTGTCTACAGTTTCAAATGCATGTTTTGATGTCATAGTTATTTCATCCCAGATAATAATTTGAATATTTTGCAGCATTTTCCCATATTCTGAGTTTGGTGTTACATTGCAAGTTGTATTATCAACAATATTTAGTGATAATTTAAATGTTACATGTGAAGTTTTTCCCGTTAATAATAAGTTTGCAGCTATACCAGTCCATGCTACGGGTAGTACATTAATATTGTGTGTGTTGCAATAACTAATTATTGAATTTAGTAAATAACTTTTTCCGCTGCCTCCAGGTCCATCAATAAAAAAACATTTATTGTTAAAGTCGTTGGTATTAATATTGTTTATAATGGCGTCAAAAATTAAACGTTGTTTATGCGTTAAAGATTCCAAATTAAACAAATCTTTTGCCATTACATCGCCCGATGCGAGAAATTCTTCGAATGTATAATTATGAAAACTATATTCTTCATTAATGTTTGGTAAATTGAAGTCATTTAACGAGCTACCATTTGTTAATAACACAGAACTAATCGTTTTTAAGGCTATTAGTTCACCTTCTTCTTTTGAATATTTTGGGCTATAAAAGTATTCTTTAAATTTATCATACAAAACTCTTGCATTTGGCGGATTGTGAAAAATACAAATGTAAGCAAATAAATTACACAATGCTTTAGGAAATTGAATTTCAATTGCTTCTTGCAAACACTTATCCCATTCTTCATCAGTAGTTATTAAATTTCTAGCTAGAACTACTTCATAATATGTTGAGTAGGTTTTTTCTTCAAATGTTCTCAAATCTTCAAAGGATTGAGCTCCTTTAACATGTAATAATAACAATCGTAAGTAATACTTTTCTGTAACTTTCGGGTTCACAAAAGACATTCTACTTAAAATAGTTTTAGTTTGTTTTTTTCTTTGAGTCTATTCTTTCCGTTGCTCATTAAAAACGTAGTAATATGGAATTTCAAAGTATAAATATTTTCAAGCATTTGCATCGTTTTTATTAAGTTCAAACCATGCTGTTAATGTTGTATTTAAATTTTTGTTTAACAATTCATTTTCACAACCTTCTACAAAATAAACAAATTGTTGGTTTTCTAAATGTGCTGCTAATTACCAACGACTTGCGTATCTTGTATTTATGATTTGTTTTATTTCGTCATAATCATAGTTAACATTATTGTCTTCTTTTTGGATGTTAATCATTTCAATAAAAGCAGAATCAGGACCTTTAAAGCAATATTTAAATAAATATTTTACGCACTGAACTGTGGAACACATTTCTACGTTTATATGACAATTATACTTTAATAGTAAAAATGGATTATATGGAACTACTAATCTATTATCTGCTTTTCTCGTGTTATTGAATATAATTTCTCTTCCATTATTTCTTCGTCTATAATTTGGGTATCCATTAGTATTGATAATAGTGGTTTCATTAAATGTTTTAGGAAATTTTTTAGTACATGCATGGTGAATGAACATTATACTTTCTACATGGTCCATGTATCATAGATTTTTTAACAATTTCATATAATTTTGGATATTTATGTTGATCAGGAATTTCTGCACAAATAACTGTATCTATAAAATCTGGGTTTTATATTTTGTTATTTTTTTCAACAAATAATAACATATTTAGATGTGGTAAACCTCTTTTTTGAAATTCTATCACATGTGTAAATGCAATGCATTTTCCGAAAATTCCTTTTTTAGTAACATCATCTAAAAAAGCTTTGACTTTTTCATTAAAAACTCTGGCAACATTATCTGGTCTATCTATTACTGTTTCAAAATGATTTATATTATCTTTAATTTCTATCCATTTGGGATTACAAGTCATTGTAATAAAATAATCTGGTTTACCATGTTTTTGTACTAAAGTCATAGAGTCTAAAAAATTTTGTTTCAATGCTCGAGGACTTCCAGAAAATGATGATGGTAAAATAATCATTTTTCCTATTCTTATATTTTCTTGATCTTTTTTATTTATGTAATCTATTACGCCTTTGTATAAATCTGTTCTTAATAAATTTTGATTTTTTTGTAAATAATGTAATCTTGATCCTTCAACTTTAATGCAAGCATCAACAATAAAGTGCTGAGTTAATTTTCCTAAATTAAGAAATGGGTTAAAATCATTTCTAATACTAAATTGATAATTATAAAATTATAACATTGAAATATTTTTTTTATTAGTAGTATCTTTCATCTTAGGCATCCATCCAAATCCACCATTAGGAAACATAATTGGATATGTCATCGGGTCAACATGTTTACTAATATAAGGTATTCTTGTAGGTTCTGTATTTTTTGAATATATGCAAATATCTCGATCTGTTGGAGGTTGACCATCTTCACCAACATAAACTACAGCAACTTCATTGCACCTTGCTTCATTGTACACTTTTTTATCAAGATTACAATTCCGAGTTATAAACATTCTAATTTCAGTTGTATTGTTTATTGATTTTCTATTATCTTGACGATTTTGTTCTTCCTTTTCTACTTCATGCATCATTTTATATGAACTTGCATAAATGTTATTTTCATGTAAAAAGTTGTCTAATTCTTTCAACAAATGCAGGGTACATAACATATTATTTTTATATCGTGATTGTGTTGCCATTTCATTATCGAGAATATATAATTGGCCAAACTTTCTATCACCATTTTCTTTAGGATGTAATGAATAAGCATTATGATAAATTTGCCCACATATTCGTATTACTTGAGGTCCTCTGTTAAATAATGCGTCAAACTTTGCCCCGAAACTTGCAAATGCAAGTAAATTATTATATAATCTAACATGTTGTTTAAAATGTATGCTTTCAGATGTATTATTTATAATTAATTCTTCAAAACGTTCTGGATAAGAATGTAGGATTAGTAAAACTACTTTTCCTTTACTACAACAATTTGTGTATTGTTTTCTCCCTGTTTCTTCACTTTTAAAATATATTGCTTTGCAATGAATACATATACAGTTCATTTCTCCTAAATAATTTTTGTCAATATCATTTTCATTAAATCATTATCATACATAGCAGCATATTCATTCAAATATTTTGCTTCATTTCTTTTCTTATTTATTGCAGATTTCTCTGCTTCAGTTCGTGATTGTCTTTTTAGTTGTTTTTTTAGAGCTTTATTTTTATTAATATTTTGTAATATTTCATCTGTTAATGCTGCACT